>JAHSUH010000739.1:0-194000 GCA_025388415.1 Cynanchum wilfordii | reverse complement strand
TTAACCTTCAACCTTCAACCTTTAACCTTCAACCCTAAACTTTGAACTTTAAACTCTAAACTCTGAAACTCCAAAACCCTAAAAGCCCAAAATATTAAAATCCTAAACCGTAAATCCTAAATCTTTAATCTTAAACCTAATTATTAAGATTCTAAACCCTAAACCTTAAATCTTTAACCTAAAATCCTAAATCCTAAATCCTAAACCCCTAAACCTTGAATCTAAATTTCTTAGACTCTCAAATCCTAAAACCCTAAGCTCTCCCAACAATTCTTGTATATTTTTGTACTTACAATGCTCTTCTCAACTTAATGCGCAAAAAAAAAACAAAAAAAATCTTTCATTTTTCTATTTGATTTTTTTTTAAAAGATATTTATCTTATGAAGACTTGTAGGATCTTTCCCTACAAGTCTTGTATATGTATGTAGCTACAATGCTCTTCTCAACTTAATGCCAAAAAAAAAAAAAAAAATCTTTGATTTTTCTTTTTGATTTTTTTTTAAAGATATTTATCTTATGAAGACTTGTAGGTTCTTTTACCTGTCTATCTATAATATAAACAGTAGAAGTGTTTATATTATTATTTAAATTCTTGTAGATAAACGTGAATTTTAAAGATGATGGAACGCTCTGTAATGATCGTGATTAAGTCTGTGTGTCCTACCTTCCGGAATGCATACGACAAAATAGCTTTTGTCGTTCATGATTGCTTTATAGTCTCTGAGTTCTCTCTTAGAGCTACTGGTGCCGCTGCTTTCCTTGTAGTCATCGGTTCTGGAGGTAACTTCTTATTTGTTTCTGCATTTGTTTATTTTATTTACATATGAAATGGATTCTGCAGAGATAATTTATGTTTTCTACATTTGTTTGGGGATCTACAAATGAATTAGGTACTATAGGTGAGTTGGGCACTTCTTATTTGTTTCTGCATTTGTTTATTTTATTTACATATGAAATGGATAATGTAGAGATAATTTATGTTTTTGTTGGGAAACCTTGTCTTTCCCTACTTCGTGAAGTTAAGATGGACACTTAGAAAACAAAGATAATGATGGAGCTCAAGAGTTTATAATTCTCCAATATGGAGATTCTTCCACTATACAAAAGAATAGAAGGATTACAAGAATGTGTTTACAAAACTTCCTCACACTATAGTGGCTCACCTAGGCTTGAGGATTAAGAGAACTCTCAAGCTTACTTCTCTCTCAAAGAGGATATCTCTCACTCAAAGTGGTGGACCTCTCTTAACTTGGATGGGATGTTGGGAATGAAGGTCTCACCTCTATTTATACTACTCCACTTCCTCAATGAATGGTGGAGATTTATTTGATCCAAGGGTGGAGATTAGTTCTCTAGAATTCTCCACACCTCTCTTTACATTCTAGGAAGCTCTTCTCCCTTCCATATCATTCCATTCTCTTCCACAAGATTCCACAAGGCTCCACACATCTCTAGAGTACTCTAGAGGATTCCACAAGCTTCTAGAGAATTCTACACTTCTCTAGAAAATTCTCAATTTTTCTAGAATCTCTCTGATTAAGGAGGGATCCCAACAGTTTTCTACATTTGTTTTGGGATCTACGGTACTACTGCATTTGTTTATTTTATTTACATACGAACATACCCACAAAAATAAAAGATAAAAATTTTATATGTATTACAGAGAAATTCTAGTAGATGAAATCATTAGCTTACAACTTAAAATACATCCCCAAAATATCAAAGGTAAAACAAAATGAAAATATAATTTTTTTTTTTAGAAATTCTAGTGAATTCAAGCCTTGTCTTACACAAACAAATTACTAGTCATTTTAAAGTAAAAATGAAAGAGTACGGCATAGAGCCAAAATAATAAGCATTCATGAGAGAGGCCAGATTTTTAGCAAAAGATACAACACCATACGAAGCCATTCAACTTACCATCACACTCACACATTACCATATAGATATAACACAAATATTCAGCACACTACAACAAATTTAACTTGTAGAACACTTGAAAGTGTTGTAATTGTTAGATTTAGATGTAGTTTTTTTTTTTTTTTTGCAGTTTTAAAAAGTGTTGTATAGGTGAATGTTGCTATACATTAAACAATACTTATGAGTGTTGTTAAAAATTAGGTTTTAGATACAATTAAAATTGTTGAATATTCTTATTTTAGATATAGTTATTGTGATGTTATAATCAAATGTTGTTACAGTTGCAAATGTTGCATTAATTTAATTTCTTGTCACTTATAATTGTTTTAAGATGTGTATCTATTTACACTTGAACATGTAACAAAATATCTAATATTGGTACACTTTATACTTGCACCATTATATAATTAATATTATACCTTTAAGTGTTACTATTCTTATGTTTTACCACTCAACAATGTATACCATTAATAATATTTAGATACAGTTTTAATACATTATTTTAATGTGTTTTGATGCAATTAAAGTGTGTCTATATGTCTTTATAACTACATTATATAGTGTCGTATTTGCTTACATTAACAATACGTTAAATTGAATCTTATCATATTCATTGATACACTAAAAAAAAAAAAGAAGTGCATTACATAATATAAAGCAATAATTGTACAATCTACCATTTCTTGCTAGTGTCCCTAAGAAATGAGTTAGCTTAGACACATACTTCCGAATAGGTTGACCAAATTTATTTGCCTTCATCTTCAATTGTTCTCCATCTTGTATTCCCCACACTGATTTCATTGTTGTTTCTCCTCTCTTTGCTTTTACAATTTGCATTGTTTCACCTACATAACTCAAAGAGTATTAAAAACATAAGAAAAACTATCTAGATATGAGTAATACTATTTACATACTAACCAAACATAGACTTTATTTTTACTTATTATGTGATTTTATGTATTTTAGATTAGGTTGCAAAGGACCAAACAAAAGAAACACTAAAAAACTATGAAACTAAAAGAAAAATCTACAAGCAATATTCTAAATATAAGAGGTAAATGAATTATCACTTTCCAATAACAATTAAAACCAAATTATCAGTACTTCAATATGATAATAGTATAATAAATTAAGTGCATATTAAAAACTAATAATAAACAAAGAAATTTAAATTAATTAAAGCTAAATATGGATTAATATAGTAATAAAGCAAAAGATAAAAGCAAGTTCAATAATAATAAAAAAACTAATAATTAATAAACAAATGGGAAAAATAATAGTATAACTATGTTAAACCAAATGTAAAAATAATAGTATAACTATGTTAAACCAAATGTAAATATATATATATAGAGAGAGAAAGATCAATGTCTCATTCTAATTATCAACTCATTTATAAAATTCTTGTTAGACTCACTTTCCTTTCTAATACATTCATCAAAATATACCAACAAAGAATAGATAAGACTAGAAGGGATATTCACCAAAATTAAAATAACTAAGTAAAATATATGACATGTCATATCTTCACAAAAATTTTCAACAACACAAATTGATTCTAAACAATCTAAACAAGATATATAGAAACATGGATATATAACATGCTATTTGATATGAATAGTATCTTTACACATCCATATGCAATAAAAATTTTATTTAATAAATATATAAAATCAAACTAACATTAACTAAAAAAGGAATTATGATAAAAAAGAAAAAAACAAGATAGATCATGTGTAATTACCTTTAATCCATGTTACGTATTTTCTCCAACAAGGATATCCATGTCCTCATCAACTGTAGTCCCTTGAATATCTTCCCTTGTCCACTCAATCTCATCAATACTTGAAGATGATTCTGCATTATTCGGACCTCTATCTACGTACATTGTCGTTTCTTGCATGATATAGCTATTATCATAAGTAGTTCTAGGAGTTGTCTTCACTACGACATGCCAACCTTCATTATCAAGATCTTCCACATAAAAAACTTGTCCAGCTTGTGAGGCTAAAATGAAGGGTTCATTGTGACGCATTACATTTGAGAAATTGGCCAAAATGAAACCATCTTGATCTACTTTGAGTCTTTTACCTTTTGAAACCCAATCACATTCAAATAACACAACTCTTTTACCCTCTGAGTAATCTAACTCAATAATCTTCTTCAATATTCCATAATATGTAACATCGCCAAAAATTGGATTATTGTCCTTACTACTTGAAAAACTGGATGTTCCCTTGTTACAATAATAACCCCACTATTTTGTGTCTTTCTTTTCTTTTCACGATCTTTTATGTGAAATCGAAAGCCATTAATTACAATTCCTTTGTACTCTTTGCCCACTTCATTTGGACCTTGACTTAAAAGGTTTAAGTCGTTACATGTAAATTCTTTTTGCCTATAAAGCACATGAACAATACAAAAGGTTAAGTAAGAGAATCAATAATTAATAGTATAATTTAAATTTAATTTTGAACAACTTACTTGACTTGCCAGCCATGTACCAAAAGTCTCACTATGAATTCTCTCTAACTCATGTCTACTCATTCGTGAACATTCATGTTGAAGAGTTTCCATATGTTTGCTAGATTTAAAAGATGTAACTTACTATTTTTACAATATAAAAATAAATGATTAAATATATATATATATTATATATATTATTATATTATAATATATATATTATATATATATATATAAAGATTACCTTATAAAAGGGTTAACTTGTTCACAATTGAATAAGACATATTGGTGTGCCTTTGATAATGTATCCAAATCAAATACCTTTGGTTTACCTGCTCCTATTAGACAACCATTTCGTTCAAAGACATCCAAATTTTGGTCATCATAATCATTCAATGCATCCTCATTCCTCCCAACTTTATTAAATTTTGTCTCCACATCATCCGATAAATATAATGAGCAAAATGTCAAACACTCTTCTGCAATGTAACCTTCCGCTATGCAACCTTCCAGTCGACTTCTATTCCTCACATAAGATTTCAGCTTTGATAAATACCTATGTTTTTATAAATATAAAATTTAGAAAAATAAAAACATAAAATTTATGAAGTTCATAACACTTGAATATAATAATTTTAAAAGAAAACAATTTACCTTTCTATTGGATACATCCAACGATATTGTACAGGACCAGCAATTCTTGCTTCATATGCTAGGTGAATTGATAAGTGGAACATTACATCAAAAAATGACGGGGGAAAAATCCTCTCAAGATGACACAATATCTCCACAATATTTGCCTCCAACCTTCCTACTTCACAAGGATCAAGAACTCTTGCACACAATTCTTTGAAATAATTACAAAATTTTAGGAGAGTTGATCTAACAAGCTTTAGTAATAGCTTTCTCAAAGCTAATGGAAATAGTTGTTGCATAAGAATATGGTTGTCATGGCTTTTGAGTCCAACTATTTTAATTGGTGGTTTGAGATTTACACATCTTGAGATGTTAGATGCATAACCATCCGGTACTTTCACCTTTTTCATTATCCTACAAAATTTTCCCTTCTCTTTTTACTCATCAAGTAGCAAGCGGGAGGCAAATATGGTTTGTTAGAAGAAGTTTTTTGAGGATGGAGACTTTGCCTTATTCCCATTTCTTTCAAATCAAGACGGGCTTGGATATGATCCTTTGATTTATCTAAATTGAGCAAAGTGTTGATGATGTTATCAAAGATGTTCTTTTCTATGTGCATGACATCAAGATTGTGGCGAAGTAAGTTGTCCTTCCAATAAGGAAGATCAAAGAATATGCTTCTTTTCTTCCAATTGAAGGGAAGTTTTGGATTGTCATTCACCAATTTTCCAAACCTAAATTCATGATATTGTTCTAACAACTGCAACATCATAGATCCCCTTAAACGTGATGGTGCCGCTCTATTCTCTTGGCTTCCATCAAATGATTTTCTATATTTTCGAAATGGATGATTAGAATGAAGAAATCTTCGATGACCCATATAGCAGAATTTTCTACTATATTTTAACCATTTCGAAGATGTGTGCTCAGTACAAACAGGACAAGCAAATTCCCCTTTAGTACTCCAACCTGAAAGATTAGCATAACCTGGAAAATCACTAATTGTCCATAGAAGAGCTGCTCGCATATTAAAATTTTGTCTTAAAGATGCATCATATGTCTCCACACCAACTTCCCACAACTCCTTCAACTCTTGTATTAATGGTTGTAAATAGATGTCAATATTATTTCCTGGAGCAGTGGGTCCAGGAATAAGCAATGTAAGGAGCAAGTAAGGTTCTTTCATACACATTTCAGGTGGTAAATTATATGGTATTAGAATCACTGGCCATGTACTATGAGAAACATTCATTGTTCTAAAAGGGTTAAAACCATCTGATGCTAGACCTAGTCTAACATTTCTTGCATCCTTAGAAAATTCCTTATTCTCATAGTCAAATGTATGCCATGTTGGAGAATCACTTGGGTGCCTCAATTTACCATCAATAGTATGCTCTTCCTTGTGCCACCTCATGTATGATGCTGTTTTTTGTGACATGAAGAGCCTTTGCAATCTTGGCTTCAAAGGAAAATGCCACAAAGTTTTCATTGCTACTCCCTTTTTACTTCTATCTTCACCACTAGGATTATCTTCAGTCTTTTGCCATCTTGATTCTCCACATGTTCTACATTTAGTTAATCCTTCATCCCTACCCCAATATAATGTGCAATCATTTATACAAGCATCATATTGTTCATAACCAAGTCCTAAATCTTTCATAACTTTCTTCATTTCATAATATGACTTTGGAATCTTAGCATCATCTGGAAAGCATTGTCTAAGGAAATTAAGGAGGTCTTGGAATGATTTATCACTCCATTTGTTCACACACTTCATGTGAAGCATACGAATGATAAAAGATAATTTTGAAACCCTCTTACACCCTGGAAAAAGATCTTCTTCTGAATCTTGTATCATCTTGTAGAACATCTCAGCTTGTTTATTAGGCCTAATGGATTCATTTTGGAGATCATCCATCATTGTACTATATGTGTCTTGTGGCATATATATATCTTGGAGTAAGCTTTGCATTTCATCTAGATTTTGTTCCACATGTTGACTTGATGCATGAGATAAATATGGCGTGGAAATCTCTCCATGAGCAACCCATTTTGTGAATCCTTTGATAAAACCATCAAAAATCAAATGAATTCTAGCATCCTCTTTTGACACACATTCTACATTTATACATCTTTTGCAAGGACACAATATAGTGTTATCTTTACTAGAATTTGCAAATGCAAAGTCAAGAAAATTTTCCACTCCTTCTCTATATTTATTGGACCTCCTTGAATAATTCATCCAACTTTTATCCATGTTCATCGTTCTTTAAAAATAGAAGCTAGTACGGTCTATAAGATTACCAAATAAGAAAATATAAATTCTCTGTACACAAGGTAATAGTTAAAATGCTAAAAAGTACTTAAAAACTTATTTTAGCTTTCATAAAAAGTTTAATAACTTAAAATATAAATAAATGGAGATTCCTTTAATGATTAATGTAGCATATATATACATACAAACATGCTACTGCCATTAACGTGTAAAGCAAAGAAAATGTAAATGCATGCAACTATACATATATATTTCTATTTCTAAACTACTAAAGGACAATATATAATAATGCACATCATGCAAAGCCATGCAAAATTACCTACCGAAATGTAGAAAATACACAAACAAATTACTGGAATCAAAGAAAATTAGGCCAAAATAAACCATGACAGATGATAGAATGCCCTTTAAAATTTTTATATTATCTCCCTATCTTGGTTCATAAACCATGACAAATGTTACCATTTTGAAATGTTTCAATAAATTTATTTTATTTATTTACTTTTTATCTACAAAACAAAAATCTTAATTTCATGACAGATAAATGTTTCGTTCCAAAGTGCCCTATTTCTTCTTCCTTTTTATCCAGTTCCCAGTCCAACTAATAAGTTTATTATAAGCCAAGAAATTTAACTTTAAAGTGGCAGAATTTCTAGTCAAAATAATACTAAAATAGAAAAAGCAACTTACTCTACTAGGGAACTCACTTTCTTAGTATTCTACCAAAAACGCAGAAAAGGGGTGAAAAAAACACCAGAATGTGAGTAAGAAAGCAAACCCCTCCAATCCAACCCCAACAAAAATGATTAAAAAAATAATAATAATAAAAAAAACTTAAAAAGATTATTTTAACTATAATCAATTATAGTAACTGTAAATCCAAAGAAAGTGATGAAGAAGAAAGTAAAGTACCTTTGAACTAATGCTTCTTTGGCTTCACAACCTAGCAATTTTCAGGCTTGATTTGTTTGGGAATTAGCTTACACTCCTACAAATTCCAATTTGAAGATGCTATTGGGAAGATTGAGAATATGAAAAGAATTGAATTTTAAAAGATATTGAAGTTTTTAGGAATAGAGGGAAATTGAAGAATATTTTTTTTTCTTTTTATTAGTCTTTGTATTTTACTTAGATATTGAAGTTTTAGGAAATAAAAGAAAATTTGAAATATATATATATATATATATATATATATATATATTTGGTAAATATGTGTTATTTATTTTTATAAATTTTACTATTATAAATATATGTCCATTAAGATAACTTTTAAGATTTCACTATATGGTTTTGTTTTATATTACCAATAATTATTCATTTTGTTACTATTTTTTATTTTAATGAAATTCAACTTGTTAAAAAAAAAAAAAACTTCCACTACCGATATAACCTCCATGTAACCTCAAAATTTTATGTTATTTTTTTAAAATATTAGTTATATATATATTTATTTATTTACTTATTTATTTAGAATATAACCACCATGTAACCTCAAAATTTTATGTTATTTTTTAAAAATATTAGTTATATATATATATATATATTTATTTATTTATTTAGAAGAAGATTACGTTAAAATGACTTTTTTCTTTTATGTCTAAAAAAATTAAATTTTAAATAAATATATATTAAAACAGTTATAAAAGTGTTTCAAAATTACGTACTGATATATTATATTTAGAAATAGTTATAAAAAGTGTAATTAGTATTGTTATAAAAAACCCTTTATGGTAACACTTATGTTATATGTTGCTAAAAAAATTAAATTATTAGTATATCTAAGCAACAATTACTAAAAGTGTCACTACATCATGCATCAATATTTATATTTAGATACATATTACTTGAAGTATTTCTACTTGTGTGATTATACATCACTTAATTAAAAGTGTTGTAAACAAAATGTTGCTACAAGCTAAATTTGTTGTAGTGGCAAGATACATATTTGATTCACTCTTAACAAGAAACAGATCAATGGGCACGTTTACGAATTTTTTTTATTTTTCCCCTTAAAAAGAATAAAGCAAAACACAGCATAGCATATTAGATCGGAAACATTTAACCTCCACGCGTTTCAGAATCAAATCTCAAAATAAAACTTGAATAACAGACAAAATACACAGCAATCCAGTAAAAAAAAAAAAATAAACTTTTTTATCAAAGAGAGTTGCATTCATCACGCCCTTAATTAGATTATCAAAAAAGAAATTTGAGAAAACTTTGGATTATTTGAAAACAATGAAAAATATTATGATTGAAGGAAAAGTGATATATCTTTCTCATTCAAACAAGAAAATAAATACACAACAATCCTAACGGCTATATACAATTAAGCCTAAATCTAAGGAATGTAAATGGTAACAAAATAATTAAGGATATACAAATATATACAAAGAATAATTAAAGGGATAGACAAATATATACTAATACTCCCCCTCAAGCTGGTGCATGTAAGTTGAGGATGCCTAGCTTGGTGTGTAGTTTAAGAAATTGGTCTTTACTTAAGGCTTTTGTAAAGATATCAGCGATTTGATCATAAGTGGATATAGAATGAAGTTTGTGCTGGCCTTTTTTAATCTTTTCGCGAACAATGTGACAATCGATTTCAATATGTTTTGTTCGTTCGTGAAAGACTGGATTTGCAGCAATATGACGAGCATCTTGGTTATCACAATAGAGCATAGTGGTGGCTGTAAGGACAATGCCAAGATCTTGAAGTAATGTGTGAAGCCATACAATTTCTCGAGTTGTCATAGCCATGGCACGATATTCAGCTTCCGCCGAGGAATGAGAGACAGTTGATTGTTTCTTGCTTCACCATGATATGAGACTAGAGCCAAGAAAGATGCAAAATCCAGTAGTAGAGCGTCGTGTCATGGGACAACTTGCCCAATCAGAATCACTATAAGTTGTAAGATGGAAAGAGTTGTTAGAAGGTAAGAGAATCCCTTGACCTGGTGTTTTCTTGAGATACCGTAATAAACGATGAGTAGCATCTAAATGAGGTTTGCAAGGTTGATGCATAAATTGACTTAAAACATTAACCGTAAAGGTGATGTCCGGTCCGGTAATCGTAAGATATATGAGTCGACCAACAAGGCGACGATAGACGAAGGATCATCTAGCAAGGCACCATCTTTGTTATTAAGTTTAAGATGTTGTTCCATAGGAGTGTCAGCAATATGAGCACCAGTGAGGCCACAATCATGAAGCAAATCAACCACATATTTTCGTTGACTTAAATAGATACATGTAGGTGAGCGAGCAACTTCAATTCCGAGAAAATATTTAAGGAGACCCAAATCTTTAATCCGAAATTGATGAAGAGAAATCGCTTAAGCTCAACAACTGCATTAGAATTATTTCCTGTAACAATAATGTCATCAACATAAACTAAAATAAAAAGATATAAAGGCCCTTGTCTTAATATAAAAAGAGAGTGATCAGCATGAGATTGAGTGATTCCAATACAAAATAAAGCATTGGAAATTTTGGCAAACCAGTTTCGAAGAGCTTGTTTGAGGCCATAAAGAGATCTGTTTAGTTTGCAAACAACATTTTTCTCCCCCTTACGCGAATGTCCAGGAGGCAATAACATGTATATATCTTCTTGTAAATCACCATGCAAAAAGGCATTTTGAACATCAAATTGATATAATGGCCATGTCTTGATCGCAGCAACTGCCACTAAGGTTCGAACTGTTACCAATTTAGCGACAGGGACGAAAGTTTCATGGTAATCAATGCCTTCAGTTTGAGTATATCCTTTAGCAATGAGACGTGTCTTATAGCGCTCAATACTACCATCAGAATGTCTTTTGATCTTATAGACTCATTTACAACCAATAGGTCTTTGGTTGGGTGGTAAAGGAACTAAAGACCAAGTATTGGACTGTTCCAATACTTGGAGCTCAATTGTCATAGCCTTTTGCCATTCAGGAACTTAAAAAACTCAGAAAAGTATAATGAGATTTTGAAAAATTGTTATAAGAAAGGAAATTATGCAAAGAATATTTTGTGTGTGATGGAAATGATTGAGCATGATAACAATAATAATCATTAAATTTTCCAGGTTTTGTTATAGTCCTTTGTGGACGACCATTCTCAATTTGCACTAGAGGAGAATCGGAATCAATTGGAGAATGATGGGCGGGTTCTGTCAAGGAGCTAGAATCAAAAATGGGTGGTGAAGAAGATGGAGTAGGGTGGGTATGGGGTGGAGATGGAATTATTGGAGGAGAAGGATTAAAATCTTGGATGGCTATTGGTATAGTTGAAGGGTTGTTGGTATCAATTATTTTAGAAGGAAATACATTTTCATGGAAAACAACATTACGGCTTACGTAAATCTTTTGTATTTGAAGATCAAAAATTTAATATCCTTTTTGAGCAAATGGATATCCAATAAATATTCTAGGAAGAGCTCGATTATCAAACTTATGTTTAACATTTGTATTATGAGCATAACATAAACAACCAAAAATACGCAAATGTTGATAAGAGGGTAATTTGTTAAATAACAACTCATGTGGTGTTTTTCCATGGAGCATTTGTGAAGGAGTTTGATTAATTAAATAAGCTGCAGTAAGAATGCACTCACCCCAAAAATGTAATTGCAATTTAGCTTGAAATCTAAGAGCACGTGCAATATTAAGCAAATGACGATGTTTGTGCTCCACCACCCCATTTTGTTGAGGTGTGTGAGCACAACTATGCTGATGAACAACACCAAGAGAAGCAAAAAAATTATTAATAGTAGTATTGAAAAATTCAAGACCATTATCACTATGTACTTGCTTAATAGAAACACCAAATTGAGTGTTAACCATGGAAAAAAAATTTTGAAGATTTGAATAGGCTTGAGATTTTTGCTGCATCAAATAGACCCATGTAGCACGAGAAAAATCATCTACTATAGTTAAAAAATATCGAGCACCAGTAATTGTAGGTGTGGAGAAAGGTCCTCAAACATCAATATGAACCAAATCAAAACAAGCATTATATTTAGTATTACTAGTAGAAAAAGGTAAACGACATTGTTTAGATAAAGGACATATAGTGCATGGATCTTTATTAGAAAAGGAAATATTAGAATCTAAGTTTAAAAACGTAGACAAAGTACTAGAACTTGGATGACCAAGACGCCAATGCCATAAATCCACATGAGGAGAAATAGTAGCAAAAGAGGTAACATGGGCAGGCTGAATATTGAGATAGTAAAGACCATTGTATTCTCTACCCATTCCAATCACTTTCTTCGTTTGTAGGTCCCGAAATACACAATAGTTAGAAAAAAATTGAACAACACAATTGAGATCCTTAGTAATTTTCTTGACAGATAGTAAATTGAATTTAAAAGAAGGAACACATAAAACATCTTTTAATAGTAGATCATTTGTAATACTTTGTGAACTAATATGTGATATTAACACCTTTTCACCATTCGGTAATGTTATAGGTGAACCCTTATGAGTCTTTATATCATGTAAAGTGTTCAAATCATATGTCATATGATCTGTACAACCAGAATCTATAACCCAATTATCGGATTTAGAGGGAAAGTTTGAAGCCATACCTGCGAAGTTGACAAGAGGAGTAGCAAAACTTGGTTGGATTAGAGCAAGAAGTTGTTGAATTTGATCTTGGGTAAATGGTAGAATTGTTCCACTTGTGCTGGTTTCAACAAAGCAGCAACAATTGGCTTATTAGTAGTATCACGTTTTAGGTGATGTCCATCTTGACGAAAATTTGGATTTCCTAGTTTCTTACGACACCTTGATTCCGAATGACCATCGAGTCCACAATAATCACAATGATATTGGACTATATCTTGTCGAAAATTTGGATTTCCAGGTTTCTTACGACATCGTGATTCAGAATGACCATCAAGTCCACAATAATCACAATGATATTTTGGTTTTCCACGTGATCTATTTTGGAAGGCAGCCAAGGCTGATTGATCTTGATGAACAATAGGGTTGATTGTGAGAATTGATCTTTGTCTTTCTTCCTGCAATAAAAGAGAGTAAGCTCTAGAAACAAGAGGTAGTGGATTTATGAGGAGAATTTGACTTCGAATATTATTATATGATTCATTAAGACCCATAAGAAATTGAATCAAACGGACTCTTTGTTGAAGATTATTGATCTCTTGACCACTACTACATGTACATGTAGTATAATTATTGTAGGTAGAAAGCTCATCCCACAATCCCTTGAGAGTTGTGTAATATGTAGCAATGGAGTCATTCCTTTGTGCGCATGATTGGCAATGGCCCGTTGAATTTCAAAAATGCATGGTGCATTTTCTTGAGAAAATCTGTCACGAAGATCATTCCAAACGTCACTAGCTGTCTTCATGTAAATGACATTGTTGGCTATGTCTCTTGTTACAAAATTAAGAAGCCATGAAAGAACCATGTTGTTGCAGCGATTCCAATAAGAAAAAAGATGGGAGTTTTGAGCTGGTTGATTAATGGTTCCATTAACAAAACCAAGTTTATTCTTGGCTTCAAAAGCCATGGTAATTGCACGACTCCATGTAGGATAGTTATCACCATTCAATTGTTGGGTGATTAGTATGGTTCCTGGATTATCCGAATGATATATGAAATATGGAGATGAAAAATCAGGTTCTGTTTTGGATGAAAAATCAGAATCATTTGTCTCCATTGTTGAATGCTCTGATACCATATTATGATTGAAGGAAAAGTGAAATATCTTTCTCATTCAAACAAGAAAATAAATACACAACAATCCTAACGGCAATATACAATTAAGCCTAAATCTAAGGAATGTAAATGGTAACAAAATAATTAAGGATATACAAATATATACAAAGAATAATTAAAGGGATAGATAAATATATACTAATAAAAAACATAAATAATTTAAACTACAATAACCTAAAAAAATAATTCGATCTCACCTTTTTATCTAAATAGAACCTGTGAAATTCCGGGTTTAACGAGACAAAAAAGATGCGCAGCTAGGGTTACTCGCCAAAATGCATATGTTTAGAATATCTCTAATGCTATTATAGATAGATTCAACAAAATACTCACTGTAACCCACCAAAAAAAAAACAAAAAAAAAAACAAAATACTCACTGTAATACCCAGCCCTTATTTAGGTAAATAAGGGAATTCATAAATTTTATTATATTATTATTTTAATAATTATTAAGATTATAAATAAAAAATAAAAAAAATTAAGTTTGAAAATCTTAAAAACTTTTGACTTGTAACCCTAGGTGAGTGGGTAAAGAGCTCTCCTAACTTAAGTGAGATTGGGTTCAAACTCCAACTCATGTATGCAACTGTTTAAAATTTGGGGTCAGGCTTCCTCCCACAAGGGACCAACCCGGCTATAACAGAATTAGTTTAGATGTATATTTGGATTAAAGGTGTTATCTCATAGTTTGAGACTCATCTAGTACATCATGTGCTTAACCAAAAAACTTTTGACTCGTCTAACCATTGGAATTGGTTAGGAAGTGAAGGTAACGAGCAAGAGAGAGCAACCGTGAAAATTCTTTTAGGTTATAAGCAAATTAGGTTCTTTTCAGTATAATTGAGAGGTGACTAAACAGATTGTTATATTTCTTTACAAAAGAAGAATTTTGTTTTATTTTATTTGATTTAGAATATTATAAAGAATGCTTTAGTTTAGAATTGTTTTGATCCTGATTATTATTTTTGTTTTTTTTTTCTTTTTGAGAAATTCTAACATCTAGAAAACAAGATAAATTGGATAAAATGAATAATACGAGAAATAAAGAGTGACAGAAAACCAAAAGTTTCCATCATTCCTTCAAAATACCTCCATCCATGTCCAACTTCATATCCATGATCTTCCTTTTGTTCTGAATCTAATTTTTTCAAAATGTGCAATGCCTCTAAACCCTAAATCATAAACCCTAAACTCCGACCTCTAAACCCCGAACTCTAAACCCTTAACCTTGAACCCTAAACTCTAAATCATAAACCTTGAACACTAAAACCTTAATCAAATAAAAATAAAAATAAAAATAGAACCTAAAACCCTAAACCCTAAACCCTAAACCTTAAACCTTAAACCTTACATATATGTCCCTATACTTACTATTACATAAATTTTTACGATCTAGTTCCTTAACATAAGATCTCTTTTTTTAACAAAAAATTGAAGATCTCTTCCGCTATTTGCTTCCTTATTTCTACTATGTACCATGTTACAAGGAACATCTCTAGTTATGTGCAATTTTATTGATGAATATTAGACCAAAGAATTCTGTAATAAGGATAAAAATGCAAAACGGTGATGGTGATATTAAGGACCAAATAACCCCTATGTGCAGATAAATTGGTAAGGAGCTCTCATGACTTAAGTGAGGTCACGAATTCGAATCTTGACTCATGTATGCAATTGTTTAAAATTTGGGATCGGAGTTTTCTCCTTTAAGAGACCAAATTTTGATGAAAAAAATTTGAATTAATCAATAGATTAACATTTTAGAAAAGAAAATAAATCATATTTTATATTTTATATTTGACTTTTGTTGGGATTTATTATATGTATATCGTGTTGTATTTAGACAAAGCATCCCATTAATTGGGCCATAATTACATGTATAGCAGTCTGGGCCTTTTATTGAGCCAATGATTAGGGAATGATTAGGTAATGATTAGTTGTATATAAACATCTTTATTATAAGAAATAACACACATATTCTAATCCCCAAACTTTGTCATGGTATCGGAGCCTCCACATAAACCCTAATTCTCTAAACCAAAACAGACGTTTGCCATACGCGAGTTTCTGTTGCAACCATGCAAGAAAATCAATCCTTCCTCCCTTTTTTATCTCGGGTCAGGCGATCAACCGGATAATTTGATTACTCTTGTTTTACTTACAGGCGAGAATAACATCGCATGGTCTCGAGCAATTACTCTTGCTCTGAAATCTCGACGAAAATTTGTGTTCATCGACGGAACGATCGATAAACCAATTGACAAGAAGAAACTGCTCGACTAGGATACTGTGAATTCGTTCCTCGTGTCGTGGATATTACGTAGCATGGATTCCAAAATTGCATCTTCGGTTCCTTATCACGAAGAGGCTCGACCTCTATGGTTGTATCCGGAAAAGCGTTTTGTTGTCGCCAATGGGCCTCGTCTTCAACAATTACGCATTGATATCATACGGTGCGTTCAATCAAAGGGGATGCCTCTTGATGATTACTACAACAGATTGATGGGCTTGTATGATGATCTTTTATGATTAAAGCCCATGTACCACTGCTCTTGTGGACATTGTACTTGTGGTGTGGCCGAGAAATTTGCTTCCGATTGTGCAGAAGAACAACTACATCGGTTGCTTATTGGTGTGGATGATGATCTTTATTCGACAGTGAGAACGAATTTACTCTCTCAAGATCCGCCTCCAACCCTTGATCGTGCATATCAAGCTTTCCTTCAAGAAGAGCGCTCTCGCACCATTGCTCGTGGTAAAGCGGTTACTAGATGATGCTCACGCCTTTGCCTTGCAGGTTGATCGCTCTAAGCTGTTCTCAAACCGTACGGACAAATCCAAATTGTTCTACTCTCATTGTCAGCAAAAAGGACATGACTATGGGACTTGCTTCAAAATCCACGGTTATCCAGAGTGGTGGAACGAGAGAAACCGTGGCACTAAGCGCAGTTCTGGCCGTGGCGCTAACCGCGGTGTCGGGACTACTCCTGTTCGTGCCAATGTTGTGGTTGAGCCTCCCACGGCTCCCAATCATGTTGGGTCTTCGGCGTTGGCAGATCCGACTCCAGATCGGGTTCATATATTATTCAACATGATTAAATCTCAAGAATCCTCCAATGAACGGATGACTGGATCATTGATATTGGTGTTTCGCATCATGTTACTGGGAATCTTCAATGCTTAGTTGATGTACATCGCATTGTCGAATGTCCCGTCGGCTTGTCAAACGGTGCGACAACATGTGCAACTATGAGAGGACGTGTGATTCTCTCCAACGCTTTGACTCTTCACAATGTCCTCTTTGTTCCGCAATTGAATTGTAGTTTAATTTCGGTGTCAAAATTAATTGATGATTCTAAGTGTATTGTGCAATTCATTGATCTTTTTGTGTGCTATACAAGACCAACACTCGGGGAATCCGATTAGAGTAGGTGAACGACGAGAAGGACTCTATTATTTTCGGGGGATACCTACTGTCCACATGGTTGTTGCCTCCGAGCTGATTGAATTCAAGTTATGGCACCGTCGGTTGGGTCATCCATCAAATCGCATCGTCAAGTTAATTCCTACCATTAGCTCTAGTTATTGCTGCAAACAGTTGCCTAAGGCCTGTGATATTTGTCCACAAGCTAAACAAACTCGAGCCGGTTTTTCTAATAGTGATAATAGGTCTACAACTCGAATCCATAATATTTATATTTATAAATGTAATCGTTTATCATTAAATTGTATATATTTTACATTTTATCTTTTCCTTCCTTCATTTAAATAATAAAAATAATTAAAAATAATTTTTTTTTTTTTTTGTTTGGTTGGTTGGAAAACCGGAAATTTTAATTCTCTCGTGAAGCGAGTTGTCTTCTCCAACGATTTTCATATCAAAATAAAACTCTCCCAATAATGCAGATAGAGATATGGACCCTCTTGTATCACATGATCACAGAAACCCAATAATTTTTGCGAAATAAAGAATTATTTTTCTTTTTTTAATGTATAGAAATTATTGTTTTATTTATCAAAAAAAAAAATATTATTGTTTTGGTATCCATGAAAGTTGAAACCCATCTGATTTAACAAATCGTAACCAGTGCACCACGATTTCCATTTTAACTAATAAAGGACCCACGAAAAAAACACAGAGAAAAGCGCTACACTTTGAAGGCCCAGACATACTTATATATGGCGTGGCTGACAATGAAATCTGGTTTATCTCTCCCTTTCTGTCCACCTTAGAAAACTTGTTGTCCATTCTGACTTCACGTGTTGCAAAAATGCATACAAAACAAAGAAAAACCCTCAAAATCAGCCAACAAAACCCTCTTCTGGTTTAAATGGGTCGTCCTTTTTCATTTTAATATTGGGATCTCACACCTCATCCTCTTGTGGTTGAGACATCAACAACTCATTTTGATGCTAGAGGAGATGAACATATATATGTTTATATCCCCATATATTGCTTACAATATAAGATGCCGTGTTTAAATTATAGAAAGATGTTAAAAATTATACATTTATTAAAAAAAAATTATAACAGATTCCTCAATAAATACTCGAGAATAAGATAATATATAGTGAATTGTTTTAATTTTCTTTATTTAGGTATACCAATATTACTAGCAATAAACACTTCAAAATATTTTCTCTAAAATTACCATAAATGCTGACGATGGATGATGAGTTAAATATATATATATATATATATATATAAAAATTTATTTTTACTAACTTGAGTTGCTAGAATTGATTTGATAAGAGAGGAATCGTCTTGTGTGTTTTAGTATAATTAATTAAATTAAATATATACGTTTTTTTTTTGTTAGTGTATATAATAATGTATTACACTACAAATAAATTATTAATAAAATTCAATTTAAATATGTTTGATTGTTTAAATTAAAAATTTTTTAAATAAAATTTAAAAAAGCTATTATTTAATTTGATAGATTAGTCACTAGATAATCACTCTGAACTAAGTGAATATTTTTGTGATAATAATTTCATCTATTACTACAAAAAGTCATGAGTTCGAGTTAGGTCAAAGGTAAAAAAGTCTAAAAAAATTATTATATACATATATAAAAATAGATGTACATATTAAGGTAAATAGTAAAATGAAAAAAAAATTGTCAAGAATATATATATATAATAATCTAATAATTCATTAATTGAAATGGGAAAAAAATTAAAATTTTATTAAATAACTTTTACAAAAGTTTGATATTAAGAGAGTTTATCATTAAAAAAAGAAAAAGTATAGTTAACTTGATTTTTAATTAATTAAAACTGATTAATATATACTTGACATTGAGTGATTAAATTCTACATTTTATCAATTTAAACTTTTGTAATTTAAGGAATGATTTTTTAAAAAGGGCACGTGAAATCATATTAAGGATTTCTTTTTTCAAGGTCAAAAGTTGGTTTAACAAAACCGTTGAAATGCCGTTTAATTTGTGTCTAATTCAGTCACAAAAATAATCATTGTTACTTTAGACAATATTTCTAAACTACTTTCTAAATCATACATGTTTTTGCTTTATGTTGAAACATGATGTTCTCATAATATATATAATATAATTTCCCCTTTTTATTTTTTCTAAATAAACGAAAATTTAGTAGCTTTATTCCAAAAAAAATTTTTTTTTTTTTTTTTTTTGTTAACGTTGTTTTATGTTTTATATTTTATTTTATCTTTTTTATTGAAGGTAAACTTTCTTCTAATACATATATTTTTAAAATGAACTGATATTATTACAAAATAATTATTTTTTTATACTTTTATATTCAGAATGATATGTGTTCCACTCTGTTATAAAACGAAAATATAATAATTATATATTTTCATAGAGATAAATTTATGAGCGCATAATTAATATTATATATTCATACAATCCCAAAAAAATCATAATATTAGCATTAGTGCAGAATCTTGGATGTGTGGAGCATAATAATCTCAAATATTTGCAGATGGACCCTAAAGTTGATATACCAAATCATGATGAATCATTGATTCACACATGCGGGATTATCAAGAGAATTGAATATCCATGCATGCAGAATGGATATATATGCTCAGAAAAATCAAATCCAAAAATGTAATTGACATTATTATATATATATATATATATATATATATATATATAATATTTAAAGTAATTAAGTGGTCTACAGATTTTGAAATTAATTTTTAGATTAACTACAGTTTTTATTTATATTTAGCACAAAACGCCAAATAAACAAGAAAAAATAATAATGGGATATTTTTATCTTTTGAAATTAATTTTTTTTCTATTTTTCTATTTATTATATGTTTGTTATATATTATGAGTAAAATTTTACTATTTCATTTTAAAAAGATATCAAATATACTTCAAATAAATAAATATATAAATAAATATATATATATATATATAGATGACCAGATAATTTTTCTTTTTCAAAAAAATAAATAAATAAAATTATTATCACAATCTTCTGAAATAAAGCCAATGTTTTGAGACCCACAAAATTAGTTAAATGACATCTGTAACCATCAGTGAATAATTATATATCCCGGATATTTTCTTTATTTGTTGGTTTGAATTCTACCAAAATATATATATTAAATAAATAAAAATAACTTTTGTCTTATCATTGCCGGAAAAGAAAAGAAAAGATTAAAAAAAAATAATAATAATAAAGGAAAAAGGGACTTTTCCTTGATTATAATAGAGGAGCCCCTCTTGGCCCTCTTGCATGTGATGATTGATTTCCCTTTTCTTTCTCTTTTTTTTTTATTTTTTTTTTTTCCCTTTTTCTCTCAAACGTAACTCATATCTATAATTTTTTTTTTTTTTAACTAAATATCTATAATGTTATGTTTTATAAGTAAATAGGTTTACTACATAAACAAGCAAGAATAAATCTCAAGGTAGCTCTTTCACTTTAAATCTTAAAAGTCATAATAAAAACTTTTTAAAAAAAAAAAAACTCAAAAATTATATATATGTGTAAACCGAAAATAACACTTATCCCTCTTCCTCTAATGATATTTAAACTTTATAAAGTTCAATAATAAATAGTAAAAGAATACCACATAATCACTTTCTTTTGAAAAGGAAAACACACACACACATATATATATATATATATATAAACATCACAAACTCATAATATTGTGCTACAACAAGGAGAAAAATCATGTACAATTTACTCGACGAATGAGATTCATCAAAACCCTATCAATCTACCCTAATTTCTCAATCTACGGGTTAGAAACTTTCCTAATTTAAAAGGAACAAAAAAAGAAATTTAATTTTTTTGTTCTTTTTTTTTGGGATGGGGGGAATTATTGAAATTTGATTCACAACAAAATCAAGGAGTGGAAACCTTGGAAACAAAGGAATTAACCAAAGCAAGGGCATTGCTAGTCATACCCACGGTGTTATGAACATGATCAGATACGTCAGTTTTTGTGGGTCCATCAGGAACATCCTCAAAACCGTCGGTACACGTGTCTTCATTTGTTAAGGCAGCGCTCATCCACGTCTGAACATTGCTCATCTGAAACCTGAACGACTCACGGGAGCCTCCAGTTCTAAGCTGACGCATCTGCAGGAGAGAATCTTTAATTTGGTCGACGGCGTCTCCGAATACGGAGAAACAATCGTGAAGAGCTGACGCAACTCTTGGCTCGGCTGCTCCGTAGTCGGCTTCCTTTGACAAATTGTTGAAGTGAGTCGCTGCGTTCCTTGCTCTGGACAGACTTACCCCAATGGCTACACGTGCAAGCCGACCGGGGTCTTGCTGAACGGCGTTCGCGTAGCCGGAGAGTGAGTTGTAGCATAATTCAGGGTACTGAGTCGTTTCGCAACTCGTTCGGATGAATTCCGAGTCGCTGCCCGCCGGGGAAATTTCTGCAGTCGGGGAAGCGACGGTGGGCGACGGAGCCGCCGAGGCAAAGGAGGTCGTGTCAATGAGGGCAAAGGCGGGAATGCTATGTAGGAGGAAGAGGAGGAAGGGTACAATGGGGAGAGGAAGATGAGTTTTCATTGTTTTCTTTTGAATGGAGAAGGAAGGAAATAAAGCAAAGTAATAAGGGCCAAAAGAAAAAAAAAAAAAAAAAAAGGGCTGTGATTTGGAGACAAAGAGAGTGTGGGAATTCTGAGTTTAGTGAGGTTATAAATAGACTCATGTGGAGTTAGCTAAATGACAATTGTACCCTCTTTTTTTTCTTCTTTAGGGGACGGAATATTGGCAGCGAAGTTTAAGGAGAAAATTAGGAAAGGGATTAAATTAATTTCTCATCATAGCACATGTTTGGATGATTGCGTTTTGTTAGTGGGTATTAGGACTTTATAAGCTCCATAATTTCAATGTTCATAATTTTGTTAATAATTTTATTTATAAACTTATAGTTTTATAAATAAAAAAAAAAAAAAAAAAAAAAGATTGAATATTTTTCAATTTTAATGTGAAGAACTAATTTTAGAAAATCAAAAATATATAAATGATTTTGAAATTAAAAAAATCTAAGATCAACTCTAAAAAATATAAATAATTAGGAGATTGATCAATTAGAGAAATTTCCTTTAAAAGCTATTGAATAAAAATATATTAAATGTTATCTTAATTTGTTAAGACAATAAGAAAATTTTTAAAAACAAAAATTTGAAATTCGGAAGTAAAAATAGATATAATATTCATTTTAAAAAGATAATCATAAATAACTTTATCAATTTAAATAATTTATGGGTTGTCGATAAATACATGAATATATTAATGATTCCATGAAAATTTAGTTATGATAAAAAATTCCATCGTATTTCCTCATTTAAAAGGAGGAATTTATTTCAAAATAAAGAGGGTAAACTACGATTTTACTAAGAATAAAATTTAGAAAGGATGGGTAACTATGGAAAAGAAAGAAAAGATAGTATAATCTACAGTCTCATTTAAATTAAGAATATTTATTACTAATCTATGTATATGTGTTTAGGAGTTATACACTTTATAAATACATACACAAACTATTGAATTATTTTAACTTTTCAATTATAAATATATACACTAACTATTAAATTACTTTTCAACTGCAAATATATACACTGCCTATTAAAATATTTTAACTTTTCTATGTACGTGGTTTCTAATTTAAATTTTTGTTCACTTGCAAAAGGAATAAGCTAACTCATATTCGTCCACAAAATTTCTTAACCTTAAACGTTAACAATCACTAATACTTTGGCAAATTTACTTAGTTTTTACTAAAGAGTGATAAATTGTCATCTACTCTAAAAAATTAAGCTAATATAGTGGGTTTAAATTTATTCTCTTAACAGTTTTTATCCTAGAACCTAACTGTCAGAGAAAGGAAAAAAATTGTATGCATAAATTATATATATATATATATATATATATATATATTGTCAATTAGTTGAATTTTCCTTTACCAATAGAACTACCACATGATTTTGTTACTCTTTGAATGTTATTGTCCTCAGCCATACATCCTTTATTTCTACGGGTATTATCCTCCTTATTACTTTATCATTTATAAAATTTCTTATCACTTCATGAAGTTACATTTTTTTTTTCTTACTAAATAATATATATATATTTATATTAATCTCAAGAAATTTTACTTCAAATACTATTTGAAGTCATAATATTTATTCTTTGATATTAAGATAAGGATGTTGAAATGTTAAATAGTTGATAGAAGATTAAAGCATTAAAGCCTTTTAATTTGTTTTCAAGCAATATGTTTTTTTTTTTTTTTTTTTTTTTTTTTTTTGATGACGGGGAACCCTGGCTCTTCTCTTTGAGTGCGCTGGGTAGTAACCCCTGGCGCAATAGCGGTTGCAAACCACGCCAGTAGCTCTACCGAGTAAACCCTGTAATATCAAAGAATCAATAGGGCAAGAGTCATTTGTCTTTAATTCCTCATCACATGGGAAACATTCTTATATATGAGAGCTTTTCTAGTTATTAATTAATTTCACATGTACCCTAGGCTATGTTTCCATTTCTTCCACGAATCTATGGACAATTACTATTTTTTTTTCTTTTTTTTTTTTTTTTTTTTTTTGGTGTGGTGTCCGGGTCAATCCGGCAGCATAATAACTGGTTTGACAGCACTAAGGCTGGAAGTGAGTGGCGGCATTAAGGTTGGGAGTGTGGGTATTGACCACTCGGCCAAGCACTCACTTGACTATTTAAAAAGAATAATGTATTTGAAATATTTAAGACATTTTTGTCTTTGACATATTTAGAATTCATGACCTCTTGAATCATATGTACAGTTGAGCCCAGTTGAGTTACCCGTTCTTGACATTTTACTTGTCATTTCATGAAATCAAATAACATTTTTTTCTCAAACATAAATATTTAAACCCAAAATTACATCAATTTCAATATTTTATTAAAAAAAATTATTTATTGACGAATAAAAAATAAAAAATAGAGAAAGATGATAATTAATTTTAATTATTTCTTTATAATGAGAAATAAAATGCTAGAAAAAATTAAATTTGACTCTTGGATTATCACAAAAAAATAATTACTTTGATAATATATTTCTTTATATCAAAATAAATATTTTAAATTAGAAATATATATATATATATATATATATATATATATATATATTCATTCTTTTTACTCTATGAGATAAAAGTATTATACATTTAATCAAATTGTATTGCCCATTAATATTTAGCAAACACGAAGAGGTAAGCCATGTGAGTTCACTTCTTGAATTAGCTGTCTTTCCATTAATCAAATGCCCTATATACATATATATGAGAATGGAAATATGGTGATTTTTCAGGTTTCATTACAATCTAATTTTGCTGGAAATTTTGAATTATTGTTAGTAGCACGTGGCTATGTGCACAAATTTCTGCCCTAGGATTCGTAATAAAATTGTTATTTATAGTCATATTTAATTATTATTTCTTAATTCTAACTTTCAGGTTAGTTAATTAATTCTATATGACTACGTAAATTATAATAATATCTACTATATTAGTACTTTTATGTTACGATATTAATTCCAATAGTACTTCCATAATAACTTTGAGTTGTGATTATTTTAGAGTTAAGTACGAATAGTGAAATTTTTTTAAAAAAAATTAATCACAACTCTAAAAATGTCCTTAAAAATATCCATTTTTTTATACACAAATTTTAAAGTTTAAAATGTTGTTTAAATAAACTTATCTATCTTTTTTTTTATTTTAATATATTAGAAAAAGAAAACCTTCTAATAGTTTATGTGTGTGTATGCAGTATATATGTGGTGTGTGTGTGTATGCAATATATATTATATGTGTGTGCGCGCGCATGCAGTTAGAAAGAGATAGCAACAGTGGAGTAGTGGAACTAGGTAGCTAATTGCTTGTGGGCGGCAATTTTGCTTTATTAGCTTAAGCGTGGTCTTTTCCACCTTATTGCGGCAGCTCCCCACTTGTGTTTTCATCCATGATTTAATGTCCATTTATCTTTTTCCCTTTCTTCCAAATTATGATCTTCCAAAGGCGGCTGATAAACAAACAAAAAATTCAACAAATAAAAATTTACCTCAAACAAATGTATGAACAAAGATTTATAAATATATATATTATATTTGAGATGCAATATATAGTCACTTCGAAGAAAAGGGTTTCGGGACTCTCCTTCTTCTTTTTTTTCATAAGTGCAAGAGGATATAATGAATTGACTGTAATTACAACTTTTTTACCAATTACATCAACATCTATGTTGGCTTGAGTTGAAAAGGTTGTTACTGATTAAGATATTTGTTCTTATTTTTAAGAGGTCTCAAACAAAAAATTAAGGTATGGAATATTTATTAAAGCTTTCTTGAAAGTTCCATTCTTTTAGCAGGTTATAATATTTCCTCTTTAAAAAAAATAAATTAAAAAAAAAAAACCACACACACATCTATATATATATATATATATATATTCTATAATTTCATAAAATATTTTACACATAAAAAAATAATTATCAAAAAAATTTTCATGTCACAAAAAATATTATAGATAACTCGAATAGTCTTGTAAGTGATGTTTGGAGTTATAAGGGTTGTAAGTGTTTGGTAACATTAATAAAAGTTTATTTTTACATATATTTATTTTTTAAATTGATATTAAAGTGAAAATATCTTGATTCTGTCTCATTTAATAGTTTGGAAAAAAGTATAATAAAGTTTTACCCTAAATTTAGAAAAATATTGAATTTATAATCTTGTTTAATATTTACAAATTATTTTACCATTACACCAAGCCAATGCTAAATCCAACTCTACTTATCATTAAACTTTAGTTTCTACCAAATAAGATATATATATATATATATATATATATATATAATATATATATAGGAGAAAAAAAAGAAAAAAAAGAAAAAAAAATTTGTGGAGAAGTGGAGGTTGGTGGAATTAATCTCAGCCGACCCATATATATATATTTCCCTGGGAGAGGTTACCTAATTCAACTTCCCACTCCGCTGTGTGGAGGAGAAAAAAAAAAAAAAGAACAACAACAAACCAAACAATACAATTTCCCTATACGTGCGTTCGTCTCTTGTGTTACTTTAGCCACTTCATCTTCATCAGCCACCACTTTCATCTTCTTTTTTAATACATGTTTTAGAATTTTAATATTATTACAATCTGAAAAATAGCTGAAGAATTAATAATTTAGTATAACATAATTCAAATACCCTACAATAATAATACTATTATTATTATATTTTTGAAGTTTTCTTAAGTTTAATTTAATGAAATGTTAGTACATGAATCGTATAAATCCACAGGTTTCAGGTTTAGTTCAATTATACTATAATTTATTACTTATTTATTAGCTTAGGATGACAGATAATTTGATTAGAGAAAAAGGTAATCTTGTGGTTTGATTGAATAAGAAGAAAAGGTTTTAGGTACATGAATGATTGAAAAGCTGGGGCATCTCATGCCCTTTTGGTTTTGGGGATCCCTCAAATATTTTTATTATATTTTTAAGAAGAAAAATAATTTTTCTATTTTTCAAGTAATTTTTAAGTAACCGTAGTTTAATTGGTATCTCACTTTTAATTTTTAAAAAAAATCATAAGTTGATATACGTTAGAAATAAAAAATCTCAAAATTTTAAGTGAAATTTTGAATTTGAAATTTTCTTCATACCTAAATTTATTATATAAAATGTGTGTATAATACTTTAAAAATTGACAATTCCCTTTATAATTGAGTCGTTGTCCTTACCTATTAGGTTGGTTTTGGGACCCTAGATTGATTGGTACTAAAAACACAAGAAGATCAACCTAGACATCTTTTGAAGTTTAGCATAACCAACTTGTAATTTGGATCTCAACCAGTCAATCATTGTTCAACCATTGTCATGAAATTATGGTAAGTTTATTTTTTTTTTTTATTATTTCTTGAAATTTTATGTTTCAAACACATAATATATGTTTATTGGTGAAATCGCTTATTATTAAGTTAAAATTGTTTGTCGATAATAAATTAATTTATTTAAATGTAATCATATATACATACTCTTTTTAAACCTTAGAAGTTTTAATTATTAGTTGTAATCATACATATATATTATAGAAAAATCCAAATTAAAGCTCAAAATGTGTAATTTGACGAGACTAGTCACCATAGAGATAGAGAAAACCGTCCTCGCATGGACACAGACCTAGGAACTCAATTAATTAATTAGGGTGGCAACTGCTCTCAATAATCTTTAATTAAGTTACAATTTAATTTTCATTAATTACTCTTAAATAAATTATCTAGTTCTTCCAAAATATTTTAAATCTTCAATATATGCCATCATTTTGAATGATAATTGAATGTTTTTTTAAGTTAATCTTAACAATAACTAAGATTTTCATAGTTGTCATTCATGATTAATTTTTTTGTTATAGATTCAAATAAAGAGTTAATTATGAAATGTGCTATATTTTCATAAATGGAGATAAAACTTCCAACTTCATAATTAAAAGGACAAGACGAAAAATTATAACACCATATTATATGTGGTTGATAATTAAAATTTTCTTATGATATTCTGCAGCTGGAAGGAGAAAATTAACATAAGCCAATATATATGTGTGTGTGAGAGTGTGAGTGGTGTGTATTATATATATATATATGTGTGTATATATATGCATGTATATGGACAAACCTACAATACCTAAAGAATTGAAGTTGCCATCTGCACATTTTTTTTTTCACATATAGCCATCACATGATCACCAAACATAACATCATCATATTAATCATGAATCATAGATTTGGCAAGATTTTTGGAAAAACAATAATAATGTTAGCATAAAATACAAAAAATACTACGTATGTACCTTCTTGCTTTTCTAATTTATTTTACCTTTTCTTTTGGCGCTAGAGTTTGACATTTGTTTAATTATTTTAATAAAAAATTATTGTAAAAATGTAAAAAGTAAAAGGGAAAAAAAATAGTATAATTGGATGAGTAAAATCTACTTTATCAATAGAAAATTAAAATTGATAGTCTTATTTATATAAAAATTAAATTGAAGATATAAAAGTTATATGATTAAGATATATAAATTATTGCTTACCAAAAAAAAAAAAAGATATATAAATTATTATATAATTTGATTTAATACATACATATACATGTTTAAACAAGCCATCCGCCAAAGACATTCTAACAAATTTCTTCTACTGATTTTTCCCTTTAAAATAGTTCGAATCATAATTAAGTGAAATATTTGTATGAATGCTCGATCCTGTCTCCTACTTCCCAATTTTTTTGACAAAATTGTAGTTCGTAATCTCATTTGTAGTTATCCTCCTAAAAATGTCTGTTTCAGACACATATAGTTTTGTTATCAGTAAAAAGCAATTCTGTATAGGAATCAAAAGAAAAAGGAAAAGAAAAAAAAAAAAAAACTGTCAAAGAAAAAAGGTCATTGCGTTCACAAGGTTACCTTTAGACCATCATTTTTGCAAGTCCATCCTGCATCTATGGGTCCAAAGATGTGTGATTGTCAAAGTTCCAAAGTTCTTGTACAGTAGAAAGGAAATATATATAATAACGAACACATGATGATATTAAAAGAAAAAGAAAAAAAAAAAAACAGATTAATTTCTCACCGCAAATCATGCCATTTTCTGTTATTCCATAATTGATGCTTGCAGCCTTACTCTTTCAAAAAGTATTAAAGCATTATTCCCAGGTATATATTATCATGATTCTGAAACCCTTGAATGATATATTTACCAAAAAAAAAAGAAACCCTTGAATGATATAATTGATATATATATATATATATATATACGGATACAATTATATTAAAATTTTTAAATTTATTCAATACTTTAATTATCGTGCGGAACCATATTCTGTATGTTAATAATTTGTCCCTATTTGTCTTGTAAAAAAGAATAATAATAATAAATTGAAAGGAAACATTTTATAAAATACGTGTTAAATTGTGTTACTTCTAACTTATTTTATAAGATATATAATATATTCTCTTTCTATTTTCACGTCAAATATTAATCTTCTTATTTATAAAATAATCCATATCGGATCATTTATCATAAATTCTTTTTTTTTTTTAAACAAAAGGAACATAAATTCTTATTTTTTTTATTTCTTTCTTCTTCTTTTTTTTTTTTCTTTCTTGTAACTTTGAGGAAAAAAAACAAAACTAATTAATTAGATGACTATATGAATGTGTAAACTAGTTAAGATTTCGATTTAGTACAATAGAAAAACGCATTATAAATATTGCACTAAATATTCGACATAAGTATTAAATAAAAATTAAAGTGAGATTTAAACCGAATCAATTATAAATATTGCACTAGATATTCGACATAAGCATTAAATAAAAATTAAAGTGAGATTTGAACCGAATCAATTTTATTATGTTAACTTAAGTTACATCCGAACTGTCATAAATTATTATTTGTATTATAAATAATATCTACACTATATATATATATATATATAAATGCACATTACGTATAAATTGAATTATTATTATATTTTTTATAAAAAAATTATTACTGTTTATATTATAAAACCCTAAACTAAGTCAGGATGCATTAATAATGAATACGCATTATAAAAAGGTTGATTTAGGTCTAATAATAGATTTACCTTGCTAAAATTGTCTGTCATGATCCCCATAATTTATCAGCACATATTCCACCTTCATTTCGTATGATGTTATCATTGGTTGCATGTGCAGCTTATCTTTTCAAAATGTTTTCTAATCCTGTTTATATATAAAGGGGATCGATTAGATATAATTATTTTCAGTCAAAAAAGTATATTTATCTCTAGGCTCAAATCTAAATTTTTTACATGATATACCAATAAAGTCATCTTCTTCTTTTTTGCTTAAGCATCCGTAATCCGAATCTACACGGGCCGACTAATCCGGATTTGGCCTGAGGTGCGCTCACAGAATTCAACTCTTACTCGAGGGTGATGGTCTAATCCAGAGCTTTTTAACGTGGCGCTAACCACCTCGTTGAATAATTGACCAGAACCCTGTACTGTATTAGTGTTTGAATTGATGTGAATTTCATGTCTTTATTATAGTAAAAAGAATAGAAGGGACTAGAAACTGTGACACCCGGTCCTTACACAAATATAAAAAAAAACAAAAACTCCAATTCACATGCATCAAAGTTCAGACAAAATCTTTTTATTACAAAACATTATGAGCAAGGATGCATCCAAGGAAAAAAACAGCTTCTCGTGAAAGAAATTGACCTCAGATATCGACATCTCTATACTTGCTGTCTTGTGAACTTCGGGTGACTCTAACGTATATATTTTACTTCTTTTGAAACTATTTAGTCTGATTGATCCAATTAAGAATTATAATTATAAAAAAAAAAAAAAAAAATCTACATTCATATATTACATGATATATCGACTCTAAATCTATTATTTTATTGACTTCTTTTTGTCTCATAAATCATGTGAATTCTTGACTGTCTGAAAATATTTATGAATTTTTTAAATTTGTGAAATGTGAAAGTGAGTAATTTGAACAACTATTCACTTGAGAATAGTGAAATTCTTGACGTTTGCACTCTGTACGATGGATAATAGTAGCACACTTTCTATATCTTAATCATGTGATTCCACATATATATATATACATGTATGTATGTATGTTTTTCTTGAGAAGTCTTGAAAATTTTCTCCACACTATACACTAACTATTCCTCATCTAAAGCAGTTAGTAGTTGAAATACTCAATACTCCAACAAGAGAACCGAATCTAATGTCATTATTGATAGCTTCTCAAATCCTACTGCAAAAAAACTAACCTCGCCGTGATTGACTCCAATTTTCTTCTTTTTCTTTCTTACCTTTTTTTTTATTTAACCAAAAAAATAATAATAATAATTATTATTTAAAGGACTACAATATAAACCTAAAACCATCAATTTTTTTTTTTTTTTTTTTTGTGTGAATATCATTCAAAAGCTTATATTTTTTTTTGATGATTTGTGTGCATGCTGAGGGGAACCATGACCCGGATATAATGGCTTCTTGAGATGTGTTTTTTGGACAATATTTGTCAGTTCCCTTAAAGGTGGCGGATTTGGCTCGTCAAATATACCACCAAAAGTAAAATTAAGATAAATTAAATTTGATGTTAAAATTAAAAATAAAAAGACTAAATGATCATTGTCTTTCTTTCTTTTCTTTTTTTGTGATGATTAACTAAATGATCATGTCAATACATATTTTTTGAAGGTTTTGCCTTGGCATGAGTGATCTTCATGACAATGACTGCACACACATATATGGATTTTATAGATGTATTTCAAAATTATGACCATTTAGGGTTGGTCTCTCCTTTAGATATAATTAAGTTATTAATATTAAACTCCAGACGCTAGTAACTTATAAAATGTAAATTCATTTTTTTATTTAACCAATTTTTTCCATTTTTTATTTATTTAAAATATAAAATTTTGAAGTATTTTGTTTATTGTTAAAAATAAATATCATTTTTTTTAATACTTTCTTCTTCTTTTCTTTTTTTTTAATTTATTCATTCTCAAAAATCATCTTAAGTGATTCAGAAGAAGTTCCGACTGAACCTATTTTACCTAAAATAAGTTTCAGACTCAAAACCTTAGATTGACACCTTTTTCTACACTTTCTTAATAAAAATAAATAAATTCTGCATTTATTTGTTTTTTATTTTTTATTTTTTTGTGGGGGAGATAAAAGGAGGAAAAATTCTGAAACCTTTCTCAGAATTATTCAACCGGGGATTTTCTGGCTAGAAAAGATCCAATGGGCCTTTTCGGCTTGAAATTTTGTTGTTGAAATTTTCAAGGGGAATGATCCATGTTGTTGAAATTTTCAAGGGGAATGACAATACTTACAAACTATTACCATCTCTTATAGTTGGGCTTTTATTTTGTTTTTTAACTATGGTTTTCGGGCCATAACTAATGAAAAAAAATGTATTGTGACAGATACTCATTATAAATAAGAGATAGGTGAGATCGTTTCTTAGGTAAAAATTGGATTTTTCTTTTTTTTTTTTTTTTAAAGGCATCCGGTATTTGAACCCACACGGGTTGACTAATCCGGATTTGGAGCGGGTCTATGGATTACGGACTTAAACTCCTCCCAATCTCAGTTGTGGGGGATCGAACCGTGGTTCTCCCTTCCAAGTGTAGCCCCTTGCGCCACTACACCAACTGATGATTGGTAAGAATTGGACTTTGTTAGACTTGAACCGAATCTGAATTGGTTAGACCTATAATGTCTCCGGACTCAACCCAAAAAAAATTTCCATAACTTTTCTAATACTTACAAACTATATCATCTTTTTCAACTAAATCTTAAATGTTTAATTTTCACTTATTTAATATCATATATTTTTACATTTTATCTTAATATATATTTTTTTTTCCTTCCGAAAGAAAAAAAAAAAAAAAAAAACCTTCATTCTTTCATCCTTTTTCTTAAAAAATTTTCACCAATTTTTAGGTTCTATATTTTAGTAATAATAGGGTTCCTCTCATAGAGATTAGTTTAGATGTGAATTTAACTTAAAAATATCCTCTCATAGACCAATCCTTTAACTATCTTCTCCTCATTCTTAGACAGGTAATGCCTTATGTGATGGATTTTGGTATCGCCTCAAATTTGCTGCTAATTTTGATAACCAGATTTACTGCTAGTATTTAGAGGTATAAATAGACAGATGGTCACTGAATAATGAAGAAAACTTACGAGAATTACAACCCTATCTCCAGAACCCGATAACAAGGACAGGAAATGCCTCGAAAATGTTCCATGTACCTTAGACTCACGTAACATTACACGAGCTGGATTAAGAGTTTGGATAACTTAAAAGCCCCTGTTTTCTATCCTGAAATGTTCATCTTTCCCTTCACTCATCAATAGGATATATAACTCTCAAACTCCTCAACTCAACAACATTAACCTCAATTACCGTGTTTATTGACTGGTCATTTGCTTGAACAAATGCAGAACAGAACTAAAAGCTTGTCCAACTACAAAATTCTGTATATTAATATAATTTCATTCCACCGCATATCCTTTTTCAAATGGGTTCACAAGTAGCTTCTATTAACCCAGAAGGCATCCACTCATCATCTGTAAACCTCAGGTAAACGGTAACCAGACATCACAATCTTGTCAGCAAACATCTTGCCAGTCTTTGGCATCACATGCCAATGCAGAGTCAAGTTAAAATCCCTACCACGGAGGTTGCTTCCCTGCACAAAAACGGGATCCTTGAGTAATTAGTATATCAAGTAGCAGTTTCATCAACTACAGAATCACTTGGTCAAAATACTCACCTGATCAATAAACCGATATTTATTGGTCGTATGTATCCAAAATTTTGCATGTTCTTTGGAAGGTATGATACCATCCCACAGAGACACCTGTACAATAACATTAAATATTTTATCCATTCACATTATGCCCATATAAAGGAAAGCCATCAAAAAAAATTTTGGTATTAACATGAATATAGAGGGAGGAAAAAGATTCAGCTCCTATTGACAGCTGAAAGAAGAAACTGATATGCAGCTTGATTCCAAGCATTCTAGCCATCCACCTAACGAGACTAGAATATCTCCAAAGAAACCACGCTCATGGTACCTACTCCTAAAGCCTACACTTAATTCCAAGAGGACCCTTCACCCCACCCCTCCAGTCTTCAGTGTTATTGGTAAACACTGAAGTACTTATCATGAGCTTACAAGTAACTCCAAATAGCTTTTGTTTTGGATTTAATTAAGTGTAGATCAAGTTCACATTTCACGGCCCCTGCAATTCCTCTCCCCATATAAGTTGATAATATATTTTATTAACCCAGTTACCAAATCATAGAGACAAATAGCAACGACCATCTAAAGTTTATAAGAGGCCTAAGGAATTTCAAAAGTTCCAGACTTAATTTGTACTTTAGGAGAGGAGAAAATACTAGAATAAGTTTTGCTATTTAATTAGAAATACTATTATTAAATAGGGAATAGAAGTTTCAGTTGATTTCAAATAAAGAAACTGACTTAGAATCTATTTAGGGCCTTAGTTTTATAATTTTAATTACTAAAATAGAAGATTTCTCTATGTAATACAACAGTCTTCTCTCAATCAATAAAGAATTTGTAAATTGTTTCTATAATTTTGAATGTGTGACACTAGAAATTACTCTCTTCATCCCTTTAAGAAAATACTAAAACTAACATATCCTTTAACTTCTCATTCTTCTATAAAAAATTATTAATTAGTGTTAGTTGTAAATGAAAATAGAGCAATAAATGTAACTTGATTTTTAAGCTGAAAGTAAAAGAAGAAAAATTGTAATCCCATTGTGGGTTAATTTGGTCATAGATCTTTGTCCTGCATCACTAATTTATAACCTGCCATAATTCTCACAAATGATTCATAGACATAAACATGGCATCAGTACTAGAATGAGGATTGCGATATATCAGCAGCAAAAAGGATTATCTCCCCTGCTTCTTTCCGCTACAGTACATAAAGGAATTGCTATTCTTCCCAAAAAGGGAGCATCAAAATTCCTAATGTGGAAGGGAAGAGTCGTCTCTATGCATTTACATCTTCACTTAATAAAGTAAGCATCTACTTCCAATCTCCTTTTTGTTCCACTTTACACTCCAACCAAACAAGGGTATATCTGATCATGTACGACAGCACACAATCTCATGGATATAGGCAAAATAGATAACTCAAAAAAGGTATATACATAAACTTCCAGTGGCCAAGGGATCATTAAAAGAATAGAATAAACAATATGTCATAGACCACCCAGTTTGCTCCAACCACAGAATCACAAGGCATAGATAGCAAAAGAAACTTTGTGTCTCAGGACCAGAAAGGCTCATTGTAGCATCAATATCCTAATATTGCATAATGAACATATCATCACATTACTTTCTTGCCAGAAAATGTAGAAGAACTTGCAATGATAAGGCACAAGCATAAGCATAAAAGGCACGTAGAGAACCCAAAACACATTGATCTCATAAGAGGCACATGAATAGGAATAAGAACAAAATTTTAGAAAACCGTAAGTTTGTACAAACAGATCTGTTTTTAAGAAACCTGATTTAAAGCATTCTTTGGGGTCTCATATTCTGCTGCCAAAAATACAAAAACCTGCAAATGTCGGGGAAAAAAAATGATCCATTATTATGCAAGCCTAAATTGCAGAAACACAAACTGGAAAGAATTACACACAAGACAAACCATCCCATTTAACTTAAGTTGTAGCCAAATTCAGATGGGTACAAGAAAAGAGAGAAAATAAGGCCCTGAAGTATGAAACTTAATAGTAGACTAACTTATAGTGGGCAAAAGTACAAAACAACATCCTGGTCCATTTCAAACTACTTTGAATAACTCACATCTTATATTTCCCTAAGCATACAACGTTTCATTGTGTACTTATTTTTCTTCTCTTTCTACCCTGTCATATTTCTAGAGATTGGTCAATGTTTCGTGGCATGGATACCAATTTAACTTCTCTTCCACCCAAAGGGTTTTATACAGCGAAAAAACTGCACCTATCGAATTGGTTCTATTCTATCAATATAGAAATCCATGCACAGCTCAATGTACAATGTACAGACATTATCTAGTGACCCAGTGCCACAAAGGCGTTTGGAAACCATGAACATCCACATGCATCTTGTCTGATTTAACAGAATGAATCCATCGGATGGAAATATAAACAATACATAATTTTAAGAAATTTCATTTCTATAAGAAGAAAGAATCCAAAATCCTTATTTGAACTCCTCAAAGAGAGAGAAAACAAAAAGGTGAGAGGCAGCGTAGGGAGATAAGAAAGAACTGATCATAAAGGTACTTAGTCATAATGATGGGTAAACCTGCTTTGTGTTCCATGTAAACAGAGACTGCAAGTTGGCTGATATATTCAACGTCAAGCTCACCTGCCAAAAATAAATAAATAAATAACATATATAGGTAACAGTTCTTTCTTCTTCCCCTTATTATGAATGTTTTATTCTACTTTGTAGTTGAGACTTAATGGTTACATTTTCTTCTTACCTTTTCTTACTGTAGTTTTAAATTCTCTGTATTTCTGTTTCAATTAAACATACATATAAGTGTGCACTCTGATACATGCAAATGAATACTAGGCCAGATGTGAAAATTTTTGTGATCGCCTTAAACTAGCACAAATTGAGGGGGGGCGAAAAATTGCAAAAAAAGCAGCAAAACATCCACTATTATACATCCATAATTTTGGGGTAGAATATTTTGTAGAATCATTAGAACCAAATGAGAGTTACACAGAAACAGTGAAAGGAACCTCAGAGCTCAAAATGATAAAAAAAAAATAAAACTAGGGCAGTGCAAGAAGAGAGGCATGTGAATACCTCATCGTCCCCGTCAGGTTTCTTCTGAAACCAATTGATGTTCAAAACCTAGAGAGAAATGATTAAAACAAAAGAAAATAATAATTAGGGTTTGTAAGAACAGATCTAGTGCAAGTGTAAGGGAAGAAGGACGCAAGAAAAGGGAACACCTGGACTTGGGAGGTAGGAGTGGGTGTGTTAAGGTTGTCGGAAAGAGAGACGATGGCACACATGAGTGCGAGTATGGTAACAGCAAATGTTAGCAAAGCATTGGCTCTGTAACCGATCGAGTGCATCTTCAACTGTTTTTGCCTTGATTCTCTTTTGAAAAGTATAATTTGCTTCACCTCCTTTTAACTTTTTTTTTTTTTTTTGAGATCTTTTCAAAGCACCAATAGAGAAAAGATGATTCAACTAATTTTTAAATTTAGTCCTGTCAATTTCCATATACACATTATTTTCTGCAAGATACTGTAACAATTATTCTCTCGTGATCCACACTATCCCAGATGAAAAATTTGATGCATTTTGCTACTTCTGGTTGGACGTGGGCAGTAAATTTCTAGGCAAATTTATGCAAAGATAATAATCAAATATGTTAAAAATCGTATTTCTTCTAGTGATTCAAATATTCCACAATTAATATAATCATACATCACAATTCTAACTCCGATTAGAAACACTCTAGACAAGAAAATCAGAAGTTGTATACTCAGAAAATCCTGAAGCTTAAATTGTGAAACTTAACAAGTTCTCTTATGTCATTATTCTATTTAGTGACTGCCCATTTACTGGAAAGCTACGAAGACATAGTTAAGAGAATTGATCAATTGCCAATGAATGATAGAAATGACCATTACTTCTTCATTTTTTCTTTTTCCTTTTTTCTTTTTTTTTTTTTTTATTTTTTGTTGCAAAAAAAAAAAAAAAAATCTTTCTATGTTGCATTCAATCGAGGATAAAATTTTGAATGCAAAAACCAAAGGATTTTCAGTTTTAAATAAACCTAAAGCATAAAGATAGAGGGGAATGGGGTTTTCTTATGGAATGCAGTCAGCAGAACAAAATTACTGCAGTCACAAAGCATCTAACTTTGAAGTACAGAAATAATAAGAATACTTCAACTATATAACAGAACTTTTCTCCTGCAAAAGTAATTGTTCAATTATTTTTCTTTCACGAGCAAAAATCAATTCAAAAGAAGAAACAAAAAAATTGAAAGAGAAATTAGGGGGAAAATCAAAGAGTCACCTGAGAACCGAAGTCAAAACAACTCTCTGCAAGGCGAATGTCGACCTACGCCGCAACTGGCAGCAACAACAGAGATGGTGTTTACCGGTAAACGGAAAATTAGAGTAGCGGCGGTGTGAGGAAAAGCAACTATAGAATCAGGTTAATTGGTTTTAGGTCGGCATATCAGACATCTTGATTTCATTTTTTTTTTTTTCCTTTTATAATCTTTTAATTACAAATCAGGTTACACATTTTGAGAATCATGCTAATTGGCCCCCTAAATTTTGGTAAATTATTTAAAATTAATTTTTTAATGTTTAATTATAAAAATATTTTTAAGTTAATTCTTCGTCAAAATTTCATAAAATTATTTTAGAATTAAATGATTATCCCAATTTAAATGTGAATTTTTTTTAATTTTTAAATTTTTTTTCTTATAAGATTCTATTGGAGACTTATTATTTAAATATCAATATATAATATAGTTAGATTAAATAATACTCACCCGTTTATTTTGTATATCTAAACCGCTAGTTTTCCATATACTTGTTTGTTTGTTGAGAATAAATATAATAATTTTGTATTGTCTTTCAAACTAAAATAGAGTTAGGCTAAATATCTTTAATATCTTTAATATCTATAGTTTTTCAAATAGTCTTCAACTTATGTGGATCATATTTTAAATTTAAAATGTAAGATTTAAGATGTATTTTCAATTTCTTAATAAAGTGCAATAATTAAATAATTTTTTTATTAAAAGATTTTAGCATATACCTCTATGTCTTATTAATAAGTTATTGAATAAATTTTCTCTCATTGATTTCTTTTTTATCGGACAATTAAATTTTCATATACATTAAACTATGAAAAAATAAATAAAATAGACTTACTTTAACGTAATACTAAGAATTGCAAAATATGATTAATTTAAAAATTCTAGTACGTATTAAAAACTATATGAAATAAGTCTTTATAAGTAAAATTTTAAAAATTTCAACATTATCTTCTAACTTTGGTTGTTTGTAAGGATAAATTATAAAATTCTTATTATCAATTATTATTAAATTTCAATAGCTCCCTCTTTAGGGGTTTTTTTTTTTCTCTGTTTAGAATATTGATCATCTTCGTACTACTTCTTGAGTGTCTAATGGATTCAAAACTTCAGAAGTTGTTGGTTGCACTCTATATCCATCCAACCAACGATAGGAAGATTCATGTCACCAAACAAGATTTGGAGATTTAAACAATGAAGGATTTGAGACCTATTAGTCTTTGCAACATTCTATATAAGTTAATTACTAAGATTTTGGCTAATAGGCTTAAGATATTACTCCCAAAAGTAATTGATGAAGCTCAATTTGCCTTTATTTTTGGACAACTCATTACAGACAATGCCCTCATCGCTTTAGAGGCATTTCACATTTTGAAAAAATCAGATCAGTATAAAAGGAAGATCATGACTATGAAGTTGGACATGCATGAAGGTATCTTGAAGGAATGATGAAAACTTTTGGTTTTCCCTCACACTTTATTTCTCTTAATATTCATTGTATCCAATCTGTCTTGTTATCTATCCTGATTAACGACCAAGCTTCGACCATCTTTACACCACATCGTGGTCTTCGACAAGGTAACCTCTTATCCCCGTTCTTATTTGTTATTTATGTTGAAAGTTTATCTAGAACTTTACGAATAGCGGAAATGAATTCTCTTATTCATGGGATTCAGTTTGGTCACAGTGGATCTATGACTACACGTCTTTTCTTTCATAGATGACAGTCTTGTTTTTGTCCGCGCGCATGAAGAAAAGGTGAGAAATGTTAAAAATATTCTAGCTCAATATAAAGTAGCATGGGGACAACGAGTAAATTTTCAAAATTCTTCAGTTTTCTTTAGTAAGGATGTGGATGCACAAACGGCTTCTCACATTCAACTTTCTCTTCAAATAGTTGAAGGTAATCCTTCAGGGAAATATCTTGGACTGCCTTTTTTTTATTGGGAGATCCAAGAAGGAGGTCTTTCATTATATTACAGCAAGGATTCGGAGCAAATCATTGGGTTGGAAGGAGAAATTATTATCATATGCCAGGAAGGAAATTCTTTTAAAAGCGGTGGCTCAAGCTATTTCGATATATGTAATGCAAAGTTTTGCAATTCTCATTACTCATTGTCGTAATGGCAAGGCATGCTTTGCAAGTTTTGGTGGGTGAACACAAAAATAAGAGACGTATTTACTTGAGAAGTTGAGAATAATCCACAACAAATCGAATGAAACCTGGTGAAGAGGGGAATCTTGAACTAAAGGAAAGAAGGAGAGCTATTCTTTGTTTGTCCTTCACGATAGTCTTCAAAGTATTTATTCGCATGTGCCTGGTTATGGCCTAGCCGCTATTCTGCTGTGTGGTCTCAAGATCTTTTTTTTGGCAGAAATCGTTATGCCTACCTAAGTCTACTGGAGGTATGGGATTTAGGGACATGCACTCTTTTAATTTAGCTCTTCTAGCAAAGAATGCTTGGCATATCCACTCCAATCCTTCTTCCCTTATGGCTAGAATTCTCAAAACTTTATATTTTCCCAGTGGATATTTTATATCCTGTGGTGTGAAACCCGGTTCCAACTTCTCTTGACAAAGTATTATCAAGGGTAGGAACTTGTTGAAGAACAACCTCTATTACAAGATTGGAAATTGAGAGGATATTAATATATGGACTGATCTGTGGATTGCATCTCCAGTTCGTTATGTTCCGTTAATTGATCGTGCATCAGAATCTGGCTTAACAAAAGTTTCCTAGATTTTTCTACCTTTGGGTAGGCAATGGGATATGACTAAGGTAAACAATCGGTTTTTCCCTCTTGAGGTACATGACATTCTTAATACTCCAATTTCTCGTACTATTTTAAATGATAGGTTGAATCGGGCTTCCTCTAAGGAATGAAATTTACTTTGTGAAGACTAGATATCAACTGACGTTCCGTTTATATATGGATAAAAAGGGTTCTTATATGGGTTCCAGAAGCATGTATTCGCAGTCTTTATTTAATATCATTTTAAGTTACCGTTACTGATGAGAACAACACATTTTTTTTGGAGGGATTCATGCGACATTTTATCAGCAACTCAAAATATTTAAGAAGGATACATACTTCACTAATTTATCAATGATGCGACGGTACAATAGAAACCAACTTCCATTCTTTTGTTGAATGTAAGCAAGCTAGACAGACTTGGAAAATTACTCAGTGATGGACTTTTAATTGTTTTAATACGGGCTATGTCTTTTGGAGACCTCTTCATTCATTTACATAATAAATTTGATTCAGCAAGAATTTCTTTTGGTTTGTGTCCAATTGTGGAAATAGTGGAATGAGAAAAATTTATGGTTGTTTGAGAATACTCACCTATCAGCGACTCACATCTTATCCAGTTGCTATTGTTACTTGCCTTCGATAGAGAGGAGAGCTATGTTAAGAAGAAAGCCTTATCTCCACTTAGATTTGGACTAAGCTAGTGCACCTTTTTTTGAAACTAAATGTTCATGGTAGTCTGAAGGAGGGCAAGGCGGCATTCAGGGTGGTTTTACACAATCAGGAGGGCGATCTTTTGGGAACAATAGCTAACCCCTAGCTCTCCTCATTTCTCTAATTTGCGGTTCAATGGGCATTACATCTACAGGTCAAAAATATCACTATTGAGGGAGACTGTCTTTCTGTGATTGAAGGGTTAAAATCCGATATTGAGAATTTTTCTTGCTTGGCCGATATTATTAATGACATTCGTAAACTTTTGGATCATTTTAGTATTTTTAAAATCAATTTTATTAGACCATCGGGTAATATTTCTACTCATATCTTGGCTCGTCAAGATTTATCTTTGCATACAATTACCGAATGATTTTTTTCCTTTCCGGATGTATTGCAAAAAAAATTGTTATTTATGATCTCAATTCTATATAAAGTTTTATGTTTCTTCTCAAAAATATATATATTATTAAATTACTAAAGAATAAAAATAAATAAAAGATTCGATTTTCCCTTCTCCACGCTTACACTGTTTTAACCTCTCTTTGCCAAATAAAAATGACTTTCATAACAAAATCATTGTTATCTGTTTCTTCAAATTTGGAAATAAAGAATGATTTTTCGAAAAAAAAAAATTCCCTTTCAAAACACAAAACTGTATATAATCGTTTTATTTATGTATTTATTTTTGATAAATTAAATAATAATTGATGACATTAATTTCATAATTTACCCTCACAACCTTCAAATGCTTTGAATTGGGTATATATATATATATATTAATAGATAAAATCATTCACCAAATATATATATATATATATATATATATTAATAGATAATATTAAAATTAACATATTTTTTTAAGTAAAATTGCAATATATACTTTTTTTCTAATAACACAAGATGTCTTTGATAGGCCTCAAACTATGAGAAGACGTCTTTAAACCAATCTACATCCGGATTAATCATGGTCAAGTTGGATTGGTCTCTTATGTGAGGAAGTTATAACTCTAAATTTCAAATAGTTGTATACATGAGCTCATGTTTGAAATCTTAACCTCATTTAAGTCAAGAGATCTCTTTATTGGCTCACATGTGTTGGGGTTGGAGTGTTAACCCAAGTCCCACATCGGAATATTAGACAAGAGTTACCTAGAATATAAGGAGTTTCATCTACTTTATTAGTATGAGACTCTTTGAGAAGTTTTCCAAAAACAAAACTGTGAGAGCTTAGGCCAAAACAAATAATATTATACTAATGTTGAGTTAGGCTAGGTGGCGGCCCAATAAGTGGTATCGGAGGCCAATATTAAATGAGTCTCATATGTTTTTGGGATTAAATTGCAATATATTTTAATTTTTTTTTAATTTTTCTTTGATACATTTTAATATTTATTATTCTGACAAATTTTCATACATATATTTTTTAAAAATAATAATGTGGATTTCATAATGAAGGACTCCAATAAAATTCCAGAATTTAATAATGACAGAATTTCTTTTTATGCTTTAGCTTTACCAATTTTTTAACGCTTTTTTCTTTAAGTTAATTAGGATTTTCCTATTATTATTTTATTCAATTTTGAAGAATGTTATTTGAAATCAAAATGATTATATTTGAAAAATTGATACTCTAATTGATTTGACTTTCCTTACTTAATTTTTTATTTGGCTTGCCAAATGGCCCTCATAGCTTTATACTGTAATTTCAACCAAGTGTTGTAATCTTAAAGAGTCTCCTCATATGAATCCTTCCCGAATTAGTCCGTGAGAATATTGAGCCACCAAAATAACTATACTATTACTCTATTATTATTATTATTATTATTATATTTATCTTTAAACATAATTTTATATTTTTAAAAAAAAATTTAAAAATTATATTGTTTAATCATTTAACTTGAATTTTACTTATTAAAAAATTATAAGAAGCTAATAAAATAAATAATTTGTTTGGTTCCTTCTTGTCATCGTAAGGTTAAGAAAACCTTTATCCAATCAAGATCCAAATCCAAATTCAGTTCACACAAAATCTAAGATTGACAAATCACACGGTGCAAAATGATTTGGTCAAACTTGCTTTTAGTATCCTAACCATACATGCTACATGCACATATTTCTACCTCTACGGCCCCAGGCTTAATCCTATTGGACAGTTTGGTGGGTCCCAATATCGCTTAACTTTTCAGGCCTTCCACGTGTTCCCCATCAACTGACGGTGCATGCACCAAATCACACCTCCTTCAATCCACATCACTGATTTAATGACCCCACCGCTAATCTTATACCCCCAATCACCGGTTTTTTTTTCTCTTTTTGACCCCATAACCGGCACGCGATTAATCCACCTCTCCTTTCAAGGAATTTCTCCTTTATTTATTTATTTATTTTTTTCTGTTGTTTGTTTTAAATCCTGGAACTCATATTTTTTAAAATATATATATATATATATATATATATATTAATAATTAAATTAATATATTATATGGGTCTCAGAAAAATATTTTTAAGCTACATCCATATTTTTAAGCTACACAAGTTCTGAAAAATATTTCCGATGGAGTCACCGTTTTATAGACTAAAAAAAGTCTAGATAAATTTGAATCATATTTATCTTGAGTTAAATTCAAATAAACTCAAATAACTAATTCAAGATTTATATGTATCTATATCCAAAATTGATATGATATATATATCTCCAAGATTTTTGGAACTTATTCCCGATACAAATTCTTCAATCTCGGGAACAAGTCCCAAAAGGGGCAATTTGTAGATATATAAATTTTATTTATATATTTAAATATATAATTAAATATTATTTATATATTTTAAATATATATTTATATTTATATTTTATATATTTTGATATTAAAAGATTTACCACCTTAGATGAGTGACACGTGGCAACATCATAACTACCGATTCTCACTCACTCTATCTATAAATAGATGGCAAATTCCCTCAAGAAATGGTTACATACGGATACACTACTCACACTCACTCACTCAAGAAGCTGTGAAGTTGAGAGATATTCGAAAGATATCGAACCTCTGTCGAAATCGGCCCTTCCTCTCAATATCCAAATCCATTCGAGACAAAGTCTTAAAAGCCCTTGGAAGAAGAAATCAAATTGTTCGATAGATCGAGATCAATTGGATCGAGACAAGCCCAAAACGCCTCTCGGATCCACTACGGATTGAATCAACGGATTCATAGAGATTGAACCCTTGTAAATTTATTATTATATAATTGATGTATTCAATTGACATATTTCTTGTAATTTCGAATTTTACAGGAAATAAAAGAAATTTTATTGTTTACAGAAGTTCCGATCTCAATTTTAAATTTTTTTTTTAATTATATTTATAATTTTTTAATAAATAATAAATAAAATTGACAATTTTAATCTATTATATTAATCAAATAAAAAAAATTAAACATAATATATATAAAATTAAGAAGAAAAAAAAAAGAAAAAAAGAAATATGAAACAGTTTATTCTTACAATAATAATGTGCTCGATAAACTGGAAACACAGGAAAAAAAAGGAGATACCGGTTTAGTTAAACCGGTCAATGGTGTGAAAAGACCGGTCAAGCTTCGCCTTCATCGGTAAACCCACTCTGCACCAGTCATTTCTTTCCACGTGGATAATCGCCATTGGCTTTTCACCAAGAATCCAATGACGATGCTTTCTTCCTATAAAAAACGGTCTTCCCTTAATCCTTTACTTGTCTCTGCAGCAACCAAATATGGCGCCAAAATCATGCCATTTTCCGGCAACATTTTATGCCATTTTCACCACTTCAACACTCCTTATCCTCCTCTCCGCCGCATCCCTCTTCCACATTTCCGCTGCAGGCCACGACTACCACGACGCCCTTCGCAAAAGCATCCTTTTCTTCGAAGGCCAACGCTCCGGTAGACTTCCCCCGGACCAGCGTCTACGGTGGCGGAGAGACTCCGCATTGCGAGACGGTGCCTCCGCCGGAGTAAGAAAAATCCAATCCACCACCACAATGCAACTCAATAACTGCTCATTTCGATTTTTTTATTATTATTTTTGACATTTTATAATTCTCTGTACAATGAATATAATTTTATTTTAATTTTTTTCAGGTGGATTTGACTGGAGGGTACTACGACGCCGGAGACAACATAAAGTTTGGTTTCCCGATGGCGTTCACGACCACATTGTTGTCGTGGAGCATAATAGACTTCGGGAGGAACATGGGCAACGAGCTCGGGAACGCTCTGAAGGCGGTGAAATGGGGGACGGACTATCTCCTGAAGGCTACAGCCAGAGATGGCATTATATATGTCCAAGTCGGTGATGCATTCTCAGACCACAGCTGTTGGGAAAGGCCCGAAGACATGGATACTCTCAGAACCGTTTACAAGATTGACTCAAACAACCCAGGCTCGGACGTCGCTGGTGAGACCGCCGCCGCACTCGCCGCTGCCTCCATTGTGTTCCGTTCTCGTGACCCTGCTTACTCTCGCCTCCTACTTAATCGTGCCATTAGTGTAAGTCACCTAAAATTATTATTTTAAATTATAAGATTATTTTACTTTTAACATAACTCTAATTTATGTTGAATTTGCATGAAAAAAAGAAAGAGAGAAAGTATATATATTATTAATAAATGATATAAAAAAAATGGATTTGGAGTAGGAAAAAAAATTGGACGTTTTGGGATAGTTTTATGTGTCAACATGTGATTGAATAGGGTACATCTGAGTGGACTGGTTTCACTACTTTTAATAATGTTATGCTTCTTCCGATAAAGTGGAGAGTCAATTTTCACTAACTAATTTTTAGTATCCAACAACACCCCCTTCAATTTATTCATATTTTCGACTTCAAATTATGTGTAAACATTGAAAAAAAAAAAAAAAGCACTAAGTTGAAAGGTTTTTTTTCTGAGGTGTACAATAAAGTGCTCATTTCATCGATTCAATAATTTTACAATTTCCAGAATTAGCTCAACAACAAAATATATATATATATATATATATAGCATAAGATTGTATTATTTTTGCTGCTACATATTTGACTACATAATATATATAGTTTTTACCTTCTTACATGGGGTAAAAGAAATAAAGAAGTAAAATTTTGATTGTGGTTTTCGTCTACTTGATTTATGTGACGACACAGTTCATAGTAGAAAGATCTATATCCCATAACATGGCATGGCATGACATGAAATTCATTGTGTATACCATTATTATTATTTTCTTTTCTATTTTTTTATCATTATTTATTGGTAATATCCTCTTAGCTTAATCTTAATACACAAATAAACTTAATAATTATTTGACCTCGTCTTGTTTTACCATATCGAGATATATTTTTTTTGCATGCCCAAAAAAATGCTTTTCTCTAACACTTGCAAAAACTTTGGTCATGTTTATACAAGCTATGGTAACAATAAATGTTAAAGACATATTCTAATTTTTGATCATATAATTGTATAAAAAATAAAAACATATATCTTGTGAACATAAAAATATTATCTGTATTCAAGACATAATTTTGACATCATCTATATATATATATATATATATATATATATATCCGAAAGATTGAATCTATATATTTATCAAAACTAGAACATATATTTTAAAAATCACTATCATGATTAATTATCAAAAAAAAAAAAAAAATCACTATCATGATTGTCTGGTATATGCATGATGAAAATGGAGCCCAAAAAAAAGGGCAGTAGGTAGGGCAAATTTTGGGATATTTTTTCTCTCTTTTTCTTTTTTTTTTTTTTAAATTTTTCTGAGAGAGTCACATGTCATGGCAGAGAAAGTCTTTGATTGAACAAAGACATCCCTTCTCCTACATTCCATGTATCCCTTCTTTATTTTTTTTTTACAGATTTGATATATATGTGTGTATAGCTGAGTAGTACATTTCACGAGGAAAACAAATAAAATAAATTTGACCGTTGTGTATGAAAACGGTCTTTGGTTTATGGCTGTAGGTTTTCCATTTCGCTGACAGACACCGGGGTGCGTACAGTTCCAGCCTGCACTCTGCTGTTTGCCCTTTTTATTGTGACGTTAATGGCTACCAGGTAACTAGCTCTTAAATTATTTACTCCTTTCAAACCTGTACCATGTGCTGATACATATGCACCTTATATTGTTTTTTTTTTATATATACAACTTCAAACATTGAGAAGTAAAATATTTTAGAATTAATATTTAGTTATTTTTTTAATATTTAGAATTAAAAAAACTAAATATATATATATTTTTTATTTATTTATTTACCCCAAAAAAAAAAAAATTTAGTTATTTTTCTTTCTATAACATTGAGAAGTAAAATTCTAAAATCAAAAAGGAAAACGAAGGGACTATTATTTTATGAAAACTTTAATTTGTACAACCCATGTTTGTACTACAACTATGTATATATATATATGTGTGTGTGTGTGCTTTGTCTACTTGTACCATAATTGTCTGACAACTTTTACCTGATCCACTCTGAAACTTGGAACACTGTATCCCAGTAGTATTTAACTCCTTATAAATTTGGTCTTGATGATCATGCTTCATCAACTTGTACCTTTTGAATAAAAGGTGTAACATCCCCTTCAATACTGGAGTAGTATTATTATCTTATTGCATTTTATAACTATTTTGCCCATACTTGAAACAAACATTCTCTTCATACATATATATATATATAAATATGTCCTATTTAATTAATATTTTTCGAGCAACATTTTCCTCAAGATGAATTTTATCTTAGTATGTGTCCAAAATCTTTTGTCAAATTTATTATTATTATCATTATATCGGAATATATTTCCTATCATGTTGATTGATTGATTATGATTTCAGAAACAAGTGGACATCATGTTTATTGATTGATTATGACGAAAGACTGTGTAGATTTTTATTTATTTATTTATGTTTGTGCAGGATGAGTTGCTTTGGGCAGCGGCATGGCTACACAAGGCATCAAGAAGGCGCGAATACAGAGAATACATAGTGAGGAACGAGGTGGTATTAAGGGCTGGAGAGACCATTAATGAATTCGGATGGGATAATAAACATGCTGGGATTAATGTTCTCATTTCCAAGGTTAGTTAAATACACATACAACATATATATATATATATAGTAGTACCAACAATACTTTCTCTCTCTATTTATGTACATATATTCTGGATGCCCCACCCACATAGCATGGAATTGCTCACACATAAATGAAAAACCTGGATAAGGAAACATTTCCTGCTCTTACATATTACTATAATCTAGCTAAGGATATGTTTTTGTTTTTATATATATATAATGCTTGCTTATCATATATCTTGTCTATCTTGCCACGGTTTTATTCTTCTTGTCTAAGTGTATTTTTTGACTTATTTGTGAGGATCAGCAAATCACATGGCTGAGATGAGTTCTTCATGATGATCCACCATTCGTTGGATTCCAAATTTTAGGTCCTACAAGAAAAAGTTTGGTCCATTTTGGATGATAAGTGTGATTTCATGATCAATACTGTAAAGGGGTTCAATCATATATATAATTCCACATGATAGTTTCTTGAATGGGTTTCATGTGGTTGCTTTCACCCACCACTCCTCCCCCAGCCCACCTACCTAACCACCCTTCTTCACCAAGCTTGATCATATCAATCTTTTCAAAATAATAACAATAATAATTTCTCCTTCTTCCACGGAGTTTCGAATTGCCAAAATATAATAACATAATGACCAAATTCTTGGGAATGCAATGAATAATATAGATATTGGTGACTTTCATACTTAATATAGAAATGAAGTGAATTGATATACTATATTGTGAATGCATGAAACTTATTACTTCTTCCTGCCTAAAATCATCTGTTCCATTAAAATGTGTTTTTGATTGAATAAGGCAGATAAATTCGACCTAGGAGTATTATTATTAGCCTCAAGAAAACAATTTTTTAAAGTAACTTTTGCTGTTCTTTTTTCTTTAATATTTTGTATATTATGATAATGTGGGGATCTAAGGATGAGTGAATACTACTGCTGCATGCATGTGCAAAAAGATGATTAATCGGACAATTCTTTCCATACTCCATCTGGGGTGTATTGAAAGATATATATATATATGTATGTGTGGTGCCAAATGACTCTGTTGCTTCACTTTTGAATCATTGGAGGTCTCAGATTCTTCATTTCAGTCATTTATTGCACTTTCTTTCACCTTTTCTCTGTTTGTGTGTATGTGTGTTTTTTTTTTTTTTTTTATATATAATATATAAAATTAAGTTTGATCCTCTCTTGTATGATATATAATCCAATAGAGTTGGTAATATTACTTGTTTTGTGATATTTCATGCATTACATGTCATATTCCAGATTCATATATATATATATGTTTTGATTGTAGGAAGTGGTAATGGGAAAAGAAGACGATCTGAAGTCTTTTCAAATAATGGCAGATGGTTTCATCTGTTCATTATTACCAGGAATTGGTCATCCCCAAGTTCAATATTCTCCTGGTAAATTAAACTATATATCTATACATATGTATTATTATTACATTGTAAATAATTTTCTCTCGTGTGTTTGTGAAAAAAGGTGGACTGATATTTAAAGCTGGAGGGAGTAACATGCAGCATGTAACATCCCTATCATTCCTACTTCTGGCTTACTCCAATTATCTAAGCCACGCCAATCGTGCTGTGCCATGTGGGGAGAGATCAGCTTCCCCTGCCCTCCTCAAACAAATAGCCAAACGCCAGGTAATCCCCTCTTTCTTTTTATGGTTGAAATATTTCACTCTATATAGCTAGAAGCAATAGAGTTTGCCAAATAATGTAAGGAACCTTACCCTTAAACAATTGAACGCCATTATAATAGGGGGGACCATGTCCAAAATGAGACAACTTTTGACTTCATGGCCATTTTTGTCTATTTCTGTTTTCTCATTAAATTGCATCCTACCCCAGTAAGATGTCGAGGTTAGGTGTGGTGCAGTGTAAAAACCTACTTCCCCAACCTTCACTTTGTGGGTTGGGCACTCAAGTCCCCTCCCCATGTATCAAAAAAACCTCCCAGTAAGATTCTTTCTGTTAAAATTCTCATATAATTCTCCACAAATAATATTTTTTAAAATATAATATGTTTGGTTTATTCTTTTGTCACATGAATGTTTTTTGTCTTTTTTTACCAGGTGGACTATATTTTAGGGGATAATCCACTGAGAATGTCGTATATGGTGGGGTACGGTCTACGTTATCCACAAAGGATACATCACCGGGCTAGTTCTTTACCATCAGTTCAGGCCCACCCGCACAAAATTGCTTGCAAATCAGGATCCAAATACTATCTAAGTCCAAATCCAAATCCCAATGTTTTGATTGGAGCAGTGATCGGTGGGCCCAATATATCTGATGCATTCCCGGACTCAAGGCCTTACTTTCAGGAATCTGAACCCACCACGTATATTAATGCACCTTTAGTTGGCCTACTTGCCTACTTTTCAGCCCATCTTTGAAAAAGAATTCATTTGGTTTTCTGAAGAGAGAAAAATGGAGTGGTGCGCTAAGGTCACCCTCGGCCCTCTCTATTATTATTATTATTCGTTGTTGTTGTTTTTGTCAGAGCAAATTGTACCATTTTCCAATCAATGAATGAAAAATCAAATCAAGGAAAAGTATCTTTTTATTATCATTATTTTTTATTTAATGAATATATCTTTATTTTTATTTTTATTTCAATCATTGACTATGAATTTGGGCAATTATTTACATTGAGTTTTTTTTTTTCATTTAAATTCAATTTGATAAATGACTGCATTTAGATAAGATTTTGATATTGTTATATGGATCATTAGTTAATTTAGAAAATTTAACTTATATTTTAGAGTTAATTGCTTTAGTAATTTGTCTCACATGTACTTTTAACAATTTAATAAGTATACAATTATTACATTTATAAAAATATAATTTTCTATATTAATGTTGTAATTTGGTTGATTTGTAGGTTTTTTTTAAAAAAAAAAAATTTAAAAAAGTATTTATTTATTATTTTTTTTTTTTTTGGAGTAAAAGTGGTCAAATTTGTATGTGATGATAAATCTATGTTTTAGTGGAAAAAAAATATTGCGGTTCATAAATCTTAACTACTACTATTTCAATCTTGATAGGTGTAAAACCATGTATGGGTTAATCTCATTTCACAAGTCCCACGCAAAACATGTATAGATTCCAAACAAGGACAATATGGAATCTTATTCATATTCCATTGCAAAAAGGTTGTCCTAGAGATGACTTACTAGTATTATTATTCGGGTCTGATTAGGAATCTTATTGTAAGTGGCTTAATTCATTTCCCACATATTTATTCCTCTCTCTCTCAATATATATATATATATATATATAATATATACATCAGGCATCTCCGAATTTCTTCGTCCTGGATTGGTATTAATTATAACTATTAACCCTTATATAGCTGAACTAATTAAGAATTGTTTAGCTATCATGTCGAATGAAAAGTCTCATGCTGCTTGGTCTTCAGGGCTCTGTAGTTGCTTCTCTGATGTCCCAACATGTAAGTAGCTTGTTGTTCCTTATCGATCTTGAACTTGGAAATTAAATACACACACACACATATATATATTGTAACAGTATTCTGAAACCCTTTTAAATCTTTTTAAGGTTGCCTGACATGTTGGTGTCCGTGCATCACGTTTGGGAGGATTGCTGAGATTGTAGACGAAGGAGCTACTTGTAAGTTTTGAAGATTGTGCAAATTTCATTAATACATTAATTATATTATCATGTGCACATTTTATTATGTGTGAGCGCTGAACAAAATTTTTATAATAAGACCAATACATTGACAAAAAGTAATAAATGGAGTTAAAAGACAAGACTAGAACTTATGACCTCTTATCTTATTTTGATACATTGTTAATTGAGTTAAATTGTAATATATTTTAAAATTTTTAAGTTAGATAAAGAAAATTCAGATTTATTATTTTGGATGGTGGATATGCAGCTTGTTGGGCAAGTGGTGCAGTGTATACCCTATTAGCGATGTTGCTGGGTTGTTCATGGATGTACTCCTGCTTCTATCGTTCTAAGATAAGAAAGCAGTGTAATCTTCCACAAAGTGCTTCTGGAGATTGTCTTGTCCATTGTTTTTGTGAAGGTTGCGCTTTGTGCCAAGAGTACCGTGAACTCAAGCACCGTGGTTACCACATGAGTCTCGGTAACACTAATAATTAATTTTTCCTTTATCTATTAATTCTATTTGTGAAAGATGACTAAAATGTGAAATTTAGGATGGCAAGGGAATATGGAGAAACAGAACTGCGGAGTGACAATAGCACCAATTGCTCATAGACAAATGGATCGACGTTGAGCCATAATTAATTAGTTTAACAATATTTAATTTCCATACACACATTATCCCTTTCTTGCTTCTTGTTGGTTTATTAATTCGCATCATCTCTCTTTCTTGCTCAAGTGGAATCAGTTGCAGTTGGCATACTCCTTTAATAATAAGTCAATATTTATCAAAATATTTCATATGTTATATATAAATAATAATTTTTTTGGGGTCAAGTTGTTAATTAAAAACTAGCTAAAATCATCATTGAATTGGTAAGAAAATTTTAAGTATTTTTAAGACAAAAGGTTAAATTATTTTTAAATTTAAGTATATAAAAAATCCTACTTATTCAAACACGGATGGGTGTTGCTTCTTTTGATCGGGTATATATATATTATTATTTTTTTAATTTTGTGAAATTGAGATTAATATACAAAATCACTACTATCAAATAAGATGTGATTATTTGTTCAACACAAATACTGAAGAACAGAACATAGAAAATTAAAATCCGGATTTACACTAAAATCTGCAAAAAAAAACCAAAAAGAAAAAAAGTTTCGATGCATTGCATCATCGTTTGTTTCTTTAAAATTTCAAACAAATTTCTCCAATTTCCGACGTCAAATCCTGTGACCAATTTTTGAAATTGAAGAAAAATAATGGGTGGTGAGCAGAGAAGAAAAAGAATACAAAAGAAGAAGAAGAAGAAAGAAGGCGGCAAAAGAAGAAGGAGAGAGAGAAGAATGAGAGAGAGAAGAAGTAGAAGAAAGAAGAAGTAGAGAGAGAAGAAGGCGGCGGCAAAGAAGAAAAAAAAAAAAAAATTTAAAAAAAGGGCAACAAACAAAAATGCCCCAGCGCAACTAGTGAAAAAAAGAATTTGACAGAAAAATTATTGACCTAACAGTCAAACTGGACGGAAGTGCTAAATGTGGACGTTTTGAAAGTTTAAGTGTCGCTAGTACGACAAAAAAAAAATTATATATTAAACATGGATTTTGCGATTTTAAATGTGTAATAAAATATTTTACTTTTATATGATATAAACAAGAGTTGACCTAATATCCAATAATTAATAGATAATTCATCGGTGGTTGAGCTAATAATTATATCAATTAAGTTAGAACATAGTATTCTCCAATAGTGTGGTATTTGATCCAATCATTTTCTTAAATTTTTATATAATAAATAGATAAAAAAAATATATTAAATTTACACATTTGATTAATAACTATAATTTTTTTATAAGGAATTTATTTTTGTAATTATGATAAACTTAAGGGATAAAATGAATTAATAATATTTTTTTTCAATAACTATAATGTAAAATGATGGTTGTTTATCTCGTTCTTTTAATTATGATATAAGAATTATACATTGTTTATAGAACTAAACACATTTTGTAAATAATTATTTAATATTAACTAAAAATATTAAATATCAAATATTAATATTATTATTCACGAGCAAATAAACAAAAATGTATTATAGAATTGACCGAGTCTCAGCATATGTATCCGAGCACGCGTTGGAAAAAACGTTTGTGACGGCATACATAAATTAGCATATCAATTTTCTGTTTTTGTTTAATTTTTTTTTTTTCCTCTGCATTATATATTATATATATCTAAATCCAATCCATCTAGTTTTTCACATAAAAGAAGACAATATTTTCAGCATCATCAGTGTGATTACTTGAGCTAGTACAACTAATTAATCATGCATCCCTCTTACCAAGATGATGAGTGGAAGAAATCTCCACCGCCTTCCGCACCACCAGCTAATTACTATGGCTACGCCGACCAGGCTGCTCCTCCGCCTGCCACCGGAATTCCCATCTCAACCCCAACCGTTCCGGCTCCGGCACCACCACTGGCGAGTCAGTTTCAGACAACAAGTAGTACTCCTGCAGGGTATTGGTCTACCGGACTCTGTTATTGTTTCTCTGATTGCTCCAACTGTAAGTGTTTACATTTTCACATGTTATGATTTTCAGATTTCAAAACCTGCTAGTTTCTTTCTTCTTCTTCTTTTTTTTTTTTTTTTAAAAATTTTTTCCTAACTATTTTTGCAGGTTGTATAACTTGTTGGTGTCCATGCATAACCTTCGGCCAAATTGCAGAAATTGTAGACAAGGGATCAACCTGTAAGTTATGAATCGTGAATTAGTAGTCAAGACAAATTGGACATGGATATATATATATAAAAGGGTGTGTTGGGAGTGGGGGTTATAAATGATGAATAAAATTATATATATGTAATGGTTGGGTTATACATTTGGCAGCATGCGCAGCAAGTGGAGCACTATATGCACTGTTGACTTATTTGACCGGTTGCTCGTGCATATATTCTTGCTTCTACCGTTCAAAAATGAGACAGCAATACATGTTGCCTGAAAGCCCTTGTGCAGATTGTCTTGTTCATTGTTGCTGTGAACCATGTGCTTTGTGTCAAGAGTACCGTGAGCTCAAAACCCGTGGATTTGACATGTCTCTTGGTACGTAATTATACATAATCTCTAATTATATCCCTCTTTGTTTTCAAAATTTTTACTTTGTTTTATAGGATGGCATGGAAATATGGAGAGACAAAATCAAGGAGTCGCAATGGCTCCATTTGCTCAACAAGGAATGAATCGTTAAATTAAGACAATTCATCTCATCTACTTTTTCATTCCAGAGATAATATTTATTATTTTTATTTTTAAGAAAAAAAAAAAAAACCTTTTTGGCAGGCGCTTCCCTGGACATTAATTACTCATAAATGAGAAGTTGTGATTTTATTTTTAATTATGTCCCTTTTTGTTTGATTAATGTTAATTTTGTTAGAAATTTAATGACTCAAATTCCTAACCAGAATCAATGAAGAAATAAAGAAGTAGAGAAATACAAAGATTAACATGGAAAACTCCCCAAATTAGGAGAAAAATCATCAGGGCTATAAAGGCCACAGAAAAGAATACATTATTGTGAAAATTTGTTACTCCTCACGCCTAACCATAAAACATCCAAAAGAATTACAAGAAAAAACTTTAACTCTCACCCAATAAAAATTTTAACTAGAGTAACATAATTAACTCTCACTCAATGTGAATTTTATTAGAGTTAAGTATAACAAGTTCCTAAAACTCTTAAGTTGGATATTTGATACTCAATGAGACACTTAATATAAGGTTCAACATCTTTTTATAAGAGAAATCTCATTCTCTCTTTCCTACCTAATCCGATGTGGGACTTGGTAAAAGAGCAAACCCAACAAATTTGAGTGAAAGTTTAAACAATGGGAAATTGGTCCCTTAACTTATAAAGTTTTTGCGATTTCATCCTTTATCTTTTATTTTGGAAAATTGCATCTCTTATCTTTATAATTTTGGCTAATTTCATCCATTATCTTTGTAATTTTGGCCAATTCCATCCTTTATCTTTATAATTTTGGCCAATTTCATCTTTCCTTTAATTTTTTTTTGGTCAACTGTTAGTCAACAGTTATATTTCATAAAAATCATTTTCTCAAGGATAAAAATGTCAATTCACTTTAAAAAAAAATATGGCCAAATTCATCCCTTAACTTATAATTTTTTTGCGATTTCATCCCTTTTTAAAATTTTTGGATAATTTCATCGGGAAATTGGTCAAATTGGTCCCTTAACTTATAACTTTTTGCGATTTCATCCATTTTCTTTTCTTTTGGAAAATTTCATCCCTTATCTTTATAATTTTGGCCAATTTCATCATTCCGTTAATTTTTTTATTGGTCAACCGTTAGTCAACGGTTATATTTCATAAAAATCATTTTCTCAAGGGTAAAAATGTCAATTCACTGTTTTAAAAAAAATTGGCCAAATTCATCTCTTAACTTATAAATTTTTTGCAATTTCATCCCTTAACTTATAAATTTTTTACAATTTCATCCTTTTTAAATTTTTTGGATAATTTCATCCCTTATCTTTATAATTTTGCCCAATTTTATCCTTCAGTTAATTTTTTTTGGTCAACGGTTAGTCAACGATTATATTTATTAAAAATAATTTTCTCAAGGGTAAAAATGTCAATTCACTTTAAAAAAAGAAACAACACAAAATTTGAGAAAAACAAAGTGTAAGTTCCGTCGGTGCCGACATCGTCATCTTCTCACCGCCAGTGCGGAATACATGTTTTCAAGTATATTAGAGGGTCTTTACAGAGATTCTTGGATTCGAAGAAGTCGGCACCGACAGAACTTCCACTCTGTTTTTCACAAATTCTGTGTGTGTTTTTTTTATAAAAAAAAAGTGAATTGACATTTTTACCCTTGAGAAAATTATTTATATTAAATATAACCGTTGACAAAAAAAATTAACAAAAGGATGAAATTGGCCAAAATTATAAGGATAATGATGAAATTATCCAAAAATTTTAAAAAGGGATGAAATCGCAAAAAAATTATAAGTTAAAAGATAAATTTGACCAATGTTTTTTTAAATAGTGAATTGACATTTTTACCCTTGAGAAAATGATTTTTATGAAATATAACTGTTGACTAACGGTTGACAAAAAAAAATTAACGGAAAGATGAAATTGACCAAAATTAAAAAGATAAGGGATGTAATTGGCCAAAATTATAAAGATAAGGGATGGAATTTTCCAAAAGAAAAGAAAAGGGATGAAATCGCAAAAAAGTTATAAGTTAAGAGACCAATTTGGTCAATTTCCCGATGTAATTATCCAAAAATTTAAAAAAGGATGAAATCGTAAAAAAATTATAAGTGAAGAGATAAAATCGCAAAAAATTTATAAGTTAAGGGATGAATTTGGCCAATTTTTTTTTAAAACAGTGAATTGACATTTTTATACTTGAGAAAATGATTTTTATAAAATATAACCGTTGACTAACGGTTGGCCAAAACAAAAATTTAACGGAATGATGAAATTTGCCAAAGGGATAAAATTTTTCAAAAGAAAATATGAGGATGAAATAGTAAAAACTTTATAAGTTAAGGGACCAATTTGGCCAATTTTCCTTTAAACAATTTGTACTTTTTTATACTTTATATATATATAAGGAAAATTGGTGGTGCTTAAATTTTCCGTCATTGGCCAACTATAATTATTTTTTATTTAGCAAATTGATGAATTTAATTTCTTCCTTCACAAAATTCATTATTTACCCATTGACTTGCCTAAAAGATAAATATTTTTAACTATTAAAGAATTAATCGAGGTCCAATTAAATAAAATAAAATAAAAAAAATGTCTACAATATATTTTTATTTTAAAAAATAAAAATAAATCTAAAACATGTGGAAAAGATAATAAGGGGATTATTATTATTATTTTGAAAAGGAGCAGTAGATTTTGACCTGTAAAAAATGTTAAAAGTATTAAATTTGGGAAATAGGTAAGCAGTGTAGTTTTTGAGTCCTTTCTACGAAGATGATCAACAACTAAAATTTGGACCAAGTAACAAGCAAACCAAACCATTTAAAATATTTTAGTTTTTTGAAAAAGGGTAACCAATCCCATGTCAACACGTTATCCTTAAAATATTCATTTGATGTAGAATTAGGAAAATTCTAGGGATGTATTCATCTATGAGACGGAACCCCCTCTAATTAGAAAACTTCAATTCATTTTGTGACAAGACATTTCTAGAAATTGACCTTTCCAACATTTCTACCTACTTACCTATATATATATATATATATATATATATATATATATATATATATGAATCAATATCAGGATTTATACCACAAGTGCTAAAAACAAAAAGAAAAAAGAGATAAGTATGTACTACTCTTCAAATCAAAACTATGATCATGAGAAACCTCCACCATCATATGGCCAACCACCACCAGCAATAGGGATTCCGAGTACAGCTCCTCCTCCTCCTCTGCCTCCACCTGATCAGTACTACTCTTATAATAATGCTAACATTAATCAACCGCCAGCTCACTTTCCGGCCACTGCTCCAGCTGCACAAGGGTTTTGGTCGTCCGGCCTTTGTGGTTGCTTCTCCGATGTCCCTAATTGTAATAAGTTTTCTCTCTCTCTCTCTCTCTCTCTATATATATATATATAATAGGTTTCGTGCGCGAATCAATTTCTTTAAAATATTAAACCTTTTTTTTAATATCACTTAAAGAGTTAAAGTACGTACGTACAATCTTAATTTTAATATAAATTAAAAAAGTAACGTGATTCTGTGTTTTCTTCGCCCGCAGGTTGCATAACATGTTGGTGCCCCTGCATCACATTTGGACAAATTGCAGACATTGTTGACAAAGGATCTACTTGTAATTAATCTATTTAAATATAATCAGAAATGTGTATTTCTAGCTAGAAAATCATATATATTCTAATTTGGATAATATTGCGCATGCAGCTTGTGTAACGGCAGGAGGATTATATGCTCTACTTGCGTTGTTAACGGGATGTGGATGCATGTATTCTTGCATTTATCGTTCTAAAATGAGAAAACAATATAATTTACCAGAAAAGCCCTGCAACGATTGTCTGCTTCACTTCTGCTGCGAAGCCTGTTCTTTGTGTCAAGAGTATAGGGAACTCAAGCACCGTGGATTTGACATGTCAATCGGTATAATGCTTTTTCTTCTCTCTTCTTTTTTTTTTTTTTTTTAAGTTAATCTTAATTATAAGCATTTCAATATTAGGGATTAATTTCATGATTTCAATCCCTAGTATATATGGAAAAAAATACAATCCCTATAGTTTATAAATTAATAGTTTCAATCCCTAGTATGAAAAAGAATAAATAAACACAATTAAAATTTGCATTTTATAAGGATAGTGTTGAATTCTAAGGCCTCATACTAATGACAACTTTTGTCCAATCTTCCGATGTGGCCCGTACATATGACTCATGTAACCTCGAGCTCCGATACCACTTGTTGGGCCCGATATTCCCATTAGGTTGGATCGCCTTTTTACCTAACTCCACATTAGTATGATATTGTTCGTTTTGGACCTAAGCCCTCACGGGTTTGTTCTTGAGACTTTCCCAAAAAGCCTCAAACTAATATGAACCCTGTATTCATTATTAATATTTCGATATGAGTGGAACACTCCAACCCCAACAACGTCTCTCTAATATATTTCTTGTTCCATTTTCTTTATTTTTGATTGCCTTTTTTTAGAGAATAATTATGTTTTTTATATTGGCATCAATTGAATTTTGATTTATTAATCATGAAAAATTAATTAGGGTGGCATGGAAATATGGAGAAGCAAAATGGTGGAATCACAACGGCACCAGCTTATCAAGGAGGAATGAGTCGTTATTGATGGCACCTTTTACTTTTGATTGGAGTTTTATGTTAATTTCTTTTTTCTTGTTTAATTTTCTGGCATTTTAATTAATTGAAACGTAGTTTCTCATGATGTAATAGATTTACTAATGCTAAATGTCTTTATTTTTTACTTATATAAATAAGTTAATTTGTTTGTGTGTATATATATACTTATTGAAGGTTTAACAAAAGTTTAATTTTAGTAATGATTTTAAGAACTATATTTTCTTATCCCCTATTTATTAATAGGGTAAAGTATTTTATTAACACATTTTAAATTCTAAAATCTAAGTTTAGCATCTAAACTATTTTCATCGCCGTAGCGATACTCAATCTTTTAAATCATCCAGAACTTGCACTTCCGTCCAGTTTGGTCGTTAGGTCAGTAATTTTTCCGTCAAATCCTTTTTTTCACTATATTGGGCAGAGACATTTTTGTAATTTTCAGTAAAAAACCCTAAAAGCCCTAAAAAAATTTTTCTCTCTCTTCTTCTTTTTCTTCTTCTTCTTCTGTTTTCTTTCTTATTCTTCTGTTTTCTAATTCTTCTTCTCTTCTTCTTCTTTCTTCTTTTTCTTCTCTCTTCTTCTTCTTCTGTCTTCTAATTCTTCTTTTATCTCACCCCCGATTATTTTTCTTCAATTTCAGCAATTGGTCACGGGACTTCGGCGACGGGGAATTGGGGAAATTTGTTTGAAATTTTAAAGCAGCAAACCGTGTCTGGCATTTTTTTTTTCTTTTTGGTTTTTTTTGTGCAGATTTCACACTGAAACTGAAGTTATTATTACTATTATTTTTATGTTTATCGGTGTTTGTGTCAAACTTTATGACCTTGTCCCTTCTTTCTTGCTTACATGAACATGGAAATTGGAAAATGATTTCTTCTTCTTCTTTTCTTTGAGCGAACAAAGGAGAGAAATTTTAGGGCTTTTAGGTTTTTTTATTTAAATTACAAAATACCCTTTATAATAAATTTTGGAAAAAATATTTGAATTTTGAAAAATAAAAAAAATTTTGAATTTTGACAAAATGTGAATTTTGGAAGAAGTTATAATAAATTTTGGAAGAATATAATTTAAAATATATAAATTTTGGAAAAAAAATTGAATTTTGAAAAGAAATGTGAATTTTGGAAGAAGATATAAATTTAAAATATATAAATTTGGAAAAAGATTTGAATTTTGAAAAATAAAAAAAATTGATTTTTGAAAAGAATTGTGAATTTTGGAAGAAGATATAAATTTAAAAGATATAAATTTTGAAAAAAGATTTGAATTTTGAAAATAAAAAAAAATTGATTTTTGAAAAGAAATGTGAATTTTAGAAGAAGATATAAATTTAATAAATTTTGGAAAAAGAATAGATGAAGAAGAAGAAGAGAGAAAAAAATTTAGGGCGTTTATGGGTTTTTATTGAAAATTACAAAAATACCCTTTATAAAAAATTTGGGTTTATTTTTAAAATTTTTGGATAAAAATGCCCCTGCCCAACATAGTGAAAAAGGGGATTTGACAAAAAAATTATTGACCTAACGGTCAAACCTGACGGAAGTGCAAATTCTGACGATTTAAAAGATTGAGTGTCGCTAAGGCGACAAAAATAATTTAGGTGTTAAACTTGGATTCTACAATTTAAAAGGTGTTAATAAAATATTTTACCCTTATTAATATAATCAATTCCAAAATATGAACTCAATATATTTATATATTCTTTTAATTAGGTTAATTAAAGTGCTACATATTATGGTTTTGACAAATACACATATTGTAAACTCTTCTTTCTCTCTCCTTCTTGACCCTATAAGCTTTTATTCACTCAAGATATCTTTTTTCTTTACCAACAACACCCTTCATTTTATTTTTTATTTTTTTTTATAATGATGTTTGATTTTTCTTACATAAAGTTTGGAATTCAAGTATGGTATATAAAAAAAAATGTGAAAAAAGAAAGAAAGACAACAATGAGTCATTAATTTTCATAACTAATCTGTGTACTAAGTTTGTCTTATTTTGATTTCTTAAATAAAGAATTGGGAAGGTTGGCGTAATATGTGGAAAATTAATAGAAAGTACAAAAATTAATGGAAAGAAAATTCAAGGTGGATTTTGATGACATTTTGAGAAACCCTATTCATTTGATGAATCATCAAATTAACTAACCTATAAATAAATCATATACATTTGATCATGATTTTAAAGGTAAAATATGTATTCCTCAAACCAAAACGAGTTTCAGAAACCTACTCCGCCAGCAACTGGAATTCCAGCCTTTGCACCACCCAACAACATGAACAATCAAGTTCCATCTCAATTTCACACTCCAACGCCGGGAAATTGGTCGTCCGGTCTCTTCGATTGCTCCTCCGATGTCTCTAATTGTAAGTTGATGATCAAACGGCCACCTAATTAGTTTTAATTTTTACTTGCCCTAATCCACCATTCTAGTAGATGAGATTAGCAGCTGGATGCTCTAACTTTTGTTTCTCGCATACCCGTAGCTACTTACTTAAATTTTTTTTATTCGAATTTTAGGTCTTGTTGATAATTAAGTACTTATTATTCCTGACCGGAAATTAATCCTTGGTATATTTTTCTTCACAGGCTGCATAACATGTTTGTGTCCCTGCATAACATTTGGACAAATTGCTGATATTGTGGACAAAGGATCCACTTGTAAGTCACACTTGGATTTATATTATTTCAAGATTTAATGATTTTTCTTTGAAGAAGGAATATATATATATATATGGGGGATGTTCTTTAATTATATTTGTGGATTGTGGAAAGCTTTTGATTTATACTTAAATAATTTTGCATGCAGCTTGTGCTACAGCTGGAGGATTGTATGCTCTGCTTTACTTGCTCACGGGTTGTGGATGCATGTATTCTTGCATGTATCGTTCGAAAATGAGGAAGCAGTATGTTTTGCCAGAAAATCCATGTGGGGATTGTCTTGTTCACTTCTGCTGTGAATCTTGTTCCTTGTGTCAAGAGTATCGGGAGCTCAAGAATCGTGGATTTGATATGTCCATTGGTAAAAACCTCTTCCTTTTTTTTTTTTTTTTTTTTTTTTCTTTCCTACTGTCAACAGGTCCAGAACACCATATTGTTTAGGTTCAGACCTTACTCTATAGTACTTGATAGGTTTAAAATTTTTCTATCCAAACACCATATATATATATATATATATATTATATATATTTAGGTCCATACTTTTGGTTTTTTGACAAACCAACTACCTTTGATATATCTCTATTTAATAAATAAACATTCATTTTTTGGATACTAATAGTCGTTTAATTTGATTCATTGGAATTTGTCTGAAATATTAGGGTGGCATGGAAATATGGAGAGACAAAATGGTGGAATCACAATGGCGCCGGCTTATCAGCAAGGAATGAGTCGTAATTGATGGCCATAAATGTGTTCATGGCTAGAAAGTCACAATGTTTAATTTCTTCTTGTGTTAAATTTTATTTTAGTTATTATTTTCAAATGCTTTTGTCGTAAGTAAGGAGTGAATAAAATTAAAAAGGTCACTATTAATTAGTGTACCATGTTTCAATGTATGTAATCTTTATTTGTAGAGATCGACAAATAAAAATAAATTCATGTTAAATTATACATTTACTCAAATTTGACAAGGAGAAAAAAAAAAAAGTTATCTAAACATGTAGAAATGTATAATTTAGAGATAAAATCCACAATTTTTCCTTAAATAAAATTGTCAAAATAGGGTCACAAAGTGGGTATGGTATGGGAACATAATTAATCATGATTTGCTTGTAGCTTTATTAAGTCCCACTAGTAGAGATTAATCATTAATTTATTGAATAATGACTAATATATATATATATATATATATATATATATTATATAAATTAATAAATAAGTGAAAAACAATTTAATTTTTATGCCACTCATCTCTTCCTTTCTTTCCTTTTTCTCTTCTTCTTCCTTCTTCCTTCCTTTGTTTCTCTTTTCTTTTCAAATTTTTATTAATTTTATATATCTCTGGTGATTATATATATCTTGATCGTGGGTGACATAGAAGAATTTATTGGCCGGTAAGTTTTCTGAATTACTTATTATTATTTAATTTGTGTTTTTTTTTAAAAATTATTGAAAGAATTGTATTTATTAATTTATGCATTCAATTAATAGGTCCCTATTCCAGAAAGAATATATATCTTTCTCTGCATTTCTATCTAGTTTAGAGAAGGATTTGATTGAATTTCTGGATTTTCAATAATTTATTCCATTTACCAAAAAAAAAATAAAAACAGAGAAAAAAGAAATAATCCTAACGCGTCCCTGAAACTTCAATCCACTTAACGTTGAAAAAGGTCTTATAGGTGACCTTCATCTGAATAATCCACAAATCCAATGGATTGAAATCTTGAAAGTTTTATTTTATTTAGAAAAAAAGATTGACAAGTACTTTTATGGTCCAAAATTTTTATTAATATGTGATATTGCTTATAAAAAAAAATTTATTAAAAATCTATAGAAATAGAATATAAAATGACAGCGATACCCACCAATTTTACTTGTAGCTAAACAAACCATTTCAAAAATAAATAAATAGATAAATTATATTCCACTTAAAATTGGATAATGATAGTATTTGGTCCACTCATAAATAAAAATCAGGATGATGTGGTGGAACTGTAGGAATTATTTAGAATACCCGTGCGATAAGGGTTAAAAAAAAAAAAAAAAAAAAAAAACACGCAAGTTGACCGACGACTTGCTCACTTTTCCAATGTGAGATTTGACTTGTCAACACTAACTCCTAAAACTAACTATTATATATATAATATTTGATGATATTATCCAAACCAATTTCTGCAATTTTCTTCATCCATTTGAACTATACTATACTTTTTGCTTTTTCCTTTTTCAAGCAAGCATGGACAATTCAAGCTCAGCCGAAGACCAGAAGCAAAAATCTTGGGACACAACGAAAACATCGACGACAACCGGAGTTCCGGACAGCAGCTACAATTCGAAACCCGGATCATATGACTATGAGCAGCAGCCTCATCAATTACCCTTTCAACTGAAACCCAAAATCCGAAACCCCTGGTCCACTGGCCTCTGTGATTGTTTCTCCGACGTTCGGAATTGTAAGTTTATTATTACTTATTAGTTATTAGGCGGCTGCCGTTGCCGTGCCTTCCTCTCTTTGTTGGTCTTGTTTTGTTTAAATTATAATATTATTTATTACGTTTCAGGCTGCATCACGTGCTGGTGTCCCTGCATTACTTTCGGACAAGTTGCTGAAATTGTTGATAAGGGATCAAGTTGTAAGTGGTCCTTTTAATTAATTAAAAAAAAAATTAATTTCTATGTGTATGATACGTAGGTAGTGGGGAAAAATACATAAATTTTTTTAATAAGATTGAAAATTGATGTGCAGCTTGTGGAGCAAATGGTGCCCTTTACACATTGATAGCATGTGTGACCGGTTGCCCCTATTTCTACTCGTGTTTTTACCGGACGAAAATGAGACAGCAATACATGTTGAAAGAAGAGCCGTGTGGAGATTGTTTACTTCATTGCTTCTGTGAATCTTGTGCTCTCTGCCAAGAATACCGCGAGCTCAAAAACCGTGGTTACGACATGTCCCTTGGTAATTATTTATTTCCCATAATCATTTTTAAGTTAGTTTTCATTTTATGGGATTTTTGCTGATTATGGAATTTGGTTGAATTTAGGATGGCATGGAAATGTGGAAAAACACAATAGAGATATGGGAGTGACCACACCGGTGGCTCCCGAAGAAGGAATGAGCAGATAATTCTTGAGAAAATGGGGAAAAACATATTTATAATTAATTTCGCTTTCCTTCCTGTTTTTGTGACTAAAATTAGGTTGTATTTCTTTTACCTTAATTTGTACCTAGTATTTGATTGATAATTGGCGTGTTCTATGAAACTACGATGTAATAAAATTTTATGTTTGAATATATGTGACAGTTGTTCACTTTCATATGTCCTTAGTTTTGCATTTTCATTCATATTTTAATTCTAAGTGGAGTTGTAATGAGAATTTACTAATAAACCATGTATGATGAAATATAGATATAGTGTAGAAAGTAGAAAGACAATAGAAATTCCACAATAACCCCAAATGCCAAATTTCTATACTCCAAAATAGAAATATGTAAAACACTTCCAATACCAATCACTTTGAATCTTTCAGAATTTTCTAATCCAAGAAAAAATTTTGACATTTTTTTATATAGTGATGATGTCCTGTTTTTATTGACATTACTATGGCTGAAATGGGATGTTGAACTCCCGTCATTTAGGTAAGAAGAGTGTTTAAGGATAATTTTATTGCCAAGACCACAAACACTTAGTGGAGATTTATATGGGTACAATATGAGCTTTGTTTCATAGCCTACAATCTCCATAACACATGGACTGAATTTATTGGCTTATAAGCCCAACAAATTTAATAATATCTTATATACCTCTTTCTAATCAAAAGTACAAGCCCAAAGATTAGATGAGTTTTTCTTTAAATGAATTAGGAATAACTCTAATTAAATTTTTTTTTTTAAGCATTTGGTATCCGAACTCATACGAGCTGACTAATTCGGATTTGACCTGGGGTGCGTTCGCAGAGTCCAACTCTTACTCGAGGGTGAGGGCCTGCCCAGAGCTTTTTAATGTGACGCTAACCACCTTAGGAGGATTCGAACTTTCGATCATCCGCCCTGAAAAGAAGCTTTAAGAGTTCGTTTATCAACTCCCCAAGCTGCTGGGTTACTCTAATTAAATATTTATTTTCATTATCATCTAAACTACTTTTTTTTTTTTTTTTTTTTTTGTCTATTCAAAACATCATTTTTTTCCCCTAAAAAAATAACATATATTCATTATTATTTAAAAATATAAAATTTTATTTATGTCTTTAATTATTAGAAGTTTGCATGTCACTAACTTATTTGTGATTTTTTTTTTTTTGGTAAAAACTTATTTGTGATTAATTAGTTATTTTAAAATTGATTAATAAACTAATTTATTCAAATCTTTTTAAATCCATGAGGAAAAAAATAAAAAAGAAAACAACAAAATTAGCTAATAAGAAATAGTTAAGGGCTAAAACTATCGATAACCCTATATCATTCAATGGTCAGTTAATTTTATATCAAAATTATTTTAGAAACAATTTATATAATAAATAATGTCTTAACTAAAAAAAAAAAAAAGAATTACTTAAAAAAAAAACAGTTACCAATCATCCTTTGCCACGTCCAAGGTGATGCAACCTGATTGGCTGTACTATGCAATATTTCAAGACATTTTACATTTAATAATAAAATGTAAAATAAACATAATAAATAAAAACTTCTCCGTTTCTGCCCCATCACCCATCGTCTTCATCTTCCTCATACAGCCAGAGCGCAGAAAAGGAAAAAAAAGAAAGGAAAAAAAAATGGACGCTTTGGATTCGGTGTTCGATCCTCTCAGAGACTTCGCTAAGGACAGCGTTCGTCTCGTGAAGAGGTGCCATAAGCCAGATCGGAAAGGTAACTTCTTATAATTTTCGTTTTTGAATTATAGATTTGGATTCCGAGTTAATTTCGTTTGAAATGGATATTCTTTTGGGGTTTCTTGTTAGAATTCACGAAGGTGGCGACTAGGACCGCAATCGGATTCGTTGTAATGGGATTCGTTGGGTTTTTCGTCAAATTGATTTTTATTCCCATCAACAATATCATCGTCGGCGCCTCATAAAGCAGATCGGGTCTTATTTTTAGGTATACATTTTTAATTTTTTTTTTCAGTTCTTGGGCAAACATGTTTTGGGGAGATCTGAATCGTATATTTCTTGCTATAAGCAAAGATTTTATATATGTTTATGGTTTATTGAATGATTAAAGATTTATAGACATTATTTATTATTGTTATATTTTGATGGATTTTTTTTGCTTATTGATGTCCTTCACTTTCTCTTGTAAATCAATGCCATTCAAAATGGATCGGGAGAGGGTTCAAAAAAAAGATATGGTTTTTTGGGTCCTAACTGGATATCCAATATGGAAAGGAATTATATGCGGCATGTCAGTTGTTCAGCTGGATCAGTTTCTTATATTAAAACATGAATCTATTTAAAACTAATTAGTGCTGATGCCATGGGTTTCACTGAAATCTGTGATCTTAATCATACCTCTAGTCCTTGGATCTTTCACTGAAAGAAGTAAAAAATGTTCCTTTCATGGGTAGGAACGCTGTCATTTTGGATTGGTTTAATGATTTTGCCGTGTAGTTTTTGTGTTGAGAGAAGTATTTCTACGTTCTCTCTGTCAGTAAACACGCTGACATATTATGTGGGACTCTAATAAGTTGGTCAGAACACTCTGCTTATTATCCCTCTTATTTTCCGTTATTGAAAAGATGATTACGGGAGCACTGGAGGGAACAAGTTAGCCAGATTTTAATACTTACTAGTAACAAAAGAAATGTTGGTAAACAGTGCACTTGGTCCCTGTGTTTGATCTAGTTTGTTCATCAAATAGCCAAATCTATGTTCTGGAGTTTGTGTTTTTGTGGGTTCTAAATTTTTATGTCCATTCTATAATTTATGTTATTTCTTCTTTGGCTTATACTTAAGTTTTTGGTGAGGATGACTTGATCCAAGAATTGTGTAAGTTATCCATTAAGCATACATAATGAGGTACTGAGACAAACATATTTTTTGAAGAAAGACAGGATTTTTAGTAAAATGTGGAATGAGAAGTAAACCTCTCTAATTGAAGAACATAGATAATTTAAGTGAAGGTACATTCTTTGAGGCTTGTAAAAACTTAATTCTTTAGCCTGCTTTGAAGTCGTTAGCATGCATTTGGGTGCTAATTGTGTAACCCTTTTCTAAAACCAGTTTGGCTTCTCTTTGTTTTAAGTCATTGTGTAACCCTCAATACTTGTCCTCGTGTACATAGAGGATGGTTCATTTATTTCTTTTGTTCCCAAGTAGTTGCCTTAGTTTTCCATAGGAACTGAACAGTTAGTTTCTTCGTCAATTGGTTTTGAATTATTGGATGAGTACTGCAGACTGCGGATATCTTTTGTATAGAATAAATGAATATATTTTATCGTTGGGAACAAAATCATATGTAATTTTGCTTCATCTATGGTTTTGCAATTCTTCCTTTTGATGTTATTTCGGAAGGATATTGTGCACCCTAATACTCACTTGACTTCCATTTTTCCTATTCTGGCAGGTTGTAGCTGCATGGGATTTGAAATGCAGATTTTTAATGTAGTTTTGTATCGATTAGATTTTGAATGAAAAGCATTATTCTCTTGTTAGGTTGTTTCTGGAACTTTACTTGTACTTGAAAATTATATTTCAATTTTGTTGAGAAATTCGGATCTTTTCAAGGGGGCATTTATTGATTTATCTATCTTTAAACTTCTGCTGAATCATGTGTTGATGTACTATATATTTAATTCATAAATTGCAGAAGGGCAAAACTTTATTCTGTGATGAAACGTAATGTTATCTAAGCCTGTTCATGGCGCATTCTATCAGAGACTGTCAAGTTTATATGTGGTAAATCTTTGGAATGTCTTCAGGTCTTGAGTTTCCATTCATTTTGTAGAACTAAATACCAGGTTAAATAATAGAAATTTGATTTTTAAGTTAGGTGACCTAAGATTGAGTTACATGATGAATGTAACTTGCTGGCCAAATTGGGATGGAGAAGCCTAACAAAATCAACACTACTGAGCAGCAAATCCTAACCTAAAAGTATGGAGGCTTGGACGCCTTTTGTTGTAGTAGTTAGGAAAGGAGAAGGCATAGAGTGAGTATCCTTAATTTGTTATGTAGGGATCCCATTGGCTTCAGCAAAAAAACTATCCGAAAAGGTTTGAGATAGAGAGTCAATAATGGTCCCAACTAGATTCTCCACTTGAAGACTTGGCATTAAAGGAACTTTCTGAGGAAGAGTTAAGCACTTCTGTTGCAAATTACTGGGATGAACTAGAAGGGTGGGATCTGTGTCTGTCGGTTCTTGTGGATGTGCTAACCTAACTCATTGTCATTAATATTAGTAGTGATATAGGGGGAACATAATGTTCCGAAATGGAAGATTTAACCTTGCATCTGCTCGATCATTGGTGCACTCATCAGAAGCCTCACTTAAACTGTGGAAGCTTTCTCATGGGGTAATTCCAACGAACTATCAGTTTTGGAGACGACTTGTGCTTGCATCCCCAGAATGTAACTGGTTTCATGCCCTCCACCAGACAAACCTAGCTACATCCCTTTCCCTTTGGAGGAATTTGTTGTTGCCTGTTTATGGAATACCTTTTGTTTGTCATCTTTTGGGCTTGTTTGGATCATAGAGAATCTCACAAGCAATGTTGGATGAACCATTAGAGATATGTACATCAAATTTGGACTAACCCCATTATTTTGTATGATGCACAACCCTTAGCAATAAGGAGTCTTACCTTTTTTTTATATTGGAGACACTTAATGTTCAGGCATGTGAATATTTTTATTATATCACTTTGATTTTTTTTTTTATCTTTTTTTGAGTGTATAATATCTCAACATTAATTTTTAATTTTTAATTTTTTTTCATAAAAATTGAAAATATAAAAAATAATAATAATTTGAATAAAAAATTACATTTTTTTTTTCTTCAGAAATCTGCAGTTAATATTGTCACGAAAATTGGAATTGCATTAATATACCGACCAACTTTCAAAGGTATTTTGGTTTAAATAGTTAAAAAGGAGCCACACAGTGTAGAAACAGCTTTCCCGTGACTGTCGTTCACTTTGTCTCTATCAATGGCCCCTACTTTCTCTTTTTCCTCCTTAACACTTTTTTTTTAATTTTCTTTCTTTTAAATATTTTACATAATAATCTTCAAAATTCATTATCAACAAGTAATGGAAGATTTGGAGTGTTTAGTCTCAAAATTATTCATGTTAGTCGAGTTTGACTTCTTTTTTTTTTAAGTCATTTTTGACTCATTTAAATTTTTTAGGTTAAATATTTTGTTATATCCTAAATTCTTTAGATATAATATTTATATTTATCTTCTTAGGTAAAATAATAAAAACATTTGGATGAACCTATGTTACAATAATTTAGTAGAATCTATATGTCAATTGTGACAAAACAATACCTCATGCAATGAAGCATATTCATGAGTGTCTCAATTACCTAAAAATAACCATAAAAAAAAATAAAAACACCAAAATATTTTTTAAAAGTTATTTTTATATGTATCTATTAACACCATTTATATGTATCTATTAAAAAAAGGTTGTCCAAAATGGATTTGGTCAAATTCAAGAAAAACATGAATGAGTAGTCCGCAAGTATTATGAAAAGTTGAATCCCCTCACACATGCGGCATAAATCATTGTTAACGCAAGTAGGACAATATGTTTCAAATATTAATCATTGTTCATTACAATTCTTTTTAATTAATTGCACATCAACATTAAGAGTTTAAACTATAAAAATAATGTGCATTTATGAGTAAATATTAAAATTATGAATTTGAATTTTATAATTTAATATATGTATCTATATTATTGATGATAAAATTTATTTGGTTATCTATGGAATTCATTTCTACATTATTTTTGGCTGAATAAATATATTTTTATTTTTAATTTTGTCTATTTTTTTCGATGATATTATCATTATTTTAATGATTTTTTTTACAATAATTTTGTAATTCATAATTTAAGTTTATGATTATATATATATATTGAAAGGTATGATAAAATAACAATTATTTCTTTTAGAGTCATAGTGAAAAAATGTTATGGAAAAAAAAAAAAAAAAAAAAAGGGCGAAAATGGCCCTGGATTTCGGGCAAAACAAATCATATTATCTTGTGTTGTGGAACGACGACCTCGTCGACACGCAAACAACCTAAGGAAAAAGGGGAAGACCAGAACCCCCCCTTTGCATTAAAAGAAACAAAACAAAACAAAACAAAAAGGACTAGATTACATTACTCAACACAAAGCTTACAAATAATAACCTACCTATCACACTACATTCCTTCCTTTCGAGACTCTTATTTCCTTTTCTCATCTTAACGAGTCTTCTTCACCACCACCATCTGAAGTTCTCAACTGATCATCAAATCAATTAACCTTTTCTTTCATCTTTTTTTTGTTTTTTCCCCTCTTTAGAGTTTGTGTTTTTATTGGAGATAAAAAGAACAAGTGTGTGTGTTTGTGTATATATTTATTAATTGATGAAGAAGTGGTGACTGACAGCTAGTAGCTAGTAATGGAAGCAGCTGAAGAGGAGTTGGAGAGAAGAAGCAAGTTCTTGAACAGTTTGATTCAGAAAAAGAAGGCTGTTGAGTTAAAAGAACAGAATGAACGTTTCAATGTGCGTGTGAGAGCTGCTGATATGCCTGTTTCTTTGCAGAACCATGCCTTTACTTGTGCTAGAGATACTCTTGATTCCATGCCCAAAGGGAAGATTGACAGCAAATGCCTTGCTCTTGCTCTCAAGAAGGTATCTTTTTTTTTTTTCATACATATAATGGTGATATTAGCTTGAAATGATTAGTCCCTGATGTTTTTCTGCTTCAAGTTCTCATCTTTGTGGGTTCTGTTGCTTACTTTGGATATCTGAAACAGAGGATGATGAATGAATGTGTTTGTTAGATTTTAGTTTTTCCATCACTTTCTTTTTTTTATTATTCTTTTAATTTGCCTGTGGAAAAGTAGATTTGATTGTTCAAACTGGGATTTTTGAAGGGCTAATGATACTTACTACAAACAAGAACAGTGTCTTTCTTTATCAAGAGTTTTGTTTGGATGCACCACTTCTCTAATCCCCAATATTTTCTCAGTACTATTTAGGCATATTTCACTTTCGTTTAAGACTGCAATGTCAGAAGTTGTTTGGAAGGTTTTCCAGTAATGGTCAACTTTTTTCAGCTTAGTACTCTCACGGGTCACACTATAGGCAAGGTTAATAAAATATTTCCCTTTTCATCTCAGGGTTTCCAATCATTTTCCTTCTAACTGGACTGTTTATTTTTTCTTGCTTCTATTTACCACCATTTTCCTTTGAGGTCAAACAATCCAGTTTAAAACTATTAATTAGTCTAAAATGGTAGCCAGATTAAGAAAACTCTGCTAATTACTCTAAATGGAAGAATGAGTTAAGTCATATTTCTGATATAAGTTTTGTTCCATTTTTGATGATCAAAAGTCAAAAGATTTTGTTCCATTTTTTCTCTTGTGTTGAATTTAAGTTCGTTCATAGTTGCAAATCTTCTTGTAAACCCATGATATACAGATGTTTTTGTTCGTTGGAACTTTATGATTTGTGTTTACTAGATTCATTTATCTGCATTATCGTAATAACCACAACAGGTCCCTCAAAAAGACCTTTTGATTCTTCATTTAATCTTTTTCCCCCTTGCTTTTGGTTCCGGTCATTATAGAACCTCTCTGAGCTTGAATTGTTCATCCACTAGCGACAGACTAAAGGAAGCTGGCCATTAATGGTGGTCCTTCTCTACTCCATTGTTCATAATTATCCATGGAAAAGTACTCCATGATTGCCCTAACTTTGTCATAGTATACTCCATTGTAGCAGCTTGTAACACTGAAAATTGCCTTTAGCGTTAGGTCTTGTTGCAAGCAGTACTCAAAGCACCCCACGCCTTTCTGGCTTAACACCATGATACTTCTTTTTTTGCCCCTTGTGCACACTTGTAATTAAAAAGTGTACGGGCAAATTGACAATGGCTTTACATAAAGTTGGTTCCTTCCGTTTTAAATTTTCAAGTTAATTGTTGAATGACATGCTAGAAAATTTATAGAAACACACTGGAAATGAATGAGCATTATGTTGTAATGAAAAAAATCACTAATACTGCAATATAACATCTGCCCCTACTGATCTTTTACAGAAATTACATTTACATCGACTCGATTTGTATATGTTGAAAGCCATAGATACTCAAATCTTAAAAAAATACGATTGCCTCGTTGCACCTTTTTCCTAGGTGTTCTTGTAAGAAAAGCTTCCTTTATACAAAATTCAATTATGTCTTTGAGGAAGTCTTGTGGTGGTTATTTATACACAAGACTTCTGTTGGTCATATATGGCTGTGCAAGGTTCAAAATTTTTTGGTTTCCCATTGTTGTTGCAGGAATTCGATTCAACATATGGTCCAGCTTGGCATTGCATAGTGGGAACAAGCTTTGGCTCATATGTAACACATTCGCTTGGAGGATTTCTGTATTTCTCAATCGATAAAGTCTATGTTCTTCTCTTCAAGACTGCTGTTGAACCTTTGAGCCATTGACAGCAGATTTCTTCTACACTCTTCTTATTCTGGAACAGCAGGATGGATAGCCATTGATCTTGGATTTGAAGCATGGAATGCATTTGTGTAAAGTAAAAGAAAAGAAAAGAAAAAAAAAACAAAAAAGAATAGTATTTTTCTGTATGTTTGTATCTGATGAATGATGACTAGCCTATTGAACAAAGTAATGAAATTGGAAAACTTTTGTGTCCAACTTATCCTTGTGTTGTAGGGATGTTGTTTCAGTTTTTCTTACAGCTCTTCTTTGAATGTTCTCTGCAGATTAAAACAAAAAACCTTGGAGAATTTTAGTCTCTGCAGATGTTTGTTCAAATATCTCATGCTTAATTAAGTTTAGTTCAATAGTATTTAAAAATTAATCAAATAAAACTCAAATATTTAAGGTTGAGTTCCATTACAGTTACTCTGATAAGGATGTTGTTATTCTTATTAAAAATCTGTCTGAATATGAGTTATGGATTCTTCATCAGCTCAAAAGTATCTCTTTCAAAACTTATAATTGCAATAGATAAGCAAAAGCAACTTAGTGGTGAGATGTGTCACTTATACATCATTTACTTGATACTTATTATGTAATTTTCATTAGTCAAACTTTATTAAAAGAATAAATAGTCAAAAAATATTTATATTTTAATTGTTGGCTTAAAAAAAAAAAAAATCCGTAAGATAAAGAAAATGAATCTTTGTTACTAAATAATCAGTGACCACATTGGAGAATCAATAAGTTTATATATATATATATATATATATATATATTTTAACATACATGAAAGGATGAAACACTCTAAAATTTTCTCAGCCAAGCAATAAAAACTCAAGAAATTCCTTCCTTCCTTATTCTGTACACGTTTCTCCTTTCAGACTGGACTCTTCTAAACCATCGCAACAGATTTCAGATATGGAAAACGAAACCAAAGACATTACTGTTCAGGAGCCAGAGTTACCCCATGTATCGCTATTTCTTGCTTTAGCATATCTTCCTCTGTATGAACTTCTGGTCATGAACAGAGTCTGCAGATCATTCAGGGATGCTCTCTCCAAAGACGTATTGCCATGGATGAATATCTTGGTCGGAAAGCCTTTAAATACACGTTTAAGAAATGATCATTTGTTAGGAATTACCTCGAAAGCAGACGGTCGGCTGAGAACTCTGGCTCTGTTGAATTGTTCCAAGATTACAGATGATGGGCTTCAACAGGTGGTTGCTCGTAATCCTTACATAAGCAAGGTAGACATAAAAGTTTGTTTCTTTTCCTTTTTTTGTGCACGGTGTTTTTTTTTCTGACCCTGCAGATTAGTTAGGACTGAGGAATGTTCTTGTATGTAAACCTTGTAACTAATCCTAGTAAGAGATAACAGACAAAAGTACTGGTGTTTTGGTTAAGGTTTGGATAAGATAGGGTGTGGCCTTTTGTGTTTCATATTTGTCTGAAGAGAAACTTGTATCAGAAAAGATGTCATGTCAGTAAACATGTTACTAAGCCGTTTCCAAGTGACCTGTCTACTAGTACAATCGATCAAGTTTGGATTAGTTAGATCAATAACTTTGGATACTAGATAATCTAACCGAAAAGCATGTTACTTGTAAAAAGAAAAGTAGAAAAACATCATAAAATTCAAATGATGAGATTGTAATTTTGCCTTTTCCCAGCTCTATGTGCCAGGATGTACGGCTTTAACCCCTGATGGAGTTATAAAAGCAGTGAAATTGCTCACTAGAAGTGACCACAGACTAAAGAGCATTAGGGTAAATGGCATATACAACATGAGGAAAGAAGACCTTGAAATCCTTAAACACTTAATGGAGGAAAAGCAGATGCAGCAACAACAGAAAGGACCAAAATTGTACCATGAGTTCAAGAAATTGACAGTTTCAAAACTTAAAGAAACTAGCCCTTCAATTGACATGGATTTGTGCCCAAAATGCAATGAGGTGCGAGTCGTTTACGACTGCCCTAGAGATTCCTGCAAGAGAATAATGAGGCATCTGCAGCAGAAGCAACAAGGAGAGTGTAGGGGATGCAGATACTGCATTCCAAGATGTGAAGAATGTGGCATATGCATCAAAGATGATGAAGAAGAACCTGAAGAGGCTGCTTGTACAGATAGTTTGTGTTTAGACTGTTGGCTTCAGCTGCCAAAATGTAGCTTCTGTAATAAACCATACTGCAGTGACCATTCTGATCAGCAGTGCTTTCTTTCTGGGAGTTCAGGGTTTGTATGTACATCTTGTCATGCAAAATTTATTGAAAACTCATCATGATTTACAGTTCCTAGAAACTCTTTATTGAGTTCTGAGCTTTATTATACTTTTTATCTTATCATAGGTCAATAATGATAAGAAATTATAGATTTTCCTGTCATTTCTTTCAGGTGTTTTCTGCAATATTTGGTTACAAAGCATACCAAGTAAATATATCCCAATATGAACAAGAATCACCAAATGATGTGATAAATATAGAAATAGAATTGAGCTGTATAAGTACACAATTGCATACAAACCCCAAAAGGAGGGGATAGAATTTACCTAATGTAATTACATTAATGGTCCCAAAGGAGGGAAAATAAAAGAAAATGGACTGCTTTGCTTGTACAAGTTACAGGGACACTCACCTAAAGAAGATGTGCTAACTACAACCAAAAAAAGTTGAAACATCTCCCCAAGAGAACCAAAATTGGGTGGGCCAGAAATTACAGAAACAGTTGAACCAAATGTTTTTTTTCAACAGGTTCAAATGCAGTAGTATGAAGTAAAACTGATTGTTTTACCACAAAACTGCATCCCAAAGTAAAAATCCAACAAGCACAGAGCTAAGAAAAGAGCCGGTATTGTACAGATATTGCAAATGACAGCCAGATACCGTTGAATTTGATGATGGTGCAAGAGAAGTTCCATTCACAAAGGTGGTGTTGTTATTCTTCCCACCACTTCATCAGAAAACAAGGGGAAAAGAACTATCAAAACAATGAATTTACAAAGTAGTAAATAATTTACTCAAAATTAATATAAATTTCCTCTTACCTTCCGGGAAATATACATGAACCATGACCTGCAAAAAATGAACAGATGTTTAGAATTGAATAAAACAAAAAATTACAGTTGCAAGCAATAAGTGGAAGACTTGATTGCAGATAATGTCAGCAATTATAAAAGCTAAGTGAATCAGTTCTATTTTTCTCTCTATTTTACTGAAAAGATGGTGATACATGTTTTCTTCACTCAGGAATAGAAACTCTTCTGTTAAATGAGTAATCTTTAGATTCAAGAAAGTAGGCCGCTGTCATTTACTTTTCCAACCAACTCAACTTATTGTGTGATTCCAAAACCATATAGAAATTTGACGACTTACTAGGATCTGTCGTAGTGATAGTTGCCACCCCATTGAAGTCACATGTCCCATCAGTCATTGCCATCCGGTGATAATAAGTATCAAAAGCATATGATGCATGTGCAACCACTGTATCTGGATCATAACATTCTTTACCCTGCATTAAACGAGAGCAGTCCACTTTCCCAGGACCACAAGCCCAATCCAGAGCAGCTTGCAGCATCTTGTGGTCAGCTCCATCTTTTGCAACACAATAAGTCTGATTTGTGGTGTCATTTGCCAAAATAGTACCACTACCTGTCAAGTGTAGGATATAAATAGGTACACCATTGGCATTAAAAAGGCCCCAGTTCTTCTCTGAAACAGCTCCTGATCTCAGATCTTCATTGTAAAGTTCATAAATGTAGGTACTGAGTGCAACCCCAGGGTGTTTGGGGGTCCCTGTGTTGTTAAGAACATGTCTGATAAGGTTACTGTTGTAAGTGTTGGCATTCTCAAGTGTAGCAGATGGCTCTGCAGAATCACCCTTGGAAGGCCAACCTGATTCAGTCACTATTATTGGGATATTGGTAAAGTTCAGATAAGACATAGCAAAATATGCTGCATCAACAACTGCATCAAACACATTAGTGTAGTGCAGGAGGGTGTTACTATCTACAGCTTCTTTGTTTGGGGGAAGAGGCCTAAACAATGCATAATCCAATGGGATAGCCCCATTTGATTGCATATAATCATAGTATGGATAAACATTGAGCATAAGAAAAGAACTTGTGGACTGTAAAAACTTAAGCAAGGGCACCATGACTGGTTCCAGAGAGCGATTAAAGAATGCTTGGGAAGGTGGAAATGAATCAAGGATGATAGAAGAAGAGTGTGGAGTGGATACTTTTATGTGGGAATCAAGATTTGCAGCAACAAGAGCAGAATGGATGAATTTCATTGCAGACACCAAAATGGGAGCAGCATTTGGAAGGGTGGTGAGAACTTCAGATCCAATTGCTATAGCTATAATATTGGTAGCAGGGATATGTGCAAGAATATTCCGGGAAACCCAGTTGGCTGCAGTGGCATTGGATTGTCCAATGCCTAAAATTTGATCATTGGGAACAGATACTGTCACACGAATTCCAGAATTAGCTAGTGCCATTAGCGTAGCCCGGTCAGTATCATATAGCCTGACATGCCGGATCTGCTGAGCCTTGAGAAGTGCAACAACTTGAGTTGGATCAGGCATGTCAGATAGATCTGTGCCTATATTTACACCAATAAAAGCACCTAGAGGAACACAACTAATAGGTTAAGTTTCAGTTGTGTTGCCAACCAGCAACAAATGAAACACATATCAACCAGACATAACCAGTCAAGAATAAGCATCATATTATACATAAGAAACCCAAGCAAAGTAGCATATTATCAATTTCAAACTGTAAAAGCCAAATCGGAGGAAATGATATGGGAACAAATCTCAACTTTACAGAGCATATGACGTTGAGTAAGTCTCAAGTTAAATCATCACTTATATGGGAGATTCCAGAGACCATATATTGTGAGACATGCAAGTGTTGCTTCTGCTAGTTATGAGTAGAGTGGTTAGCTAAACACAGTAGAAGACTAAAGTACCAGCAGTAGTGGTCAATTCAGAGACTAACATCAGGATTAAAATTTCAATCAAACTAAATATACTCCAGAGGCCCGCACAACTCAAAAGATAAGGATGTCATAATGTTACAATTAGGTCATTGCATCAGCTATGTTAAAAGAGCACTCAACCACCACATCAGATTGGTGAATCATGCACAGAATGTTTGCAAAGCAGATGTTTTATTTCCCTTTTGGCATGCTTTCCCATATTAGACATGTGATGGTAGCCCTGGGTAAGACACCAACTGAGCTGCCTTGTCCATAACCCCCATTAACCAGCAGAAGTGTTTTCATTTCATAATTTTATATTTTTCAAGCATCTTAAGAGGGATTCTTCAGTAGTCTACACAGCCACAGTCGGGTGAAACTTCAAATACAAGTACATTCCTTCTAGAAGTGGCCCCCAATACCCTTTTAAAGCAGGAAAGGTCATAAACTCAGGGAAAAACAAGATTAACTTAATCATAAAATACCTTACTGCAAAGGACATGGTCCACAGTAACAGCTGAGATTTTTTAAACAATATATTGTCAAAAAGCTAGTTCTAAAAGCAAAAGAAAGCAAATTCCATCAGGGCACCAGAAGATTCTTATTGTCCTCACATTGAATTTAATATCACAAAACAAGAGATTAAATACTAACAATCAAAGAAGCTGCTACTAAGATCCAAACAAGTACAGGAAGAAGCCATGTATGGCTGAATTGTCAGAAATCCTGGTCAGATTGCATAAAACTATTGAAACACAATAATATCACGTGCTAACAAACATATAATATAAAAATGAAAAATACAATCTTGAGAGCAACTGTGTGGACCCATAAGTATTATGCTCAACAATTGTCATTCCCTTTTGGTTCATCATATCTTTTGTTCATATGAAACCCGTATAAGCTGGGCCGCAATAGTTAGGTTCTTGGGGTTTAACAAAGGTAAAGAACTTACTAGAGAATAGTTGGAAGGAACAAAGAAGGTTACCAAGGAAACGATTCCTTGTTTTCATAAAAAGAATGCCCATTTAAAATGTGAAAAAAGATTCCTTGTCTAGGTCACTAAAGAAAATACTACCTCTCAAGAGTTTGAATGCCATATTAATGAACTTTTTTAGCACCTCTATTTTCAAGACCAAAGCTTTTTCCATAAACTTTATTCTACAGTACCGGCAACTTTCCTCTTGCATACACATAAAACTCTGTAAAGTGCCTACTAGTAATATACAAGCAGTAAGAGGACACTAGAGAACAAAAGGACACAATTACAAGACAGGAATAAACAAAACACACACAAAAGAAAAAAAAATAATAATAAGAATAATAAAAGAAGTGAAATCAAAGTCAATGGCTACCATGTCAAACAGTGGAAGACTGAAGCAGAAAACAAAGAAAATGTTTCAACCCAGTTTGAAGGGATAAACTGAGATTACCCAGATAAAGCGTTTAAGGAAGATAATAATGTGGTATTTGTTCAAGAACAGGTGTTAGCAGTGAAGGCATAAAAGAAGCTACTCGGAAAGACATGAGACGTAAGTACCAAAGGATTTCACAGTTTCTACAAATAGAAACAAACGGAACAGAACCACTGACCTTCATCGGCAGCAGAAACAGTAGACACAACCAATAGAAGAAGAAGAAGCTGTAGTAATGGACCCTCTATCATTTTCATCATCTTCAACTTTAAAGTATCAATCTTGGCAAATCATATGAATTCCTCGAGCTCAAAAAACTCAAAGATAGACCAAAGCAAAGTAGAAGGAGAAGCAACAAGAAAAGGGTCCTCCTTTTAAGAGAGAGAGAGAGAGAAACTCTGGAAAAAAAAAAAAAAAAAAAAAAAAAAAAAGGAGGGACAGTGAATGAATTGTTCACATTTATACCAATTTTTGCTGGTGTGTTTATTATTATTATATATATTTTGGACAGATCAAAATCAAGAGATCCACTGACCCTCCTTTTATCAAATTCACATTGATATATATATATATATATATATATCTGATCTTTTGTCAGAGATCCAATGGCCAAAGATTGAATGAAAAATGGGCTAGTCTTTCTTATGGTCTAATAACAAATTGATGTCTCAAGAAAACTCTGAAGCTTAACCTCTCCCTATGGGACTGCTAGTATAAAAGGAGAAAAAAGAAAAAAGTAAAGTACTTTCAGACATTGGCGCGGAGGCTGTAAGCAATGGTTTTTTCCTCTGATTTTGCTTTTGTATTTTGTATTTGTAAGGATGTTAGTGTAATAATAGAGATGCAGGCAGCAGTAGAAAGATTGTGGTATACGAGGAGTGTATTTACTACTATTTACTGGGGCAAACGCAGCTGGATTGCATTATTATTATTCAAAGGTCACAATCTGACTTGCTAGAATTGGGTTTCTGTCCTGTCCTGTGGGCATTTACTCCTTTTCTTTTGGGTCTAAAATATACTTGCTATAGTTAATTTTTAAAGCTGCTGTACCAGCAAGAAGTAGTTCAAAGAAAACATTTTTAAATAAAATCTTGAATTTAAATAATTTTTTTATTCAATGTTATAAAAAAAAATTCTACAGTTCAATTCATAAATAGTCCCTAGTTAACTACGAAAAATCAAGAAATATTTTTTTTGGTCAAAAAAACCAAGAAATTTAAAAAAATATTGGGAGAAAAAATATACTGTCAAAATATCTAAAATATAAAAGACAAAAAAATCTAACCTGACCCGATCCAGTTCTTTAAACGAATCTAGAAATCCGCAAGCAATAAATAGTCGGGTCGTTTCACCTTTTTCTTTTTCCATTTTCTTCTGGGAAATTAAGGCGATGTTTTTGAGTTCTTCACAAAACCCTGAAATAAAATTTCCCTAAAATCATGCTACGAAATTCGGCAGTTGGAACTTTTTCCAACCAGCAACAATCCACGGTTTCGGATGCTACCATGATGGACCAGAGCATGCTCCAGCAGCAGCAACAACAACAGCAACAGCAACCACAGCAATTGCAGCAGAATCAAAGAAACATACCTTCTTCGTCTTCTTCTTCTTCTTCCTCAAGGGCTCATCAATTGCACCCAGCTAGACCAGCTATTCTTGATCTTTTTAATCTTTACTTGGGAGTAAGTAGATGTAAAGAAAGATAGTCGATTGTAGTTTTATTTTAGTTTTGAATAAAATTTTGATTTTCCTCCGCATGTGTTGTGGTGGTTTTGCAGAAGAATACACGTCAAAAATCAGATGATACCGTCCGGCAGCATCCGTATGTAGAATCCCTTTTAGAGTTTCTTTTGTTTACTATTAGAATCTAAGTTGCATTGAGTTTTTTTACCTATTTCTGTATCAATTTGTTGCTAGTTCTTTACCTTAGGCATTCAAGTTGTTGGTAATCATAACAATTATTTATTTTTCCTGTGCTGCAGTCTTTTTTTTTTTTTTTTTTTCTTTTATCTGCATGTAGTCATGTTGTTATGATCAACTTTAGTTCATCAATTTGTTGCACTCTTTCTTATCACCGATTTTGGACATGAGGATTTTGTGTTTCACTGCCTTCCTTGCTTTATTCTTTGGTTTTTCAGAGTGCGGGGGCAGGAGAAAGGTGTAGTGGTGAAACTGTGGATTTAGTTGATGAATGGCTTCACATTTGGGATCATAATGCAGGCCACAAAGTAGTTTATGGGAAAAGGGAATATAACTGATAGCATCGCTAAAAATTAAGACATTGGTATTGACTTGCCAACATTGGCTTGAAAACAATAACTTTTGGCTTCAAGTTTCTTATTTGCTAGTTTATGGGTATCCCCTTTTTTTACTGAAAACAAGAGACTAATGACTATTCCAAATAATGGGCTAGGACTCCAACCGAGACTATCTTATAGATCTTTGATTTTTATTAGGATTTTAGTGCACACTAATACATATTATTAATGGAAGGAAACTCAAAGAAGCATTTATTTATTCAATCCTTTACCTGTTGTCAGATTGCTTCTACTTTTAAAATGATTTTTGCAGTTTATGTATATCTTTTCCACCAATCTTATCCAGAGGAAGATAAGAAGTAATATGTGTTCATATAATGATATGTCCTTTAAGTATTGTGTAAACTGTCAAAAAAGAATAAAAATTCTCTTCAACTTCCGTTAACTTTTAAATATGGATCTTGAAAGGTCAAGATTTGCAACAGTGAAAGAAACAACTCATATTTTTAAGGTCTCTTGTTTTGTGTTAATCTTAAACATTGTATCAGAGTGGGAGTTGGGAGGTTTTGGGTTTAACTCCTACCATTTTCATATTAACTCCTATAATACTCTTGCTTATAGAAATCATTTATGCATGTCACAAGTGAGATTAGATTGTTGCAATTTTTATTATTAAAATGTGTACAATATTCAAGGCTTAATGTTATCCTCTTCTATCCATGTTACTTCAATATGGGAATTGTCACGTGACTTATTTCTTTTTGGAAAAGTATTCCTTTTTGTATGTGTAACTTCATTTCTTACTAGTAGAATGACTTTGAGTTCTGACTAAAATATAAATAGGAACAAGACCCAGAAGCGCATCACAGCTCTTAATAGAGAGATGCCACCACAGAATGAACAGTTTCTCTTAGATTTTGAGCAGCTAATAAACCAATTTCCTGTAAGCAATGATTTAATACAATCAACACTTGAATTCCTGCTTCTATTGGTCTGTCAACACTGATTCTTTCTTTTCTGTTCTTATCTTGCCTAGGACCATGATCAATTGCGTGCTGTGACAGAATCTATTCTTATATCTCTGGTTATTCAGTGTAGCAGTCATGCACCTCGGGCAGAATTCCTTCTTTTTGCTTTACGCAGTCTGTCTGGCATAAGTTACATAAACTGGGATACTTTCTTGCCCTCTCTTCTTTCTTCTGTTTCTTCTGCAGAGATCTCAGTTGTCCAGGGTAGCCAACCTGTTGCAGCAGTATCTTCTACTTCTTTAGCACAGTCAGGAATGGTGCCTTCTTCCAACACATTACCTAACACCTCTAATTTTCAGTCATCAAACCCTGCATCTCCTCTGCCTTCTGTTATTGGGTCCCCTCTCTCAGCAGCTGAACCATCATCTTGTGCAACTTTATCACCTATAAAGTCACCTGATGCCTGCACAGGCCAACAATCAGTATCAAGAATGAACTTATTGACAAGGGATAATGCTATAAGCTGTCTGCGTCAGCTGTCTTGCAAGATAATTCTAATTGGCCTTGACTATAGCCTAAAGCCAGCCACTTATGCTGACATTTTCTATCACATGTTGAATTGGCTTGTTAATTGGGACCAAAACAAGCAGGGAATAGATGAGGTTGACAGCTCAAAATACTGGAAACCTGATAAGGCACTAATTGAATGGCTACATAGAAGTTTAGATGTGATATGGCTGTTGGTTGAAGATAACAAGTGTCATGTACCTTTCTATGAACTTGTGCGCAGTAACGTGCAGTTTATAGAGAATATTCCAGATGATGAAGCATTATTCACACTAATTCTGGAGATTCACAGAAGGCGTGATATGATGGCCATGCACATGCAAATGTTGGATCAGCACCTTCACTGTCCTACTTTTGGAACTCCTCGGCTTTTGCCTCAGGCCACCAATAACATGTCTGGTGAATCAGTGACTCACATGAGGTATCCACCCATCACATACCCAAGTGTGCTAGGGGAACCCCTGCATGGAGAGGTAATGATATTCTCTTAAGTATGAATATGTTGGTTGATATATACATATGTTTTGTCAAATATAAAATAGTGGAAATAAATGAGGGCGTTTTTTGTTTAATTTTGTGTTGGTTTGAGCATCTTAATTCCCTCTAATTGTTATTGGAAGTCAATATTTCATCTTCTGCTTCCCATTCCATTCTCTTTTCTTGAATTTTATATACTGCAAAAGTCAACTAAAAAGAGGTAAATATTTTCTAAGAAAAGTGATTTGAGTGGATACCGAAGGTTATCCAACAGAAATTCAGCAAAGGAAAAACCTGTAAGTATAGGATGCATGAAAGATAATAATTGTCATGAAGGTGAAAAGGTTGTAGACATTTCCTTTAATTATAATCAATATGTTAGATTATATCAGGATGGCTCCAATATTTGGAGATGAACCTGGTACAGTTTAACTGATGGGAGCATTATCAGCAAAATCAAAATTGTTTTCTTTTAGGTATAATCCTTCTAGGTCTAGCAGGAAGGGTGGGGGTACACTAGAGCTTTTTATAAGCATTTTGTCTTGTAGTATAAATAATTTGTGAGCTCACTGTTATTCTTAGATATTTTGGATATGGAAATGAATGTTTTTGGAGGTAATAGCAGATAATTTATTTTTGTTTTTGGTGAAGCTTCTTCTTATAGATAAAGTATACCTTGGCTTGTTTTTATCATATTTTATATGTATATATTCTCAATTTCTTATAATGGTATTCAAAAATATAATTCCTTTTCACTATTATTTGTGTGTAGGATCTTGCAACTGCCATTCAGAGAGGAAGTTCAGACTGGGAGCGAGCTCTTCGATGTGTCAGGCATGCACTTCGTAACACTCCATCACCTGACTGGTGGAGGCGTGTGCTTCTTCTTGCTCCATGTCACAGGGGTCATCAAGTTCCAACACCTGGTGCTGTCTTTACTGCTGAAATGATCAGTGAGGCAACAATTGATAGGATAATGGAGTTATTGAAGCTAATTAATTCAGGCAATGCTTTTTTAATTATCTCATTCAATCTGTTCATTAAATGTTTTTTGTGCGTACACAATAGTAATACTTAGTAATAGACATTACTTTGTTGCTGACTTGTAGATGAGTCAAAAAATGATGACTTTTCGCTAAACTTTTGTGTTAAGAGGCGTAGAATCATCCTTATGAGTTTTTCAATCCAATTCATATCTTGTTTTTTAACATAATTTCCTAATCAATAAGTCTTAATACTTGTATCATTTCCTATTTCCTTTCTCCATTGTGTTAGGTTAAGGTCCCCAGAGATAGATTAGCAATGGGTCATTGGAGATTTACGTTAGGTAAAGATTGGGATGCCCACTTAAACAAAAATAGGAAAATACATTATAATGGAGGCTAACATCCTAACCACGATGAAAGGGAAAAACAACTAGGAGCTGGAAAATAGAAACAGAAAGATCAGAACTTAAAAACAGTAACATAACTAAAAGATAGTAGCTGTTACAAAAGTGCCAAGAACTTAGAAAATATCTTTGGAACCTTATCTTGAGTCTTATACTTCCCATGCATGAATCTCTGAATATGTGATAACATATTACCTTCCCAAGGTTTCTTTTAACCGTGAGCAAAATGAAATACTTTGAACTATTTGACCAATAGGCGAGCTAGTTAGCAAATGGCCAGTTGTCAAAAAAAGTCAAGTATAAGGACTAAATTGAGTTTTAAGTTTCTATAATTTTTGAAATATTTTTGGTCTTTATTAAATTGTCTTGGTATGTTGTTTTTAACTTTCTTTTCCCACTTTTCTTCTGCAGAGATAAATTGCTGGCAAGAGTGGCTCATCTTTTCGGATGTATTTTTCTTTCTCATGAAAAGTGGGTGCATTGATTTTGTTGATTTTGTAGACAAGTTAGTTTCAAGGCTTCAGGAGGGTGATCAACACATTCTTAGGACAAATCATGTTACATGGTTACTTGCACAAATTATTCGAGTGGAGCTTGTGATGAATGCTTTAACCACTGATTCAAGAAAGGTAGCTTTACATGTTTGGTTTAAATAACTTCTAATATTAAGCTGGTGTTGCTTGTGACCCACTAATAGTCTTACTGATCCTTATGTCTGAATTTTCAATGTCTCTGTAGCTGTAGCACGTAGCTTAAACTCTAAATATTTGGGGCAAACATTATTTTATGATTTTTTTTTTTTTTTTTTTATTTTTATTTTTTTTTAAAAATGCTTTGTGATAACAGGTTGACACAACAAGAAAAATTCTATCATTTCATAAAGAAGGAAGCTCTGATCCTAACAACCCACAAAGCATTTTGCTGGACTTTATAAGCAGTTGTCAAAATTTGCGTATTTGGTCGTTGAATACATCTACTAGAGACTATTTGAACAGTGAACAGCTTCAGAAGGGAAAACAAATTGATGAATGGTGGAGGCAAACGACAAAAGGTATTAAATGCTCCTCAAGTTGCTGTATTAGATGAATCACCAGTGCATTATATAGTTGCTTATTTGCCCATAACTTCCCTCCAAGGAGGATAAATTGTGCACTTTCTGATTGGACACATCATTTTTACATCTTGGCATCTTGAGCCGAAGTTATTCCTGGGGTGTTAAGTCTTCAGTTTAGCTCTATCTGATGATTTTTTTTTCTTTGCTGAGATTGTATTTTCCTTTCGCATATGACTGGAGTATCATTTGCTTTTCATTAAGGTACATTTGCTTTACAATCCTCTTCAGATATCAGCTACTTTTACTCTATTCCCTGCCTGATATGATAATACACCAAAGAGATTACTATTCTCTCAATTCTTGCTACTCCTTCCTTTTAAATCTTGTCTTTTATGTCAGTCAAAATTCCTTGAAGTTTTCTTGATTTCCCTGTTGGTATATGTAGATTGTGGACCAGTTGGGCCTGAATCAATCTGGCTTGTTTGTACCTATTGGCTTTGAAGGGCAGGAGATTAGCATGTGGCTTTTTCCTTTTTTATCTCTGCATGCATATGAATGATTTATGTATGGAATTTACAAAACCAGTAGATCTCACCATTAGTTCTTTTATATTATTCACATTATTGACTTCTAGGATGCATCTTTTCCCTTTTCTGTAGAGTTCTTCCTTTTCTCTTTTCATTGAATGCTTCTGCTCTTGATGATTTGATCATATATTAGGTGAGAGGACCTTAGATTATATGAACATGGATGAGAGATCAGTTGGGATGTTTTGGGTTGTCTCTTACACCATGGCACAACCTGCATGTGAATCAGTGATGAACTATTTAACCTCAGCTGGAGTTACAGACCTGTTGCCAGGATCAAATCTGCAGGCGAATGAGAGGTTTATGGTGATGCGAGAAGTTAGTCCATTGCCAATATCGTTGCTCTCGGGATTCTCTATAAATTTATGCTTAAAGCTGGCGTTTCAGATGGAAGAATCTATGTTTAATGGACAGGTATGAATGCACTAAATATGATGCTGAGTGCCATGTTTCAATTGTGAAAGTATACTAATATGTTTGAGGATGAACAAATAGCCCACCAATTCTTTTTGAAAGTCTAATTTGTTAACTAAGTACCAGATTGCTGGCATTATGGCCAATATCATCCATTTCTTAATTTTTAAGATGATAATGATTCATGATCACATAAGAAAGTTGGTGTAGGGTGATATAGTTAACAGGAAAAGGGGAAAAAGGGAAAAAAAAGGAAAAAAAAAAAGGAGCCAAGCTTTTGTTTGGTTTCAAGAGAATTTCTCTGCAATAGAATATAATATTATTATATTGAGAACTCTTTTCTATCTAAACGAAACCTGCCTTTAAAAAGAACCTTGAAACCCTAAAACTAAATAGTACCAGAAAAGTATAACCTGATTTAATTACAAAACTAAATAATAACTAGATCCTAAAAACATGTTAAAAACTAGAAGACTTGCAAAACAAAATCACAATAATACTCCATCTGAATTCTAATCATAAAATACAACTGATGCTAGTAACTATTAAAATAATAATAATGAGCACCTTGTCTCCCTGCATCAGCTCTTCTCCAGTTTGGGGAAACAAAGAAAAAAGAAAAAAGAAAAAAACACAGGCCTTGTGTTTCCTAACCTCTGTTTATTGTTTTGTTTTTGTTTTTTTTTTTTCCCTTGATGTTTCTTACAATCAGCCTATTGTCACATTATACTCTGCCATGCCATATTTTCTTTCTTTTCTTCCTAAGGTTCCAACTTCAACCAATTTGACATCAACACAATGTCCAACTTTGTAGGCATCTCTCAATTTTTCCATCATTTCATATTATTTTGTTTCCTGACTTTGCTGAACTATTTGGAGTGTGTTACCACTGGATATCAATGCAGTGCCATATAAGAGTTCAACAACTCTCTTTGCATCATCATTATTAAGTAAATTCTTATATGCTGCATTCAGGTCCTTGACAATGGGATGATTGGAATTGATCCTCAATATTCTCCTTTCCCCATGAACTCTAAACTTGAAGTATCTCCAAGGTATTCAGCTCTCATTAACCCTTTCCATTATAGCAGGTCATCAAAACTTGCTAGAAGCAAGCACACATGATGAGGAGCTCAACAGTTTCGAGACTTGTACTTTGCCCCTTTATCTCCAAGTGGTTGCTTTATCCAGTCACTGAGAGTATTTTAGTCGTGCTTAGTCTCCCTTTCTTTCACCTCATCTTTATCACCAACCTCCAAATCTTCTATCAACAGGGTGATTCATTTGTGATTTTGAACATCTTCAATACAACCCAATTTCAGAAAATTTTCTGAGTTCTCCCGAAAGTTTTTATGATCCTCTTTATTCTCACCTTCAGAAAGCTCTTGGATTGTGTTAAAGCTTTTCATGAAAAGCTGCTTCCTCATTAGTGGGGCAATTCCTTAGTAACTATTTTTGAAAATACTATCATGAGGAATTACTAAAAAAATAAAGGCTCTTAAAGGGAGGATTTACTTAGGAGTTCAAGAAGAGGGAGCTCTTAACACCTCAAGAAGAATGGATGAGTTGGAGAATAAATCTTCTTTTTTCTTCCTCTTCATTATTCCAAAACAATCACTTGAATAGGTTTTAAAGGATAACAAATCCTAACCCTGATTGGATTAACTAATTAGGTAACAGCTATAGTAGGAAATAGCATGCCTAATTAATCAGATATGAATCTAAATAGAATATAACTAAAATGGAAACAGAATATTCTTAAAATAATATAAATTGTTTCTAAAGTTTCCAGAATCAGATTTGGGAAGTCCCTAATATGGATCCCTAACAAGAGGATGAAGAAAAAACAATGTAACCGAATCAAGTCAAATGGATTGAAAATAAGTGGTATGAAGGAAGAATTGATAACAACCATTGATTATTTATGATTACAATTCATCTAGTAGAAGTTTAGTCATAACATCTGCTTTGGTTTGAAACCATTCTTGCCTTGTTAATAAATTTTCATCATTACTGAAAGGGATCTAAGAGTTGATTCTATTGTCTGCTTATGGTGATAGCATAATTGTGAACTGAAACTCTTTTGTTGCTGACCATATCATTTGAATGCAGGTTATTCCAAACATTGCAATGGTTGAAACTTATTGCAGATTGCTTCTGATTGCCCCTCACTCATTGTTTCGTTCACACTTGACGGTACTCATCTGATTTCTTTCCATTTACGAAAAAGTTTTATGATTTCTTTTTCTATTTGCTAGTCTTTCGGGGAACCAAAAAATTGCATTTGCTGTGATAATACCTGAATATTCCACCCTCATCTTATCCTTAAAAGAAGACAATAAATGATGTGATATATATACATACATTAATTTCTTCCATTTAAAATTTTTTGAACACACTCACTATCTTAGAAGTTTTCATTCAATTTTAAAAGTTAAATCTTTTCCCAACTCCACATGTGGGCCTATTTACTTCCCATTGGCTATATCTTTTTTAGTGCTTCTGAATTAAAATTGGGCTCTCAAGTAAACTTATCAACCATATAATCTTATAGATTATGTGCGAAATATTTAAGTAGAGAAATTCTATAATTTGATCAAAATATTATAAAGGTTTTCATTGTCATCATAAAAGATAATTATACAGAAATGTTCAATCCAAATATAGATGTTTTTGAATGTGTTAATAAGTTTATGCTTTCATATTAAAATCACTTCTCATATGATAAGAATTAAGTGGGTTTTCCCTTTATAAGAAGGGGGTTAAATCCCAAGAAATGTGGTTATTTCAGCCTATCATCTCTAGAAGTTTAGGAACAAAAAGTTCCTATTGTCTTTTCTAGAATATGAATGGGCTATGTTTAATCCCTGCAATCACTTTGCTAAGTTGTTTGGGTTGCTTGTAATTTGTTACTTGACAGAAGTTTTGGAGTGAAAAATCCTTTCAAAGTAAAATCCCCCTTTCATTTATTTATTTATTTTCCTTTCAAATCCCAAATTCTCAATTTCTCTCATTTAAATAAGTTTTAATTTATTATATCATTTTTGTTACTTAAAAAATAAAGTATAAAGAATTAATTTAGTGGACATCTCAAGCATTGCTAGGTTTATTTAATTTGTGTTAAATGTATTTACAACATGACTCTTAATGATAATTCATCACAGTAATACATTTCTAAAGATATTAAATAAAATTAAAAATAGAGATGAGATATGATAATATCCAACATTTGTAAATATCATTATATTACAATAAAAGTGAGGGAAAGCAGCCTTAACTATTCTCTGCTGTTCCTACTTCTCTTGGAAGGACCATTTTCCTTGAAATTTTTGAATGCAAAGCCTTTCCCACTGTTTGAGTGGAAAGACTATTCATACATCAAATTTTATTACAAAACAGTGGAATGGAGGCAAAAGTTAGAAATACCATTATAATTCATTCCAACATATTAAACGTGCTGCTTGGGTATTTTGTTTCACTCTGGCCATATAGTTCATACAATGTTGTTCATTTAGAGTGAATCATCTAAAATTTGAAAATTCTGGATAGGATTTTCTTAAATTGGGTACCTATTCTATGTTGCTTTATTGGAATTTGGAATTCAGTCTGTTCTTTAATTCTTATTTTCTTTGGGCGTTAACTCTGTTTTTGTGAAATTGTAGCATTTGTCACAGAGGAACCCAACAACTTTGACAAAACCTGGAGCTTCCATCTTGTTGTTTGAGATTCTAAACTACCGTTTGCTTTCATTATACAGGTAATTGAGGTAGTCCTTAAGAAGCATTTTCTTCATGTAAAGCCATAGGGAGTGCTAATATGATGGTCCCATTTCCCTTTAGCTATAGTATATGACAATTGCATCTTATGGCAGAGTGATTTTTCTCTGAAATAATCTTCAGGGAAATATCTGCCTTCCTTTACAATATATTTGAGCTGGGTTTCTCTGGCCAATTCTTTTTAAGTGGTGATAATTTCCAATATTCCTCAATTTTCTTTTTTCAGGTACCAAGGGAAGAGCAAAACTTTGATGTATGATGTTACGAAAATGATTTCTTCACTAAAAGGAAAACGTGGAGATCATCGGGTTTTCAGATTGGCTGAGAATTTGTGCATGAATCTGCTTTTAACAATGAGGGAATTTTTCTTTGTGAAGAGAGAAGGGAAGGTCAGAATTATTTCTTGGAAGTTAAGAGTTTGTTTACCGCACTCAAATTTTCATCTGATTCAAGGTCTGCAAATTTGCAGGGTCCAACTGAGTTCACTGAAACATTAAATCGGATTGCAATAACTACTCTTGCCATCATCATAAAAACACGAGGAATTGCAGAATTTGAACACTTGATGTATCTTCAGACTATGTTGGAGCAAGTTCTTGCAACTAGTCAGCATACGTGGTCTGAAAAGACTTTGCGATATTTCCCTTCTATTCTTCGTGAAGCCTTGATGAGGAGGATTGATAAAAGAGGTCTGGCAATTCAAGCATGGCAACAGGTACTTGATTTCTCTTTGGCAGTTTAGTAGCTGCACCTGTTCTTTTACTATTACTGTGATAACATACATTTTTATGGACATCTGACTTTAATCTTACTTTAATCCTGTAATCCTAATTTCTAGTTTGAGTTTGATAAAGCATTCTAGGAATAGATAATATAGTGAGATGAGATTAGTGAGAAGGACATCATGACAAATCAGGCATACAACTTTTGTTCATTGATTATTCACAAAAATCATCTGACCAATAATTTGTGATGATTAGTTTAGCTAATGATATGGGTAACGTTTCTAGGATAGAAGTACAGGTTTGAAGAACAAGTTGGCAAATCTTTGTTGGAGAAGAAACCCTACCCATTCATTGTTTGCAAATTTGAATGGCTAAAAACAGGTTACTAGTAGACCAATGTTTCAAGCTATTGGTAAAGTATTAAAAACAAAAACTCTTTGGACCTTTATTTTTTGGAGAAAATAAAATTAATTAATACATATTACCATTTCAAGGTTTAGAAAGAAAAACTAACATCAAAGATTGGACTGTTTCAAATGAGAGTTATATTTTTGCTTTTTGCCATGTAAAATGAAATTAATAAAAATCAAGGACACTAAAGCATTCCTGCCATTCTTCAGAACTTACTTGATAGAAGGTTTGATCTTTTATAATGTAAAAGGTAAAACTAACAAGCATAATCTTTTTATATTTGTTTTTCCCATTTGATGAGACAATTGATCAAAGCAGTGATCAAGTTCTTGTGATTTTGTCTCATTCCATCTCCCATTTGTTGAGAAGGGTGAAAGGATCCACATTGGGCAGTTTTCTTGAATTTTCTACATTGTCTACCCAATTAAGCGGATAACTAGGGGGGAAGATGCCAATTTTCTTTTTGGGTCATGAACAGGGGATAGACAATTATAATTATGTTTTATTAGTTAATCTCATGGTATTTTACTGATTGAAAAACATGGAGTAGTTTAGGGTATCTAAAGTGCTGGTGAAGACGGTAGGCTAATAGTTTTGAGCTGTGATATGGCCTAGTTACAGGAAACTTGTTTCTAGGTATAATTTTTATTTGTGCTATTCATTGAACTGTGCATGCAAGAATACAGAACGATGTTTTGGCTGGTACTGATTTTTTAACAGTGTTTAGGTCTAATTTGCTTTCTCAACCTATATAATAATAGTTCATTGGCATCAGTGATGTTCAAGAGAAGAATATTTTACCAAATTATTATTTTTTATTTATGAGCACATTCATTTGTTGTTTGTAAGAGAACCACCAAAATAAAGGGGTCATGCTGAATATTTAATATCACATTGTAAAACAAATACCAAAGGGTTTACAATCCAATAATCTAGAGTAAGGTTCAAGGAGATATAAATCTAGAAAATTAAATTTAGGCACAGCCTCGTTAGTTCATTATTTACAATCTCACACGAATTATAGTCTTCTGGGTTTTCTGATTGACTGTGAGCTTAACACATATTTTTCTTCCTATGGCAGGCAGAGACTACAGTGATCAACCAATGCACTCAGCTTCTTTCATCATCAGCTGACCCTGCCTATGTTGTGACATACATAAGTCATAGTTTTCCGCAACATCGTCAATATCTTTGTGCAGGTGCTTGGATACTATTGTATGGGCATCCCGAGACCATCAACAGTACAAATCTTGTAAGATACAAACCTTTTTATCTTCACATGAGTTTTTCACACCTCTGTTCTGTTGAAATCTACTTAGATGCAAAAGATACAACTTTCTGATATATTATACCCAAATCCTCATACAGGGTCGTGTCTTGAGAGAGTTTTCCCCAGAAGAAGTAACCGCAAATATTTATACTATGGTGGATGTCCTACTGCATCACATGCATTTGGAACTACAGCGCGGGCATTCCCCACAGGTTTTGCTTTGCTCTGATGGTTCTCTATAAGGATGAAAAAAGTTGCTCTTTTTCCCATTATAGCTTTTTAGCAATAATTTGTCTGTTACTGTTTCCTCACCTTTATCATTGGTTAAAATCTTTCCTTTGGTCTTTCCTCGTTCAGGATCTAATGCTGAAGGCTTGCACAAATCTTGCATTCTTTATTTGGAATCATGAGCTCCTGCCATTGGACATCTTACTGTTGGCACTTATTGACAGGGATGATGATCCACATGCACTCCGTATTGTGGTAAGATTACTTTTGACATTTTTCTTGGCTTGTTGCTAATACTATTGAATAATTCCTGTTTGAAATCATCATGGCTTGTTTGACTTGCACATGATCTGTTAGGAACAACTATTCAGTCATCATTGGCAATATGCTCTTTAGGTGGCTATACTTAGAATGTTTTTGGTTGAAATTACATCATGGCTACATTTATTCAAGTTGTACAATGAAACATTGCAGTATTAGCTGTAAATTATAGCTAATAACAGATACTAATGCTTGTAGTTTTCTTAAGGGTGTGGTTGAAAATATCTTTTTGCTTTAGAAAGAGCAGATGGCAGTATGCATATGCATACCTATAACTACATACTTATGTAAAGTTTCATTTTCACTGGTGATGGTACTATCCACTTGACCTAAAGGTACTTAGTCTGGGTTACTTTATAATTTAACTCCTGTGATTGAGATCAATTGTCAGTTGGAAAATGTCTGCATCATGAAGTACAGATTTTCTGATCATTATATTGTTCTTCTAGTTTTTATATATCATTACAATTTGTGCTGTTTGAAGACTTGCACCACTGTATTGGATTATCTGCAGTTATATGAGACTTACTTTTTGCATTCCTTGTTTCCTGAAACCCATTTACTACTTAAGTGCCAATCTAAATGAGGATAGGACATGAAACTTTAAACTATTTATGTTACTCACACTAGTACGAAGAACCTATTCTTCTTGTTTTAGGATCTTCCTGTCTAGGTCTAATTCTTCACTACTAGGTAAACTGCAATTATTTACTTAGAAACTCTAACCTTCTCTACTGCTCATTTTATGCTCTTAGTTTCTGGATCTTCATATCTACATCTGATGCTGCATTTAAAAAGTATTGTGACTTGTGAATGGAGATCAGCTAATAAAGCTAGTAGTAAAATATGCTTTTACATGTTAGTTTTCATCTTCCCTTTCTCAATGTTACCATCAAATAGGCATTATGGGTGGGCAATTGCATAAGTAAAGTACTATAGTGTACTGTTTGCTGATACTATAGAATTATGGTCTTTTATTAAAAAAAAATTTTTTTTTTTTTATTTATTTTTTTTTTTTTTTTTTTTGGGGTTTTATGGTCTTCTATAACTGTTTGCTGATATCTTAAAGTCAACTAATGAACTGCTTTAAATGAAACATATCAAAGACATTTCGTTCCTCATAAGACTGAGTGAAATAAAAGAATTACGTCTCCAAGTGCATTTTTATTTTCTCAAGGAAATAAAACTACATATGTGTTGTTTCATCATTATTCAAGTGTCAATTTATGATGTTAGACAACTTCTAACGTAGACTAATTTTCCTAGCCTCTCCTTTTTCCTTTAATTTTAATGTTCGCAGATAAACCTACTGGACAGTAAGGATCTTCAGCAGAGGGTGATACTGTACCTTAAAAACCGTGGGCAACCTGAGCATTGGCTTCTTAATGGGACTTTCAAGCGTGTTGAGTTGCAAAGCGCTTTGGGGAATCATCTTTCTTGGAAAGAAAGGTTACTTATTGAACCTTTAGATGGAATACACATGCTAAAATCTACATTTTGATGTGTTAATGGATGAGGATATTCTGTCAACTGTCAAATCCAGATGCTTGATTCTTGACATTGTTGGAAATAATTAAGATTTTTGAGTGATTGCATTTCATTTAACTGGATTGCTGCATGCATTGATATGTTGTGATTTCTTAGGGAATCTTCATTAATTGTTTCATTGCATGCATACCCACATACACTACAAATGATAAGACCCACAATGCTTGACATTTGAATTATGGAAACAGATTTATTTGATTTTGATATTCTTACTCCTTTTAATTTTTTGCCAGTTGGAATGTGTTTACATAGTCCTCTCTTCTTCTTTACATGGTTCTTTTCAACAGATTTTGATACCCTCATTGAAGTTAAAAACTTAGGTGAACTATCTCTCACTGGCTAACTTAAAATCTAACCATTAGCATTTCCCCCTCCCCCAACACAAAAAGAAATCACTGACAGAATTTCTTTTCCTTTTGGTGTTGCACCATCATCAGATAAATTGTCTTTCCAGCTTTCTTACTTAATTCTGCTGTTCATGCTTCTTCAAAATGATGTGTATTTGCTTTTGGGATTATTTTGTCTTACTGTTTGCATATAAGATTCCAACTCTAACTAGCTGACTTAATGAGTCAGTTTTCATGTTGCTCGTGTCATATGACACTTTTAGTATTGTTATTCATTCTTATGAAGTCAAAGTCTATAGATTGAACATGGATGTTCTGATTTAACTATCTAATTATTGGGGTTTGTTATGTTTAGCCTAGTCTTACTAATCCACTTCACAAAATCATTCTGGAAATATGTTGCCAATTGACTTCACATTCATTTTCTGATAGCTTTCTTGATAAACTATATAACTTTTAATTTTGCCTCAGCTATTGGAGTAATATTACATTATTTAGTATACAAAGTATCTCTTTTAAACTGGTCAAAAAATACATGAGAAAGTCATTTATTCAGGAAAACATTTAAACATGGTTCACAATTATTATTCTATATGTTTTCCATTTCATTTTCATTTCACAAAATTCTTCCTTCAGTTATCCTTGTCAATTGTACACTCCTATGGTACCTGGTTCCTCTTGTTACATGTTTTGGTGTAGTATTATTAGAGATAGCAGTGAGATTATATATATATATATTATGTACTTTAAATTTCATATTCTCTTGTTTGTTTTATGTATTCAGATATCCAACATTTTTTGATGACATTGCTGCACGGCTGCTGCCAGTCATTCCTCTGATAATCTATAGGCTTATTGAAAATGATGCTATAGATGCAGCCGACAGAGTTCTGCAAGTGTATTCAACATTCCTTCACTATTACCCTCTGAATTTTACTTTTGTTCGCGATATACTAGCCTATTTCTATGGCCATCTTCCTGGAAAGCTGATCCTCCGAATACTGAGCGTATTAGATGTTAAAAAGGTGTTTTTATGGTTACACTCGATCTCTTTCTCTTCTTAATTGTTCTCTTCTTCATTTCCTCTAACAGAGCATTATTTAGTGCTTCAGATACCATTTTCTGAGTCCTTCCCGCAGCACATCAACTCGTCAAATGCTTCCATTTGTCCCCCGCCAGATTATTTTGCTAGTCTCTTATTGGGTCTGGTGAATCATGTCATTCCTCCTCTAAATAACCCCTCAAAACCTGGATCAACTGGAGAGGTCTCAAGTAGTTCTGCCCGTGCTCAACACAGCAAAACCCAAGGAACATCGCTACCAGGACCGGCAAGCTCTTCTGATGGTCAGAAAGCATTTTATCAGATCCAAGATCCTGGCACATATACTCAGCTGGTTCTTGAAACTGCTGTAATAGAATTATTATCACTTCCGGTATCAGCATCTCAGGTTGTATCATCACTTGTTCAAATCGTAGTTCATATACAGCCAACTCTTGTTCAGTCTAGCAATGGTATACATGGAGCTCCTGGCATTGGGCAAGGTCCTGTCTTGCCAACTTCTCCTTCTGGAGGAAGCACAGACTCCTTTGGTGCATCCAGGACCACCCCTTCAGTTTCTGGAATGAGTACATCTAATTTTGTTTGGCGCAGTGGCTATACATGCCAGCAGTTGTCTTGTTTATTGATCCAAGCTTGTGGTCTTCTACTGGCTCAGCTTCCTCCTGAGTTTCACATACAGTTATATATAGAAGCAGCACGTGTAATTAAAGACTGCTGGTGGCTTACTGATGGAAAAAGATCAGCTGCTGAACTTGAATCTGCTGTTAGCTTTGCTTTGCTGGATCCAACTTGGGCTGCTCAGGACAATACCTCTACAGTCATTGGTATTCTCTAGCTAACGTTACCTTTGCAATTTTTTAGATCATTCGATTGTGCACCTCCATTGGAACTCTTTTTTGCTTCAAAATTTCTGTAGCACACCTGAAACATAAAACCAAAATGATATTTTGATTGTTGGCTGTAATCTTTTTTACAAGTCCAACACCTACAAATATTTGCATTTAATGGCAGATATGATATTCTAACATGGACCTTTAGCCATTTTTCTTTTATCATAATGAGTTACCACCTAATTTTGACATTTAAGCAAGCGGGTTATAGATAAAAAATACCTATTCATTTAAACACTTTTCTCTTGCATTCTCTTCTTTAATCTTCCAAATTGTTGGATGCTGTCCTTTCATACGCTTATTGGACCCTTAAATCATTAAATTACTCCTTCCAGTCTCAAATAGGATTTTTCTTCAGGATTTTTGACATAACATCTGAATTATGACTTCAAAGGACTATCTTATCCTCCTTTTTTTTTTTTTCTGGTTTACTCAAAGTCAATCCTCATTTACTAGTCCCTGTTGATCTACCTGATAAATGGAATAGTCTAAAATGTCATAATTTTGGATAAAACAAAAAATTCACAAAAAAAATCCACTTATTTTGGACCATATTTAGTACATTAATTTCAATTATGATTGCAGAATCTGTTATGTTAATTTCCTACAGGAGTGAAATGCAGAATCTATAAAGATAAAACTATTGCATACCCAGTTCAATGACTATTTAGAAGCATTGCAACGTACCTTCTTGGCTAATCATGTACTGTCCTGCTGAGTCATTTGTTGAACCTCACTTCTTGAGAATGTTGTTTAGTAATTTTGTATAAAATGCTTTTTTCTAATTCATATTCTAACTATCCCTCCCCACTCTTGTTTCATTAGGTAATGTTGTGGGACTGTTACATGCCTTTTTAAGTAACCTCCCACAGGAATGGCTTGAGGGCACACACCTTATTATCAAACACCTCAGACCTGTGACATCTATTGCAGTATTGAGAATAGCATTCCGCATCATTGGTCCACTACTTCCAAGATTGGCCAATGCCCATGCGCTCTTCAGTAAGGTGTATAAAGCTTCCATCCATAATTTCTTACAATTCTCTGTATCTATGTCTGTTTATACATGTTTCTATGTTTTTGAGGCTATTCCAGCAGATTGTTGAACTGACTTTAATTCAAGTATTGGAAATTTGGGTCACGTGATATACCAGTAAACCTTTTCTTTCCGTTGATGCTTTTCCCTGTCTTACTGTGTTTTGGTTTTATGTAGTACATTATAGGCATTGCATAGTCCTATATTTTTCTTTCCTATTCAAAAATATTTAAGCAATTGAAATATTCAACTAGATAACCAACCTATGGTGACCAGGTTGTTATGTGTATTTCATTTGGTTAAATCACTTCTGACTTCTCTAATCCTCACATTAGGGTTTTAAACGTTTGTATTTCAATTTTATGTCCATTGACAAATCATTTGATGTGCATTTATAATGCTTGCACTTTCTGTGTACTGAGAATTTTGGTCATATTTCCTTTCTGCATTTTTCTTCCATGGCTTCTGTTTCTTTTGTATTCTGCTATTCACTCTTTTTAACTTCTTGAATGCATTTTTGTGGATTTTTATGTGCAATTTTGGACTTGCCACTAATTTGAAAGAAATTAAGGTGTATGAAATTGCTAATTTGAATTCTCTTATATTTTCTAAAGTAACTAAGACTTGAGAGGCAGAAGAGCTAATGTTACATTCTTTTCTTTCGAGACAACTATTTTTCAAAATTTCTCTTATTCTTGGGAGGACGGGAAAAGACGTGTCTTTTGCTCTTAATCCATGCAACAGTTGTTTTCTTGTTATCATGTAAAACATCTGAAGTATGTTGTTAACTGTTGTTAATCCTTTGTATTCTTGCTCTGTTGTTGTATGTAATCACCTATTAGACGCTGTCGCTGCTCTTGAATGTACTGGTGGATGTTTTTGGGAAGAATTCACAGCTACCGGCTCCTGTTGAAGCATCAGAAATAGTAGATCTAATTGACTTCTTGTAAGTTGTATAGTTTTCCTTCCCAAATCACTCATTTGACAACATCTAGATAACTTTATCCTAATTTTTTATATCTGACTGTTTTTGCAATATTAATGTCTGAATTACCAACTCTGCAGACATCATATTATACACTATGAAGGGCAGGGAGGGCCAGTGCAGCCAACCAGCAAGCCCAGACCCGAAGTTTTGGCTCTTTGTGGAAGGGCAGTAGAAAGTTTACGGTCTGATGTGCAGCACCTTCTTTCACACTTGAAAACAGATCCAAATTGCTCCATCTATGCAGCGAGTCGTCCAAAGGCCCCTCCCACTCCCCCTTAATCCATCAAAAGGTACATTGCTCATGTCCAACTATATGTGCTATGATCAACACCACTGGAACTCCAAGCTGTCGTTCACCTGATCTAAGGAACCACATCCACTTATTTCCTCCTCCCAAAGAACCTTGTGTAAGGGACTGTTCATATGGTTGCAAGTCCAAACACACAAGTAAACTTAAAATACCATATTTTGCATGAAGTCTGACTGTGAAGAACAGGGGATTGGTGAACTGATGCACATTTCCATTGGCATGGTGAAGATTAAAAAGATAAATGATTTTCCATGTATTTGTGTTCTAGTGGCATTGTACATATTCATAACTTTGTAATCTGCATTTGGATCTGTCACTGGATTGGGATATGATGAATTCGGTTCACTTTATTTGTTATTCTGTATAATTTCCTCTGTAACATTCCTAAAAAATTGTCAAATGGGATTATAAGTCTTAAAAAAAAAGAAAAAGAAAAAGTTTAAAGAGTGTATGGTACATTGATGTTAGTTAATGTATATATATATATATATATATAATGGGCAAATGGTCATATTTAGTAATAAATTTTTAAAATGATACTTTACTTAACCCATGAACTGTCGAACACATCACCGGTTCATCAATTATTGACCGTTTTCATAGTTCTCGGCCTTTCTTTTTTTACTTTTAGTTAATTTACTAGTTCAAACCGAATTTCGATGGTCAAAATCATGCATTTACCATTACTACTACTAAAAGAGAAGAATGCCAAAATCTCAATAACTGTGATTACAATATAAAGATAATCCTATACTAAAAACATTTGGAATGATAAATAACAACAATTTATTGAAGTGGAATGCAGGACCTGGCAAAAGGACATGCGATAAATATTACTGTCATTAAATATCTTTGAAGACAGCAAACAAATCACCATTAACGTAGTCATTATCAACCAAGCTGACCAAATAGTAAGTTCTTTGAACCTGTAATCAAGACAAAGAAAACATGTTAAGACACTAATACATATATTCCTTTGCCTGCCTTTTGAAAAAGGCCTGGTAGACTAACCTCTTCAAGTAATTTTCTGGATGGATCAGCTTCTGGGTATAATTTTGCCCATCCTCTTGACCAAATTTCAAAAGCTTCATCCTTCCATACTGCAAAACTGGAAGGATCAACAACAGTTGGTTGGACAATCTCCTTTGCTGGGAAGACTCCCCATGTCACTGCATTAACATTAGTTGAGCTTACGTTTGATATCCAATCCCCATCTTTGTTCACAGCCATGTAGGTAAGAGATGGAAAATCTTTGGCTTTTTCAATGATAGCACTCAACTTCTCCGTGGAGCAGAAAAACTCAAGGTAGGCCTTCTGGTAAACATATCCACCTGGACCACCCCACCCTGCAAAAAAGTACCAAGTCAATTTCAATTCCAATATCTAGCAGTCTTAATCATCCACACTCACATGATATGTAATGATAGCCAAATTCAAGTTTTCAAAAACTTTGCAATAAAATAAATTAATAACTGTTGTGCATTGAATTCAGCATTGGAGCATTGCAAAACTCTATCATGTTAATGACATTTCAAAGACATCAACAGTTCCCAAGTCAGAGCACAGTCCAAAATAACACCAGTTAACCCATCACATTAGATAAAGACAATATTCACAGAAACAAGGTGCTCTACTCACCAACAGATGGAGAGTCAGACTTTGCTCCATCAACGGCTGGTTGACTGTTGATAGTAAGGATACCTTTCAAATTAACATTACCAAGATGTTCATTTATGATCTTTGTCTCTGGTTGAAGACCATCTAATTCAGACCATGGACAGCTTCTCAATTTTCCAACACAATACTGCTTAAATTTCTGAGAGAAGGGTTACTTATATCAGGTCCTTCCAAGGGAATAGATTTTTATTTCATGAGCAGTTACAGGACTAATCAGAAATCATACCTCATAAATATCTTCAACATTTTTCAATGGGACAACCCATTCCTCTTGAATTTTCTTATCACGTGAGCGTGGTCTCATGAACTGTTGTAAAGATATAGCTAGTTTATATGAGGAAAAGCGCATGATAAAGGGTAATTAAGACTACAAATTATCATTCATTTGATATGACCGATAAAAGAAAAATAATTTATGCTCATCTCAAAACAAATGATTCATGAAATACTTTTAAGCAAAAATGATGACATATTCTTTCCATTTAAGTTCATGAGAAAAGATAGCCTATATAGTAAAGGTAGCCCAGTCATGTATGTATAAGTATAAAGCATTTCAAGAGTTAAGTAAGAATTAATAAAAATTGGGAAATTAAGTCAAATCAACCAATTCCAATTCAAAAAATTACTGTTGAGAAATTTACTAACTAAAATGAAAATAGTGTGAAATAATAATCATGTAAATTTAGTAATTTGTACATTTATGCCAACCATCCTGCACCACTCCCGTTGAAAACAGATTAAAGTGGTCAAGCCCATGCTTTTTCAAAATCATTAGAGTTTGAGACTTAAGTGGTTAAACAGAAACCCTTTCTATTATTAAACAGAAACCCTTTCTATTAACTTAAAGTAGGTAAACCATATTCTAAAAATGACTTTTAGATTAAATTTCTTTAATTGGTTTAGTTTTCCTAACTAGATTTTATCAAATGGTGATATTTTATTGATTAATTGACCCTGATTGATCATGAGGGAGGAGAAAGAACTTAATTACACAATGTAATAGAACCAACAAGACCACACAATGCAACTAATTAACTTAATATCTATAACATGAGTTTAAGTTGAATGAAGATTTTATCCCCAACATTGTATAACTAATAGTTGGTAATAAATGTTTATTGTGAAACATACTAATTTGAAATTTCTTTGGTGTTTTAAGACTTAAGCATCTAGCATCATATGAATAATAATTTATGATAGTTCATGTAGTATTCTCTCCATCCTAAAAAAAATGTTGTGAATGTTATATATAAAGAAGTATTTATTGCTATTTTTCACTACCGAGTTTATCCAATCTATTATATTTTTTTGAGGATTTATTAGTCATTTTGTATCCAATTTCTTAATTCATGTGGCTAGTGCACTTTATTTCACCTAATATTATAAGCATTAGTACCTTAAATCTCTAATCACTAATCTAAACAGCACTATGCTCAGAATGTTAAGAAATATAATATTTAAAATGCAAACCGTAAAAAAATAACATTGATATATTTTTCAATGATGACAAACAAATTTGTATTTATACTTGTATAATTAAAATCAGAAATTAAATATATTTCTTAATTTATAAATTTTTAGACTTTTAAACATCAATCCTTTCAGATTCCACATTCAGACCAGAATCCATTTAGGATTCAAACGTCAAAGTGCTTGTTTTTTTCAGTATTTCTAATTTGTAAAGATGAATGTATGCTTAAAAGAATATAAATAACTAGAAGTCTTGAATACATCCTATACCAACCTGATAGTCACTGAGTGCTCCATATTGAGCAGATCGTGAATCACCCCATCGGCCATGTGGGTATTGCTCCCAGCCTATAGTTCTAGAAATGTAGCTCTTCGGACGGTTGGCCCTATATACAGTACAGGCAATACATGACAATATCTTAAGTTTTAGAGACATTGAATAAATAAGCAAAGTAAAAGAAAGGAATTGAGTAAAACAATTAATCCAATTCTAATTCGCACCAGAAAATAGGACGGACATCTTCTTTTGTACGATTAACATTTGTGGGACGCCTCCAAGGCAATGGCCTTGAAATTTTAGACTCCTCTATTAATCCAAGGTTCTGTATATTAAAATTGAATCAAGTCATAAATAAAACTCCTACCTACGATAATAAATTTTATAACCTAAATAAATGGTTGAAATATGCAAACAAACTAACCATCAATATAGCCAAGGCAGACTTCTCCATGTTTAGAGTATAGAGATGTAGCGTCTTGATTCCACTAGCCAATATCTTCTTGCACATTTCTGTACCCAGGTGAATGCCATAGTTCCTAACAGCTTCTTCATTATCCTTGATAGGCTCTAAGGCAGTCATAATCTCAGCCGGAACCTGCAATAATTTAATTAAGATAAAACAAGTTATATTTTAGAAGGTTAAATTGCAATACAATAAAATCTGGAGTAAACTGTTCAATAATAACTATGCAGAGTTTAGGGTGATAAGAATATTTCAATATTACAACACATGGAAGTACATGAACTTGCAAAATTAGAAATAGATACAAAAAGGTCTTTCCAATAAAATCGTGATAAGAAAAAAAAAAAAAAAAACCATCAAAATAATTGGGCAGTTGGATATGCAGAGAAAGTTAGGAACTTTAACAATCCAGTTCAACAGATCACACGTGCTAAATCAAGAATTTAGATAGACGTAGTAATTTAAATATATGGAAGCTCAAAAGATTATTTCTAATATCAAGATTTGAAGTAAACAATGTGTTTATAAAATGGATCTAATACCCTGGTTTTGCAGAATCCAGTCATACGAAGGAAGCCCTTGTAGTTGTTGATGGGCATGATGCCAGGGACAATTGGACAATTTATTCCGTTTTGGCGACAGTCATGGACAAACTTGAGGAAGATATCTGTATCGTAGAAGAGCTGGGTAACTATGAGATCTGCACCAGCATCAACCTGCAAAACAAATGATAAGCAAACCAATAAAACAACTTCAAACTTGCACAAATAATAATTGAGTTTGAATGAAATAAATGAATCTACAGGAATAAATCATATAGAAAAGTGTTTAACAAATAGAACAAAAACATACTTTTCGCTTAAGGTAAGCAAGGTCACTTTGGTAAGATTCAAGTGAAGCCACTCCACTTGCAGGTATTACATCAGGATGAGCCTCTGATGAAGAAGAACATGACAAAAATATTTAAATCAACCAATAAACTGATGAACATGCACTTCAATGTCACCATCAAAATATGAAACCAATTGAGTTAAAAGCAACTACTTGACAATTTGAACAAAATTATAATAATGTAGGTTTATATATATACATATTTTATGGTAAATTGCTAGTTTGAGATTAATTTTCACCAAAACCTAACTTCTTTTTCTCATTCAAATATGTAAGTACATGCAGGGATCATGCATGAAAAGTCAACTAACAGTAGTGTGTCCTAAATAATATATATTATATATATATATAAATACATTTCTTTTGTTTTTTAAGATCCCTGAAAACAAATAAACTCTTTCTATTTACATCAATGAGTATATTGGTATTACATATAAATATATGTATTGTTGGAGACAGTACCCCAAGAATCATGATCCATTACTTCACATCTAGGCTACTACTATTTGTCATCTGGTATAGTTGTATCAAAATATAAAAAGGAAAATATATAGGTGGTCCTTTCTCCATTACTCTTTGATGATGATGATAGAAATAACACAAAATTGGAAACAGCAACTTCTATTTTTGATTTCATGAGTCAAAAAAAACAGCAACCAATAACATGAAAAAATGGCCCTGCAACTAATAAGCACCAACCTGGATAGCCAGCAACAGTGATCCCAAAATAATCTCCATACTTTTTCCTAATATGATTCACCTGTTGATAAACAGGTAAATTAAACCAAAAATCCTTATCAGAACCCTCAAATCATGTATATATATGTATGTATATATATATATATATATATATATATATTATGTAGTATGTTATGGAGATTTCACAAAATGATACCATAACAATTTTTTTAAAAATTATATATCCAGTAAAATGAAAACTAAGGAGAATAGCAAAATTATTAATGCACCCCACCATTAAGAAGAAAATCATAGAAAAAAGGAAAAACATTATATAATATGCTAAACAGATAAAATAACTTGAAACTAGTATAGTATAAACATTAAAAAAATAAAATAAAATAAAAGTTTCAAGATTTCAATCCATATGAAGAAAACAGAGGAAACCACAAGAAATTACACACACATTCACTGGAAAACACAGAAATAAGCATAATAGAAATGGTATTTCTTACACCTCCACACCCCCCCTCTAAACCCTTTCCCTCACACACACACACACGCACTACCACACCCTCTTCTAAGGATTTCCCCCCATTGCTCTCTCTCTCTCTCTCACACACACACACACACTGCCGGCTGACCACTCATGCACACACTACCACACAGAGAGCTACCAAAAAAAATAATAATAATCCAACACAAAGTGAAAACCACGGTTTTGTTGAAAATATAGAAAACTAAACATATCTTTTTTCTTTTTTCGATTAGTTTATAATCTTTTGATTTGTGATTATTCAAATGAAGGTCTCTTATAAGATCTTTTTCAACGTTAATTGGCTTGAAGTTTCAGGGACTCGTTAGAATCCCTGAGCTGTCCGGAATTATTCCTTTTCTCTTTATTTTTTAAAATTTTAATTTAATTTATTTTAAATGAAATAAATTGAGAAAAAAAAAGGTAAATGAAATAAAGTATTGAAAATTCAGAAATTCAATAAATCCTTCTCTAAACTACATAGAAATGCAGAGAAAGACAACTGAGACAGATCAATTTGAATTTGATCAGCTCCCACAACACCGCTGCTTTTTTGTTTTGTACTATATGACTATTATTTAATATATTAATATTATTATTACTACACACACACATATATATATATATATATATATATATATATATATATATCCTTTAATTTTGATTTGCTATTAATAAGGACCAATTAATTACTCGCTCAACGAAAAAATCAAAGGGGGGACTTTTTCGAAAGTGATTGGATAGAACAAAAGAAAGCTTACGAGACTGCAGAAAAACAAGAAAAAAGTTGAATCAGTTTAGAGTATAGGGAGAAGAAAGGCACGAACCAAGTCAAGAGCACAGGCGAAGCCACCTTCGACCTGAACAAACTTATCCTGACCATGAGGAGGATCACCACGGAGTGCAAGTACATTTTGGAGACCATTAGACTTAATAGTATCAAGTGCGTGATCGATCTTCTCCACAGGCATGTTAGTGCAGGTGAGATGCATCATAGTCTCAACACAAACCATGTTCTGCATTCTGTTAGCGATCTCGAGAGTTAGATCAGCAGTGGATCCCCCAGCTCCCCAAGTGATATCACAGAAAGTAGGATTGTGAGCTACCATACGGTCCATTCTATCGAACAAATTATCAACGCCGTCCTCCGTCTTCGGCGGAAAGAACTCGAAGGAGAAAACCACCTTGTCCGTGGCAATGGCATCGTTGATTTTATCTATCACCTTCATTTTTTTCTTTTCAGAAATAAAGAGCGGCGATCGGGGAGGAGAAAGCTGGTGATGGTGCCGCCTGAGATTCACAATGGGGGGATGGGAAGGTGAGATCTGTTTATGGAAGATATATACCGAGCGAGGTTTACCAACCACTTCACCAACCCCGCGCGAGTTACAACGGCCGACGTTAACGACATTTATTTTACTTCTTTTTCTGATTTTTCGTGGGGACAACAATGAGGAAACTCACCAACAATGTAGGGCTGCTTCTGTTATGGACTGGATTTGGAAACTTTTGGGTTTGTTTTGTCTTTTTTTATTCTTTTTGGGCCTTACTTCTTCATTCATATTGTTTTTTCTGTTTTTATTTTTGGGCCTTACCACCACATAAAGCTTTTTCTTAAATTTATATACTTAAAATTTTAAATATATAAAGAAAAAAAATCAAAATTGTAGTCAATTGCAGAAAACATTCTCTCTCAATGAGCGAAACCGTGTCAACTCCAGATCAAGACAATACGGTGGAGGAAGCCGACTAGTTACATCGGAGTATAAAGAAACCAAAGAGGGACAATGTACAAACCGGGTTGGACATTGACCAGGGTACTGAACAACATACCATGGAGGTAGAGAATGCATGGGTGAAGGGTTCTTTTGCAGATGCAGTACAGGGGAGAACCGTACAAAAACAGCTTTTACATAGGGGAGGATGAAGATGATTATCCGGACGACCTCACACTACCGGATGTGTTCCAGATTCAGGATGATGCAGGGGAGCTAGAAAACTGCCCATTTGTCGACCTCAATTGGGACATATATAAGGAAAAGTGGAAGCCGTGGAAACGGGCCCTCATACTTAGAGTGCTTGGGAAGAATTTCCACCCGAAAGTGCTTGAACCTCGACTTAAAAGAGTATGGCAGCTTCAGGATGACTGTGAACTTTTCGACATTGGCAAAGGGTACTTTGTTGCACGCTTCTACACCCGGGATGACTATCTAAAAGTTCCGGAAGGGGGTCCCTGGATGGTGTTGGGACACTACCTGCTGGTCCAAAAATGGAAACCGAACTTTGTACCTACTGATACAATGATTAGTACCACTTCGGTTTGGGTACGCTTTATCCACATTCCAGTGGACATGATGTATGAGGAAGCATTAATGAACATGGGGAATGTGGTTGGACGGGCAATCCGGGTGGAGAGTATGGGAATGAATGTGATTAAAGGAAGGTTTGCACGAGTGTGCGTAGAGATGGATCTGCAAAAACCTTTGGTGCCTGTCATTAATGTAATGGGAAGAAGAGTAGAAGTTGAATATGAGGGGCTATACCGTGTCTGCTACCATTGTGGCCAGTTTGGGCATAGAGTTGATCAATGTCCGCAGAAAAAATCCCAGAACATGGAAACTGAAGGAGGGAACACAACGGGGAAATCAACCCCGACAAAGTGCAACGGAGCACACCGGAGAACCCGTACGGACCGTGGCTTATGCCGGCGCATGTCCGACGGAGAATGCAACAGAACCAGCAAAGAATGGCTCGCCGGAGTGAACCGTCGGCTGCGAATAAAGCCCTTAATGCCCGGATTGAACAGGAGCTTCGAGAGAAGAGATACAGGACAACAGGGAAGTCGGGTGATGGGTAGGGGAAACCTGCCGATAGGACAACCCCCGAACCTCGGGCCTCCCATAGTACTACAGACAAGAAAGTTGATAAAGGAAAGGGTAAAGGATTAGCGAAGTCGGGAGTGCAAAGCTCAAGGTATGCTATTTTGGGGGAAATTGCAGAAGAGGAAGATCTGGCGGAGAGGATTGATAGTCTCAAGAAGAAAATTCAGGATATACCTAGCCCGGGGGGTACTGGCGGGAAAGCTCATGTTAAAGCAACAAAGGCTAAAGTCAAGTCAAAGTGGGAAATGGGATCCACGAGTAAAAATGCAAGTTTGGGTGTATCGGGAAATCCTACCCAGGAAAAGGGGGTCCATAAGGCCCATGAAAAGGGGACTAGTCCAGGCCCTATGCAAGAACTAGATAAAAATCAAATTGGGAGGGTGAATGGATCAAGCCCATCCGGAAATTCAAAACACAACCAGGGGCTGACCCAAGGAGATGGGAAAAGTGGGACTCAACCCAATGAACCGGGACCCATCACACAAGGGAAAGAGATAAAAGAAATGGAGATTGATCCGGGCCCACAAACAAGGTCTCAATGTAACCCATCATCGTTGGAAAAGGATGCCAGTTTGAAGAATACCCAGGTGGAACAATCTAAGACCCAGATGGAGGTGAGTCCATCATCATGTTAAAACCTTTGTTTATGATGAATAAAATCCTTTGTTGGAACCGTAGGGGAGCCGGATCAACGCTTACCCAATTACATCTAAAGGACCTGGTTGCGACACATAAACCGGAAATCATGGCGGTGATGGAGACTCGGGTTCGGAGTTCTAAAATCAAACCATGGCTTAGTAGTATTGGACTTACTGGTTTTTTCGCAGTTGAAGCAATGGGCTTCTCAGGTGGGATTTGGTTGATGTGGGAAGAAACTAAAGTCTCGGTTGAGGTCATTTCCTCGAATGACCAAATAATTAACGCCATTATCTTTGGCAAGGGGATACCAAATTCGATAGTTTCAGTTGTCTAAGCCTCGCCTAATGTTTGCTTTCGACAGCAATTGTGGGATTATGTGCGAGAACTGGGCAATGTGATTGACATACCGTGGGTGCTAATAGGGGACTTTAATCAACCCATAGCTGCCTGTGATAAGATGGGTGGAAGTCGGTTTAGACCCAAGAAAGCAGAAAAACTAGTAGACATGATCCATAACTGTCAGCTGGTGGACTTGGGATTTCATGGTCCCAAATTCACATGGACAAACTGTAGAAAGGGGACCGCTAACATCGGGGAAAAGATTGATCGAGGATGGTGCAACCTGGAGTGGCATCACATCTTTGATGGGGCATGGCTACGACACTTACCGAGAGCTAATTCTGATCACCATCCAATTTTATTGGGAGGGCTATCGAAGGCTTCACATGCCCGGTTCAAGGGGTTTCGGTTCCTTGAAGCTTGGTTCTCTCATCAAGATTTCGCCTCTGCGGTAGAGGATATCCGGAAGATGGAACCGGGAGGACTGCGGGATACACTTGAAGGGCTGCGAAAGGGATTGGAAATATGGAACAAAACAATATTCTGCAACATTTTTTAGAGAAAGAAGAAGTGCAAAGCGCGACTTCCGGGAATCCAGCGGGTGATGGCAAATGGGTATTCTCCCTCTTTGGCAAAGCTGGAAAACAAGTTATCTGTGGAGCTAGATACAATCCTAGACCAAGAACATTCATACTGGAGGCAAAAAGCACGGTGCAACTGGCATGTTGAAGGAGAGAGAAACACACGTTTTTTCCATGCAAGTGTAATTGACCGACGTAGGAAAAACAGGATATCGCAACCGAAGAATAACAGTGGAGAATGGTGCTGCAGCGACGCTGAATTGAAGAGCATGGCGAGGACATATTATTGTGAGTTATATGCCAAGGGTACACGAATCAGAACCAGTGGTGATGCAGGAACAGCTTGAAGTGGATGAACAGACCAATCTCCGAATGTGAAATTAAGAAAGCTGTGATGCAATTAGGATGATACAAAGCGTCGGGACCTGATGGGATACCGACACTGTTTTTCCAACGTTTTTGGTCACAAGTGGGAGACAAAACCACTGCATTCATTCTAGAAGTGTTCAGAACTGGCATAGTACCACCGGACATGAATGAATCACTAATATGTCTCATCCCAAAAAGTGAACAGCCGGAAACGATTGCCCAATTCCGACCAATATGTCTAAGTAATGTAGTTATTAAGGTGATCTCGAAGGTGATTGCGAATAGGGTCAAGCCGCTCATGGCTGACCTCGTGGGGAAAGAACAAGCTAGCTTCATCTCGGGAAGACAAACCACGGATAATATTGTAATAGCACAAGAAGCGCTACATTCTCTCCGGAATAAGAAGGGGAAGAAAGGAGCAATGATAGCTAAAATTGATCTTGAAAAGACATACGATCGGGTGGACTGGGATTTTCTGGAGGACATACTTTTAAAAGTGGGTTTCAAGAGATTCCTTGTCAATGTCATCCTAAACTGCATTAAATCCTCGAAACTTTCGGTGATATGGAATGGGGAAAAACTTCAAGGTTTCAACCCGGAAAGGGGGCTACGCCGGGGGGATCCCTTGTCACCATACCTTTTTGTCCTTTGCATGGAGGTACTGGGGACTAAGATCCGGGGCAGCAGTAGACAGAGGTGACTGGAAGCCGTGTAAACTATCTCGGAATGGACCGGCACTATCCCACCTCTTTTTTGCTGATGATTTACTACTGTTTGGCTAAGCTACAGCTAGACAAGCAACAGTGATGGCAGAGGTGATGGCGGATTTTTGTGGTGAATCCGGACGAGAAAATGAACGTGAGCAAGTCAAGGCTTTGGCTATCACCTAATGTGGCAACCATGCAGGGATATGTTTCTTTTAAGAAATTTGGTATTCCGATTACCAAGGACCTCGGGATATATCTTGGAGTACCTATATTACAGGGGGCACCAAAAGCTGCACATTACCAATACCTTGTGGATAAAATGAGGAAAAGGTTAAATGGGTGGGGAGGAAAATTGCTCTCACGGGCGGCAAGATTAGTGTTAATTCAGACTGTTACCTCGACACTACCAATGTATACCATGCACTCGGTTAAACTACCGATGAAGATCACGGCAGAATTGGAAAGATTGCATCGTAACTATTTATGGGGAGGGTCCGAAGGACAAAAGACCATACACCCCGTTGCTTGGCGGAAAGTCCGTACGCTTAAGATGGCAGGGGGTCTTGGCGTGCGTCCCTTGATTGCTACAAATACAATTCTGTTAGCTAAACTAGCTTGGCGGTTCCTGAAACAACCGGATACTTTGTGGGGGAAAATTCTCCGAGAAAAGTACGGAGGTTTGGATCAACTCTATAGTGGCGGAACCGCCAAGCCAAGCTCTGCGGTATGGAGGGGTATTGAGGTGGGTTTCAAGCTGTTGGAGAAGGGGTTAGACCGGCATGGGAACCAAGTGAGGTGGAAGTTATCACAAAGGGGAGATTTTACCACTAAATCCGCCTACGGTTTGTGGATGCCGCTGGAATCTCAACATACCTCTACATGGAGGGATATTTGGAGACCGAGGGGACCGCCAAGGGGGGCCATGCTGCTGTGGTTAATTGCCCAGGAACGACTTACAACGAAGGCCCTCCTGTGGCACCGACATTGCATAGATTCACCTATATGTGATATCCGTTCCGATGCGGAGGAAACTACGTTGCATGTGATGCGAGATTGTGATCGGGCTTCAGGGGTTTGGAAGATCATCTTGCCAAGGAAATACTGGAATGAATTCTGGGGATTTGATAATGGTGAAGAGTGGGTAAGATGGAATCTTACTAGACAACCACATAAGGGGGTAGAGTACCTACATTGGTCTTACATTTACCGCCAAACAGCTCAGCATTTATGGCGGACTAGGAATCTTTTCCTGTTTCAACAGCAAGGGTTAGAACCTCCTGCTATAGTTGTTAAGAATATTCTGATTGACACCTTTGTGTTACTTAGAAACATAGCACCCGATTAGTGTTTTAAACCGATTCGCAGTTTCGGACTGCTGAACTATACTTCGTATATGTATTTGCACAGTATTGAATGACAATACATCCTTTTCTTAAAAAAAAAAAAAAAATTAAAATATATATGTATATATATTTGCAGCTTTTTATATACTTTATTGACAAATTTTTTAAATTTAAAATCAGTTTCAGTTATAAGGGAGAAAAGCTAATTGAGAAGACTAAACCCACATAGAGGAAAAAGTTGGGAGTTATTGGGAACAATTATTATCTTTAAGAAAAGCTAAACAATTAAAGAATAATCAGGGTCCATTGACCCTATATACAAATCTTATATATGTTAGTTTTTATTGTATTTTTATTTTATTTTATATATTTATTCTCTTATATCTATTTAATTTTTTTTGATAAATATTCAATAAATAAATAAATAAAATTATTATTTATCATTAAATTTTCAATTTATTATATATATATATATATATATTTAAATTTTTAAAATTAATAATTTATCACAATTTATACAATAAAAAATTAGATAATTCCGCGATTAACACAAAATATTCATCTATAATATATATATATATATTAAACTTTACTTTTAAAGTTAGATAAAAAATTGAATTTAAATTTCATAAGTAAACGGCAAGTAGCATAAGAATCGAGTTGTCATCCCCAACTAAAGAATCATATCGCCGTTATAGAATGTTTCATTCATCATAGGGGTTAGGTTCGCCGGAAATAAACTCAACTAAGTCACTATAGCCCCACCAAAGTGACAAGAGGACCACTACTCCTCCCACACGTAGAGATAGAGGGGTTTACTAACACAAATATTTTTGTTTAATCGGGTTCGATCTCCGAATCTCCCTTATGGAAGTATAGAGTTAGTTTTACTTGGGCAACCACCATGGTGTATCAAAAAAAAAATGTGTGTATGATATTTTTAAAGATTGATAAAAATAATAATAATAATAATAATAAAAGGGGACAAGTAGGTGTTTTGATCTTTAGGGACGCGGATTCCAAGGTGAGTAAAGATCATACTAAAGTAAATATTTTCTGTCATTTGACAACTTTGTTTTAGTCAAAAAACGAAATAAAAATTTGAGTTGACTTTTTTTTTCTTCTTACAATGCTTTTAATTAAAGTGTAACACATGATGGCACTATGGCAAAAGCCATAAGCCATATCGTGAATAGCTTTTCTTTTTCTCCTTTATTTATATATATATATATATAGTCCAATTCTTACTCGATGGTGTGATTAATTTGAATTCTTGATCATTCATTCCGAGGAAAAACTTTAAGAATCCGCTTACTAACTCCCCTAAACTACTAAGTTATTTATTGCTATCTCTAAGAAGGTAGAGAAATGTAAAAATTACCCAAAATAAATCCATTTTCATATTAAAAAAAAAAAAAAAAAGATATTAATTTCTTTCTTTCTTTTAGTTCAAAGGAAAAAAGAATTGGGTTGTTACAATGCAAAAAATATTTCTATTCAAATTAGTGTATAAAAAATAAAAATAAAATTAAAATTCAAAGAAAGGCCACCGACAACCCCTAAATTTTTTATCCAACTCGTGAAATTAATTATCAAAGGGGGAAAAAAAAAAAGAATCAAATAACGTGACGTCCTTTCTTGAGCTCACATGAAGAAAAATGTTGTACCATTTATATACAATCTTAACCAAGGCAGAGAAACACCCATCATGCCATGCCAAAAATACACACACATAAGAAAAACATCATTTAAGAAAAAAAAAAAAAAAATTTATGTCTCTTTTGATTTAAAAAATTAAGACATGTTCTAACTTTATGGTAAACATTAATTAGGATAGAAAAAAAAAATAATAAATACACTTTAATTTTTTAATGTAACAAGTAAAAAATATTATAATTGATATATAAATATATAATACACATTAAAGATATGAATGATTATAAACGTGGTATAAGAATAACCTCATAAATGTATGAAGGTATTATTGTTCTTCTATAAACATTATCTTTTATCTCACATTGTGACACTGACATAAATAATATCTTAATATTTGTACCTATAAAGTATTCACGATCGCGACACAAAATATATCATTTTCTTATATTTACTTTTTAACTTTAGTACTTAAGTTGTTTACTAACTTAAACATCAAAGCTTCTTAGTGAGGAATTTCCCTCCCATTTTTACAAAATAAAAGAGCCTGATTTGGTAGAAAGCTTGTTCGAGAAAAATCTCCCTCCCATTTTTACAAGATAAGATAGTCCAATTCAATAGAAGAGCTCCTCCTCCAACTACATCAATAATTTTATGGCAATTATTAAAAAATTGAATAAATAATTTTGGTACCACAAGGATAAATCCCAAGGAAGGAACAACAATCCCGCAGATTTCGGTTGAAAAAGGAAGAGTAGTGTGGGTGGGACTAAAATGCTGCCATCCATCCATCCCATTCCCCCATGTGCCCAAATAAAAGAACTTTGTAAATCACCTTGAAACCAACTCCCAATTTTCTTTTTCACCCAAAATAAAATTTAATCAATTTTATCAAAATTATAAATTTTAGTTTATATATATATATATATATATATATATATAACTAGTGTCATGAAGTTCCTCTTCTGACCTAATAGTTTAAGAGTCTCTTCTTCAACCAAAAGGTCGATGGTTCGAATATCTCATGGTCATTGGTCTAGGAGTTTCTTCTTTACCTTCCGACTTGTCAAGAATTTAAGGGTTTAAACTTCAATTCGAGGTATATTCGCAAGTGCGAATATACCCACACTGTTGAGCCTTCCTGCCTAGGATACCACCTAAAAAAAATATAACTAGTGTCATGTAGTAAATGAAGAACTTTTAATAACAAGAAGTTAACATCATATGACGTCGGGCTGCTTTGAAAAACTGATGAGTTCTATCATTTTTATTATTGTAATATTTACAATAATATTATTCTATCTCTATCTCTAATATTCTATCTGCAGCGAATGAAACATTCTTTATTGTTGTTCCCCTTTTGGGGAAAATCCTTTGGATCTTATATCCGACTTAACCTTTTCTTTGTTAAAAAAAAAATATAATATTTGTTCAAATATACTTTTAACTCAGATAAAGTAATAATTTTTATTTTTTATTAGAAATGGAAAGGTAACGTAAGAGAAAATGGAGGAGTATTATAATTAACAGTTAACAAATCCCAATTGGCATTATCTATGAAGCAAAGACGACCTCATAAATGCATGTCTTAGAGACAAAGTTTTCACCTCTCATTGGTTAGATTTCTTTGACAAAATAAACCCCTCAAAAATGTTAACCAACCAACAAATTGTTTCTCCTTATTGTTATTGGGGAAGCTCTTCATATACATATTTTTTCATAAGTAAAATTTGAATTCAAGAATTTAGTATGAGAATCAAACTCGTTACACTTTGATTAGCATATGTTGGTACTAACAGATCTAAGTTAACCTTAAAGAAAACAACCTCGATTCCTTAATTTGTTAAAACACACATGATGAATTATACATGAAGTCATTATAGTTTGATAGTTGTAATGAACACTAGGTAAAAATATGAATAAAATTTTCTTTCCAATAAAAGTTGACTTTTTACAAGTGTAATTTTTTTTTTGTCTCGCCAAGGTATCCACCGCCGACAACAATGACTAATCCCCTCGCCCCACAGTCAACGCACACATGTAATTTTAACTAAATCTAGATTAGTCGTAAAATACTTATAATAATAAAAAGAAAAGAAAAGAATTCCAAAATGTAAATAAATAAACGTGGTTTAATTCATTCTCAAAGATATACACAAATAAACACCTAACCAAATAAAAAAAAGGCAAGTAGGGCTGCCCACATTTACTATATGAAGATAATCTCAACCAAGTGTGGCCTTGAAAAATGATGACCACATGACTTTTTCCAAGTGCTTTCTTATCATTTTGCCCACTCACAATCCTTACACGTGAAAATTGTGTTCAGACAGCAACGTTATCTCATTTTCATTTAAGACCTCTCCCTCTCCCCTGCAAAAAATATCCTCTGTTTTTTTCCCTGTTTGAAGAAACATTTCAGATCAACAATTTCAAGAAACCCAATTTTTGTTTTTGTTTGTTTTAATGTATACACACACATATATACATATATATATATATATATATATATATATATATATATATATATATTGATATACATCTTGAACATAGCACCTTTATTAATCCTATATCTGAATCATTAACCCCTTTTTGTGATCATAGTATCAGAGTCATGGTAAATAATTTATCATAAGAAACTCTTAGAAAAAGAACCAAAGGAAAACATGGAGTTTCAAATATATAGTAAGAAAGAGAAATGTGCGTGTGTATATATATATATATATATATATATATATTCAGAGGAATAGAGTTCTTGATTGGAGGCATTACAATGATATACTTTGCAATGACCTAACACTAATAAATACATAAATATCATTGCACTGTACTGTACCACTGTGGTCACTTTGACACACAAGCAAAAATGTTTGAACTACAATATATATGCTAATATTTGATGGAAGAAACCTATAATTAATGTCACCTCAACAACAATTCAATAAAAAAAAATAAATGCTAAAACCAGTCAGAAGTATACTGCATGCCTGGTTTAAAAAGTTAGGGAAATTGCATTACAACTTTCAGAACTAAACCAACGAAAAAAGAAATTACAATTTCTTACATACATTAATTTGCTACACAAATCTTGCATTATATACTCTCTCTCTCTATATATAATATATATTTGAAGTATTGTAATGCACTGGTAAGCTGTCATGGAGAATCCTTGCCAGTTGAAACAGAGCTAGATCTAGCAACAGAGGAAGCAGAGAGACCAGCAGCAGCACAAGATTCCAGGTTGGTGGTTGCAGCCGGGTTTTTCAGGTTATAAGGACATGAGCTCATTACCCTACAAGCATTGAGAATGCATATATTTAGATGATAATGTGCTTGAAGTAGAAATCAGACAAAGAAATAGTTTACAAACTATCAAGCTACATGCACACGAGACATGTAAATTTGATGATGATATTGAACAAAGATATACAAATATGTTTACCTTTCTTTGCGCTTCTCCAGAAACCGAGCAAGGGATGCTTTACGGAACTGAGGAACAGCTGCACAAAAGAAATCGTTTCTATTATGAATGTGACACAGCTTAGATACCAGAATTAGATCAGAAAGGTATGCTATGTCTTACCTGATGGCATTATGGTAGTTCCAGTAACAGGTCCAACTGTAGTTGCTATGTTTGGAGTCTCGACTTTGGTGGAAGGGTTGACCGGCATGCCTATGGTTTTAGGTGCCTTTGCTTCATCGTTATTATTAGGAACACCACTTGGCTGTCCAATGGGAGGAGACGACACGGAAATTGGGCTTGAAAGTGCACTGCTACATGGTGTTATCATGGCTTGATTCCCAAAGGCAGCATCTCTGGGGGCAATTTTGGTAGGAGGTGACTGAAGTCTTGGTTGTGCCATATTTGCAGAAATGAATCCATTACCAGCCAAAAGCATGATAGCTTGAGCCTGATAAATCAAACAATAATTGAAATTTTTTTGAAAAAAAAATAAAAATAAAAAAGAGTCAAAAGTTAATTCTTCCTATATATATATATATATATATATATATATAACTATATCATGTCATCAAAGAGTGAGAGAGAGAGAGAGAGAGAGTGAACCTTCTCAGGAGTGATATTATCAAAGACATTCACAGTTCCCCCATAAAATATGGTCAACTGAGCAGGAGCCCCGGAAGCCTTGCTAGGAAACCTACTGAGGAAGAAAAATCAAGAGTTAACAAAAAAAAAAAATGCAATCCTCTTTCCTCAGGAGTATAAAAAAACAAGGTTGAATTCCTACCATGGTTCACTATTCCCAGCAATAAAACTTCCAGAAGGAGGAGTAAGAGAAGCTGCTATAGGAACACCTCCAATGAATTGCTGCTTTAGACCAGCATAGTTCTGAATACCACCACCACCAAAATGACTCTTGATGAAAGGGTTGCTCATAGACATCGGAAGCATCTTAGCATCAGGACTAAGATGCACTGAGTGGAAGTTCTATACACAATAAAAGAATATATTAATATAAGCGGACTAACTTCACTATAATCCATCTCCAAAAAATGTTAAGCAAAGGATATCATAGTAAAAATACTTGTCTTAGATTGTGAATTTTATGAAAAATATATTTGACTTGTACATACATATATACCTGGACTTCACCAGATTGACGTTTGTGATTGGCATCAAATGCATCTGGAGCCATAGTCATAACTCCAGCAGAAGCAAGATGATCTGAGATGGCCCTTGGCATTTTTTCATCATGAGCAGCTCCCCTAAAGGACATGAAATGAGGGAGGGTAGACACCTTGTTCGAAATGGGCCAAGGAACCCCTGAACTTTTGGCAAACCCTGTATTACAATTTATGGTGAGCAACACTTCTCAGCAACACAGATTGAATGAACATCATTAACAAGTTTAGCTACATTTGGAACAGTATAAAAAACTCTGAAAAATAGATTCATAGCAAGATTCACCACAATTGAGGAAGGATCTGGGAAGGGACTAATATGCTTGTAGAGTAAAATTTAAGGCTATAAAACTTATTATGTCTTACAAGCAATAAATTAGATCAAACTTAATTTTCCAATTTATGTTTTTGAACCCACACAAGAGGAACGAGACATCATCTTCCTTCAAGAACACTTACCTAATCATACAAATTTTGAGATTTATGATTACTTAGCCTTTTATAGAGAAGGGTTAGCTGTTGTCATACTTTGACAAGAATCTAAATCCCAAAGAAAATTATCATACAAGAATTATTTAAGTAATCAAGGAATCAATTTAACAAAGAAAGAGAGGGAGAAAAAAAGGGAAAAAAAAAATCCTAAAATAAGAAAGAGAAGGACAAAAACAAAAGTAAATGAACTAGTATTTTGCATTCAATTCAAATTATATATATATAGTCATAAAGACTCATTTTTGCTTTCTAATTCAAGAAAAATCATGACTCCACACATCTGATCATACTAGTTTTTTCAGCTAAAACCAGATTAGAACATGCATCCCTGAATTTGTAAAGTTTGAAGAAAAGTTATAAAAGGACATCTCTCATGGGTACAAAAAAAGTACATAGTTCAGCTAAGAAATGGACAAACCAAACCTTATTCAAAGAGAGGTCTTGTGGGCAGAGAACCAATGAGAAAATGTGATTCAAACGCAAAAACCAAACAACAGAAGTATACATATAAAGAAAAGAAGAATATATATGATTTTGCATATTATAATTTATCATTAATTGTTAGAGAGAGAGGATTTACCAGAGTCCTTGCAGCCTTCATCAACTTCTTCCTTGACAACAACTAAAGAATCCTTTGAATTCAAACCCATAAAGTCCCTCTCCATCTCAGTCAATTTAATAAACACTAACAAGAAAACTCAAAAGAAAAGAGAATCCCAAGTTTCAGCAGATCAAGAAAAGCTTAAAGCTCTCTGCTTTGGCTTAAAATAACAAAACCCAGAATCACAATTCAGCCAAAAAAAAAAATGCTTCCACAACTGCAGCTAAGCAGAAGCAAAGGGAAAGAGAGAAAAAAAAGTAGGAAATGTTTTCTTTCTTTAACCGCTATAGGTGCGTGTGTTTTTGTGTCGTCTGTGCTGCTTCTTACTTATTTTATTCTCAGATTTTAAAAATGGCAAGTGGTTGTGTGCTGTTTCTTTCTTCTTTTTTTTTTTTTTTTTTCCCAATAAATAATAAATAATAAATATAAAATTGAATATGGTCATGGCTAAGACATGTTTTCCATTATATTGACAATATTAGTAAATGACCATGTTGCCCTTCTAGAATCAAAATATCACAAAATTATTTAATTCATGTGTATTATTTTGGATGGGAGGAATAATTAAACCAACAATACAAAATATTAATATAATTTTGGATTGGAGTAAATAGTTTATTATATATTTTTTTTTTTATAAAAAAATGAAATTATTAATGAACTTACTAATTTGAGTATTTTTTTCTACAGATAAATTATTATTATTATTTTGTTTTTTTAAGAAAATACAGTGTATTAAAAGATTTAGTATTCCTAGATTGAAATAATTGAAACAAGACCAAAAAAAATAATAATAATATTGAAAAGGGCAATTATGTCATTTTCGTTGCCTGAATAATTTTTTTTTATTTTATTAATAAGACTAATTTAATTCAGACCATTAAAAATAAAACAAAAGGTTGAAGATAATAGAGTAAGTGAGAAGCTGCATTTTAAACCCATCTTAGTTTAGTAGGTTTAACAACCGGTTTCAGCAGGTAACAGACCACGTGCTTTAGGATTTTACTTTTATTTATTTACTATGTATTTCAACCTTTTTTTTTTAAAAAAAAAAATTACATATATATATTAATTATTTTAGTTCTTAATTAACATAAAATTTAAAATTCAATTTAATTAACATCTATTTTAAAATTTTAAAAAAGATTTGGACGAATTGGTTGAATAAATAATATTAATATTAATTTCTACACATTACTAAAATATACACCCACCTCTCGGTGGTACCACAAAATCTGTACTTTGAACTGGCTGATCGACACGTGTCCATGTGAGTTTACCCACTCGTGAGTTTTATAGTGACGTGGGGTTCTCACGTGGTCTAAAAGACTCTAAAACATAACAGCCGACTTAATCGTGGATATTATTTGCCAGGCTTTGAAAAACTCGCCGTTCTGAGAAAGGATAATCTCACACCTGGTAGCATGAAACCTTGGAAAACTATAGCGTATTCACTTTATTTCTTATTATTAAAGCAAACCAATCAATGGATAAGGATAAGGATAGTTTGGTAATTTCCATGAGAAGCATGTTAGCACGTGGGAATATAAGAAAAATAAATAAATAGAGGAAGTAGTTTGAGGTTGTAATAATTGAAAATAGGAGAATCTTACAAATAATAATAATAATAATAAATATATTGATTTGATTTAAGGAGAAGATGACATGCTTATTCGAATGTGGCAAATAATGTTAAATGAGTGAGGACTACTTAATGGTGGGAAATATTCATACATACTCATGTTTTTTTTATTTCTCTATTATTATTTGTCTTAATTTTCTTTCATATCTAATATACGATAGAATCATTTTTCGAAATAAACTCAAAATATTATTTAAGAAAATTAAATTTATTGTGACTTGAAACAACAGGTTATCGTTATTATTGTTATTATTATGTATAATATTCAACAAAGTTCTTGACTTGATATAATAAAAAAAATATTTTGTGCATATTACATTAAATTGATATTCTCTGTAAACTCCGTGTAAGAATTAGAATGCACAGTTCAATAACTTCTTATATTGAATAATATAACCAAAAAATTCAAATGATAAACAACTAACCTAATTATATGGTTAGTACCTAAAATTTCTATCGTAAAATATCAAATAGTCTTTTTCTCTTAATATGTCATATTAGAATTAGGTTTTAACTATCTAAATTTAACATGTTTCCATTATTTTGTTTGTTTGATAATATGTCAAATAAACTTGATAAAGCCTTTTAATTAAAATAGAAACCCTAACAAATATTTTATGCAAACTGCCTTATATATATAACAAAAATAAATGTTAATTTAATTAATTAATTAATTTTTTTTTTTTTTTGTGTTAAGATCCAAAAAGAGAAGTCAAAATTTGTGACAAATTAAATATGTATATATATATGTCGTATTTTATAATAGTTTGAAGTTTCTAGTACCTCTTGTCAATATCTTATCTATAAATAATTATATGTATATATACGTGGCATATTCATGATATGATTAAAAGTTTCACTAATTCTAAACAATATTCCATCCGGATAATTTGATTGTTTTTTAATATTATATATGTATAGATAATAATATACCAAAAATTATAGTCTAATGAATTTAGACATTAAAAAAGAAAAGAAAATACTTTTAAAAGATATTCTTGAATACCAACAAAAGTAAAATATGAAAAATAGAAGATAAGCAAATAGTGTTTCCACATTAAACTTTACAAAATTTTTGTATATTTAATATCTAAATTATTTACGTTTATCAAGTTTGGTTTTATTTATTTATTTATTTTTAGCTTTTTGCCCTTCATCTTTTTATTTATTGCATGTTTGGTCTTTTTAATTTAAAATAGTAAAATTTTATTATGTTTTTTTATATTATTTTAAGTAAAAAAAAAAAAGAGTAAATATGCATCAAATAAAAAGATGATGGAAAAAAATTAGAAAAAAAGATGAAGGACCAATTTTGTCAAACATAAATAATTTAAGGACTAAACTTGCCAATTTTCATTTTTTTATATTATATATTATTTGCAAGGGAACCCTTCACTTTTATTGAAATTAAATTTCAATTAATAATGAAAAAGTCAATGCATGTATGATAACCCTTTTAAATTAATTAAACACATGTCATGATCACGGTAGGTATTTCTTTTTTTTTTATATCTATCCCTATCAATTCTCCTTCCTCCAAAAATATTATTGAATTTTATATGCCCTTAATAAATAGATTAATTTAGTACATTTTTTTTTTTTTTATAAATTTTGAACTCTTGTTATACCAAAACAACAATATTGTTTTACTTCTTGACTATTTAATTGATCATGTGTTTAAAACCAAAAGTCTTTGTATTATATAATTCCACCCTAGCCATTTATTAAATAATCATTAGTTTGGATATTTTAATTTATTACTTTGATTAATTTTAATTTCGTTATGATTGTACTTGTAAAGTTTAACTCTTATTTTAGAGAAAGGTGTTACATTAACTTTTACATAACACAAATATCAAATTCGTGACCTCATATAACAAAGTCTTTAATTTCAAACCATTTATTGGTCATATGTTTGAATACTTTGATTGTTGACTTGTTCTACTCGAAGAAATTGATCTACTCTATTTCTATAGATTCTTTAATATTAAATAATCATCGAATTTCTTGCAAGTTTTTAAATCTTATATGTATTTCTAGACGATTTTAAAAGAGTAACTTCCAATGAATTAGAAATTTCTTGGAAGTTTTTCCACTAGTGTTCCATAGTTTAAGACATTTTATTTAATTTAAGTAGGAACAAACATATTTTTATTCAATTATATCTTCAACTTTTTTTTGATGCAAAAGTGCAATATATATATATACAAATTTAACTCATACATATAAAAAAGATGTAACTCATTTGATAGAACGCCTTTATTTATAATTCAAAACGTCATAAATTCAAGATATATTAGTTACAAAATTGTTACAAATATATATATATATATATATATATATATATATATATATATATATAATATTCAACTCATTTGGTTTGTACTCATCCCTCAATCTCCCTCTAAATAGTGTGTGTATAATAAAAAATACATAACGAGAAAGAATATAATGATTCCTTTACAAACCAAATGAGAAGTAGCTTTAGTTAAGTGTTTTGTTCCTATTTCCCTTTTTTCCCCCTCACTTTATTTAAGTTCCAAGCTTATTGTCGCCAAAGAGATGGCCATATATATATATTTTCCATTTTCACTGTCTTCTTTATTTCTACGCTAATAGACCAATGATAGTGGAGTCAGATCAGTAGGTGTTGGCCAAACAGCAGTTTTCAAATGATGAATGGAAGAATTTTAGGGTTTGCATTAAATCTTAGTTAAGATCATATATAATTGGGCACATGTGACATATATATGATTTTGGTGGGCATAATTATTGGCCTAATCAATGTTATATATATATATAAAAAAATAATTATATATAATATATGAAGGAAACAAAAATCATTTAACATAATGGATGAGTAAATTAATAAGAACATAATGACAATGATTTCAATTTATGGGATAAAATTTAGCACATGGCCTCCTAAGTTGGTGGAAGTATAAGTTTAATTTGTGACTCATCATCCATGCACGCACAAAAGCAAAATTATTTATATTTAAGAAAACAACAAAACAATTATTTTAAAGGGAAAAAAAGAAGACAACAAAACTAGAAAAAAAAATATTAAGTACTTGATTTGATTTATATATATGTATATATATACACACACACACACACACGAGGTCATAAATCCACGTTACTATGAGTGTCATGTAATAGTTTTAAATATTAGATTGAATTATTCATAAATATAAAGATGAAAAATATGATAGGAGTAAATTTTAATTCTTTCTATCAAATTTAATGTTACGTAATTTTATGTTAAAAGTAGATGTAATGTCAAATTATGATTGAACATCAACTACACATGATTTGTTCTTTAATTTGTTTTAGGGTATATATAAGTACATGGGTGATGACGAATTTTAAGGTTAACGTGTTTCATTTGTAAAATTTTAATTAATTAATTAATTATTGTGTTGATTGAACATCTTAACTTAAATTACTAAATATAAAGTGTTAATAAACTTTAAGTAATGGTGAAGTAATATTGAAAGAACCCAAACTATTAATCCCCATTTTGGACACTTTACAATAATACTATATGTAACATTATTTTACTTTTTCTTTTTTTTTTTAAGTTCGTAATATCTATCTATATATATATATATATATATATATATATATATATATATATATATATATATATATATTGATGAAAATGACAATTGAAAGAATTAGTCAATTTAATCGCTTCTGTTTTAGCAATTTCTCATTCAAGTTTCTAGTAAATTATTATTATTTTTTTATTTTTTCCTGTATTCTATTGATCATTAAAGTTTTTACAATCTAACCCAGTAGTTTGGGAGAGTTGATAAGAAACTTCTAATGCTTCCCCAGGGAGGATGCTTGAGGTTTCGAATCCCCTAGGGTGGTTAGCGTCATGTTAAAAGCTTTGGGTCGGACCCTAACCCTCGAGTAAGAGTTGAACTCTACGAGCGCTTCGCAGACCGAATTTGAATTAGTCTCACCGAAAAGGTGGAGACACGGGCGCCCCAAGTGGGTATCAAAAAAAAAAAAGTTTTTACAATCTGTTTTATAAGTCTTTTTAACTATTATTTCAGCTCCATATTAGATTAAAATTATATAGAAAAATGATAAAAAAATTGTTCATAAAAATTTTAAAAATTAATAAGGTAGAAAAATAAAAAGAAAAAAAATTTATTAAAGACCTAAACAATGAATTGTTAAATTACTAAGGACTAAATAGGTATTACATACTGTCAAGTGTGTTGTGGTCGAGTGGTCAGCAACCATACTCCTTACTCAAAGGGCGGGAGTTCGACACTCTGCTCAGCCATAGTGCTGTCATATCCAAGTATTTGATTAGTCGGGTAAAACCCGGACACCATTACTTAAAAAAAAAAAATATATATTACATACTAAGCAAACAGAATTTTCTAATCTTTACAAGAAGTCAACATCTTACATACATAACATAATAAATATATATATATATATATATATATATTCAACTTTTCCCCATCTTTTCCTTCTAAAAAGTATTCCTTTTTCTCATGGGTGCAAAAATTAGTAGTATTATATTAATAAAATTTTATGCAATTAATAAAATAGTATTATGAAACATAATTAAATATTTCTCCTTAATCCTATGTTATAAACTCCTTATAAAAAAGGAAGGCTGTTGAAATTAAAGAAATATTATATTCTTCAATATTGTCATTCATTCGAATCTTAAATTTATAAATTTTTTTTCTTTTTTTTTTTTTTTTAAAAAATCCTACTTAAAATATATAGATTATCTATAACATGATATAGGAGATATAACTTTTCATTCTTTATTTAAAAATTTATATTTTTTTAACTATATTATCCATCATGATAATATATATATATAAAAGAAGAAGACCATTATATATTGGAAAATTCATAAATTTTTTTTTTTTTTTTTTAGATTGGAAAATTCATAAATTAAAAATCCCTACTTATGACAAACTTGTAAGAAAAAGTTATTTATATATCTTTTTTAAAATATATAATTATATTATGATGTATTATTTTAGGATAATATGATATTTTATCAAGAGGTAGTACTAGTACTAGTACTAGGTACTAGGTTAGTTTTTAATGCAAACGTAACATGTTTTTTTATTTATTTATTTTTATTTCAAACAATTTTTTTTTTTTTTTTTGCCCCCAATATTCATTAATGGAACATTTTTAGGCTAGTTGTGGAGGTGGGGTTGGGGGGGAGGGAGATATCTTGGCTCTTGAAAACCCAATAGGGCATCAATATTTGCAATGCAAAAAGTTAGCCAACAACAATAAAACCTTGGTAGATATTTATTTATTTTTTTAAAGAAAAATAATATTGAATTTAGTTTTCAAAAGAAAAGATTGACGTTCATTAATGCTATTGACATATACTTGTTTTAATTTATATCTTTTAAAAGTATAATAAAATTTTTAAGTGATTTATTCGTATTATTATTCTCTCTAACCAGAAGTGAAGAATAATAAAATGATGATATTTAACTCAGCAGTTTGGGGGAGTTGGTAAGCGGATTCCTAAAGTTTCTCTTTAGGGCGGATGGTCGAAGGTTCGAATCTCCCCGAGGTGGTTAGCGCCACGTTAAAAAGCTCTGGGTCAGACCTTCACCCTCGAGTAAGAGTTGGACTGCGCGAGTGCGCCCCATGCCGAATCCGGATTAGTCGGTCCGTGTGGGTTCGGATCTAGGGTCTTAAGAAAAAAAATGATGACATTTCATGTTAATGAGCACCACTAGCACTAAAGAAACATTACATGATTCATGTGAAAGAATTCACATGTAATGAAACAAAAACATCTTTTTCACAACTTTGGAAATTAATTCATATACAACAAATATTTTGCATTTTTATGCCTTTTTGGAATTTCTTCTTGTTTCATTCTTAATTTTGGACCAAATACACCATATTTTCACTTAGTGATTTTACTAGAATGGCCATGCCTTCTCTAATTTCAACAATATCCATTTTAATTCTCTTATTATAATTTATTTTTAAAAAATCTTTTGGTGAAAATTACCACCAAAAGTTAGCTTGACCCATTTCTTCTTGTTGTTTTTCTTTTTAATATATATATAAGGACAAGGTTTAATAGAATAATTCCATGTGGTATGCATGCGGTATTAATTAATTTTGTATGTGAAGGCCATTTGCAAACACATCATTGAGATGTATACCACAAGTCACATTACTGCTTTTTTTCTTTCTTTTTTTTTTTCTTGCTTTATCTTGAACAAGCATGTGGTAACCAATTTTCTGGTTTTTTTTAATTATATATATACACACATTTTTTATAACTCAATTGCTAACATCTCCACGCTATGAATATAAAAACAAAAAAAATCAGAACATAAAAGAATATATAAACTTCTTGGAACACTCTTATGTAAAAAGGATTGTATACAAAGAGTTAAAAAGAAAAGGAAATGGCTTTCACAATCCATCCTCATGGGAAGCCATGCAGAGTTTTTTTTCTTTGGAAAAAAAATTAGGTTCTATCAAGAATCTCTTGTATCATTTTTCAAGATGATGATGATTTGAGTTTGTGTACTTCAAATTTAGGGTTGAGAAGAAAAAGGTTCAATAATTTCAAGGAGTTCATTGCATAGACCTGTGAAAACAGTTGACTCAGTTTCAATAGGTCTACACTTGATGAGAGCTGCAGGCACCAAATCCTCTTTTTCCAGCGTAATTGGTCTCTGTCCTTGTGCAGCAGGAGAGTGCGGTATCACCCGTTTCTTTATGGGCACAGGATGCATTAGCTCAAACTCTAAACTTGGATCCTTCAGTGCTGCACTGACAAACTGTTCATGAAACAAATAATACCATGGTTATAGAGTTTGATTAACCAGATATATATATATCTCGATAATAACTCATGATACACATCAAGAAGGCGTAGTTTAGTCCGTAACAGCCTCATTTATAATCTATGACTATAGATGTCATGAGTTCAAGACATTTATAGGCAAGATATCCCATTTTTTTTTAAAAAAAGAACACATGATACATTCATGATCATCATCAGTACGAAAGCTGGAGAAAATGGGACAGAGAGCAAGACATGTTCTTGTAAAGACAACTTTCAAATAAAAATTTTCTTAATCAGGTAGACTGGGTTGGACTGGGGTGGTTGTAGCATAGTGGTCTGTAGATCCAAACTTAATATTCCCTCCGTTTTTTTACTTGTCATAGACAAGACATCACATCATTTAAAAAAATACGAAGATTGAAGTATTTTTTAGTTTAAAAACTAAAATATCATTTTCCTTACTTTCTTCAAAAAAGAACAATTAATAAGTTTTAGTTTTAAAACATTACTAAATGTCACCTTGACAACCTTGATTTGTCTTAATATAACAAGTAGAAAAAACGGAGGGAGTAATAAATTAAAGGACTGTCAAAAACTTATCACCTTTGCTTAGCAAGAATTCATTTGAGAAATTGATATTTTTCTCTTCTTCAGCTTCTATTCATTGCATAGACATCTCTGCTACCACAAGAAAGTTAAAAGGACTAACCTCATAGAGAGCAGTAGTTGGTTCTGAAGGTAGAAAGATGCCCTGAAGCACTACTCCATCAGGAAATTGTACTCTTATAACTGTTTTTGTGTGCTTCTTCCTGGCTGCTTTTGCCTGCTTTTCCCTATATGATTTGGGAATTAGTAGCTGTGATTCATCAATCTTCTTCTTTCTCATGTCAGCCTCTCTTTTTACTTCTTCACGAGACAGGTGATAGAAAGAATCAGGAAGCTCAATTTTTGCTGCTGTGCTTTCAGAAACTGAGACGAAAACTCGGATCTAACAGAGGAAAAGAATATAAGAACCATTTAAATCAGGATATAAGTAAAAGATATTGGATCAGAAAGGAAAATCATGGTAAAAATGGTAGAAATCAAGTGTAGACAAAAAAGAAGAAGATTATGCACTAAATTCAATTGAATAAGAAAGGTTAAAAAGATGAAATATAACTCTTTTCTCAAATACTAACATAAATGTGAAATAGTTAAGATACAACCTAAAACAATTCCCACATCAAAAGAAAGTTCATATTAGAACAGAATAACTCGCACCGGAAAATCCAAGGCATCTTTTGGAAAATCTACTATAATCTGATTAATATTTTGGGCACTACTTCAACTACCTATTTTAGTTCTGGTTTTCTACTCCTTTGAATATTTTAATTCTTAGAGATCATTTGCAAAATTAATGGTATCTTTTTACGCTTACACTAATATAAGGCAAAAATATAAGACTATTGATTGCAACTAAAGCAACTGCTCAACATTAGCTGCTTCCCTTTCCATGAAACAAAGAACTTGCATGATCAGTTCATTATTTTCCAGAACTAATCCTTTTCATAATAAAGAAAAGTACAAGAGGATGAGGAGGAAGACAAAGTGACGTATCCCTATTGTATGTTAAAACTGGAAAAAAAGAACATTTTATCTCTTGAAGCCACTGTTTATTTCCTATCTCCCTTACTCCAAAGCTTCTTAACCATATTATTGATTGAAATTCAAGATATAAACATACAGAGAGAATAACCAAGATAGTCAAGTATCTCAAAGCAGAAAAACAAGGTGGTAACGAAGATTCAAGGTTAGTGGTATATAATTTGATCCTGACCAGTAGCTAATCTCATTCTTTGAAAAAGACACCAAGAACTCAATAATTTTAATTATTTGAAGAAAGTGAATTTATGACATGATAGATTATATCTTTTATAACTTCTAGAGATTTCTCCCATTTTACCCAGATGCAATACTGATGGTCCATTTCAAATTCAAACTTCATGCCATTTCTTTAAGAACATAACAGTAGTTGTCATTATCTCGAAAATGAGTTTTCACTCAAAGAAAGATAGAGGTTATAGAAGTAATCATAATAGAACTATCTTTTAGATGCATAAGCATACTATGCAATTCTGGCTCACTATATATTAGGAGGCTTACTAAACTTGCTCAGAGGAAAGAAAGAAATGGCAAAAATATGTCTTTAACTAGATGGAGTTTTAGAAAATGCAGATAGATCCAAAAAAGAACACAACATTAGAAGACATAACAGTACAAGTGAAAATGTAAGTTATTGCAGATTTAGGAAATATTAGAAAAATACATAAGCATCATTCTCCCCGTGTAAAATCCAAGCCGTTTACAGGTAGCTCCAAATCATTCAAACTCTTGAAGAGAACTTTTAACTCATTATTTGAAAACAGAGAACAGGTCTGCTGTCATATTACTGGTTTGTATAATGCAATTTGGAATTTCACTAAGAAATATTACTGGCTTGTATAATGCGATTTTACTTTTATCTTTTAGTTACACAAATTTGTGACGAGCTTCCAAATGGAAAAGAAAAAATCATGTACATTATTTTAAACTGCAATTTTTTCCAAGTTTCCTTGTTAATTTCTTTCCTCAAAGCTAAGAAAGAAACTGCAGCAATGAAATCCCAAGAACATCAAAACAGGTTACGAGAAATAAAATCTTATAAACATTTTCTCTTTTTACAAATGATAAAGGTATGATTGCAGTACCATCAACATCTGATGCCTTATAGTCTAAATCTTCCTAGGTATGTTAATGATTGGATCGTCTTAGCCTTTATTCACTAGTTACTCTACAATTCTGGGGAAAGAAACGAATCTTCTGGGTATCTAATGATGAGCTTTCCACCTGAAGTAACCTATTCCTAACGCTTCTCTTATGCAAGGAAACACTGTATTTATAGTAGGGACTCACAAACTGAAAATCAGTTCAATTTTCCCTTGTGTCGGAGAATTTCCTTTCTCTAGCACAATATTCATGCTACATGATTAGATCTACGCTCTCTCTATCAGCTTTAGCAAGTGAAAATCTAACTCAATTTAATAATTCATGCAAGCAACTTCTCCAAAATAAGGGCAGGGAATGGAAGAGAGATGAACCATCTAATGAAAATCTTCAAGAATTGAAGCAATTATTGTAGAAATTTCTGCAATATTTCTTTGACACTGCAATTCCACATCCCATAAGTGAATGTGCAGTCTAAAAAGCAAGAATGAACTACAGAATATAAGCTAAAGAAGGAGCTCCAAAGAATTCATAGAGAGTATAAAGCAAGTATAAAAGAGAAAAAGAATAATAAATCATACAACAAATGCAGCACATATTTACATGAATTCTACCTGTCTGTCAATTTCCTTTGGTTCAACATCCTTGGGCTTTTCTGTTTCATTCACCTTCTCTGGAGCAGTGGATGGCAATTCTTCACCATTTGGTGGCTCCAACAATGACACAACATTCTTGATAGATGTAAGCATGTCCTGGGATGGCACTCCCATCACAGCCCACATTTCTTCATTTTCCTCCTCCAGCTTGAACCCAACACATTCCAACAACTCTACAGCTCCAGCAACATCACCTATTGCCTCCTTTATTTTAGGATTTCCCATCCTAATCTTTCTAAACTTAACATTATCAGGCTCTTTTATTACATTCTTGAAAAGCTTCAGTATCACCTCGAATGACCCCTCTGATGGTTTCCCAGAAACATATGCACTAACACAAGTATCCAATTCACTCTTTGCATCCAAACCATTTTTACCATCCAGAGATTCCTCCACTGCACCACTGCCGGAAAGACTCAAACAATGTTCAATATGACCAGAAACCTCCTCTTCTGACCCATATCCTCTCCCGCAGACAGGACATTCAAAAACATTTAAAGAATACCCATTTGGATTTCTATTGGAAGAAGTTATCAATGAATCAAATGGATCAAACCCAGTTCTTGTTTTTGCATTCTCTTCCGAATTAGAATTCGCTCCAGTCTGACTCTCAACATTCTTATCAGATACATAACTAATTGGCCTTTCAATTTGTTTATCGGAAAGATTACCACTTGGCCTTTGAGCTGTAGCCCTAGAATTTGAAGAATTCGCTGGAGATACATTTTGCTTTGAAGAATCAAGACCCGGTATTCTTCTATTGGGGATTGAATTCACTGTTCCAGTTGTCGCGGAGGAAGAAGAAGAAGAGGTGCCCAAGACTCTACCTTGACCTTTAAACCTACCGGAAGAAGACGAGGTGAATGGATTATTCACTTTCTTCATGAACCCTTTGACTTTATCTTTCATATCATCCATTTTTTTTTTCTTCTTTAAAGAAATATCAAAGAAATCAAAATTGAACACTAAATTAAACACAGTACGCCCAAATTGAAATCAAGATTAAAAGAAAAATTCGTAGGGATTTATCGCTTTCAAATTTGTAGTAAATTGGGGTTTTGTAAGATGCAGCAAATAGATAGCTTGAATAAAACAAGGCAACGCCTGAGAAATCTAAGCAGGGAAGATAGATCATAGTGCTGAAAAATACCGTGTTGTAAAAGGCGACGACTTTGGAAATTTTTTTTTTTTTTTTTGTTGATTAAAAGGGCCTGGTCAAGGGGTTGGAACAATTTAAATTAAAAAAAAAAAACCAGTCACAAAATAATAAAATTAATATCTATCATAATTCAGTTAGTATTATTTAATGTTAAGAAGATTATAGGAAACTTTTACATGCTTATGTAATTAATTCTGATTTTCTATTAGGAAACTACCCTTTTGGACCGACCACATATATATATATATATATATATATATATATATATATATATGTACGTAATTCAATCGAAACATTCTTGGAAACACAAAATTAATGAATACATAATACGTACAGGAAAAAACCTATATAAAATAGAGGACAAACAAACAGAATCAACAGCCCAAAAAAAAGAAAAAAAAATGATCAATTAAATATTTGAGGTGGATTGATTAACTGGAACTCCGCATATATATATCTTCGATGCGTACGGCGACGTCCTTCATCGACGGCCGCTTTTCCGGCAACCGAGAAGTGCATGCAATAGCAAGATATAAAAGCTGAACCATTTGTTCCTCAGAGTAGTTGTTATTACTATTACTACCACGTTTTGTGAGCAGTTCAGTATCAAACACTTGAATCGTCCATTTTTCTTGAACCACCGATCGAACCCATTTCGGTAGATTATCTATTTCTTCTTCTTCTTCTGCCGTCATCGTCGTTCTATTCGGATCTTTGCCGGTCAATAATTCCAAAAGCAATACGCCGAAGCTATAAACATCTGCTGCCTTTTGTGAACCTAATTTGCTTGTATTATCGATGTTGATCAATTCAGGTGCTCCGTAACCGTAACGGTAACCCGTCTGCTGCTGCTGCTGGTGGCGGCGGCGGCTGGAATTTGACATGGATAAAGATGATGAAACGAGATTGGTTATGCAGTATTCTGAAAGGAATGCATCGTAGTTTCGATTGAGCATTATATTTGATGATTTGATGTTGCCGTGACTGACGTTTGATGATCTGACGGAGTGAAGGTACTCTAAACCGTGGGCAATTCCTAGTGCAATTTTGCACCTTATTATCCATGTCAAGGATGGTCTCTCTGCTCCTGCAATACAATACAATATCATCAATGTAATATCCCATCTCACATCTCACATTTTAAGTTTAAAGTTTATATAAATGTGTAACTTAGAATATGTTTTTATACAAAAAAGAATGTCCAAATAGCTAACATAGTGATGCCAAACTCGTAGTTGAGCCCAGATCATAGCACATCATGCAAGAAACACACAGTACATTAGTCATTAAACACATTATATAATGTTTCTTTAGATAGAAACTTTTGCCTACGAGACATTGGAAAATTTAAGGACATTTTTCACTTTTGCATGATCATCCTATATATAATTTCATGCAAGATTTATCATAGTATTTTCTCACATCATAAAAACACAATAACATTGCAAGAATCGCGTTTTATTTTGTAAGAATAAAAGAGATGATCTCAGCCTCACTTCACGATCTCACTTATAACTTGAAGATATGATATATAGAACAAAATAAATAAATTTTGAAGGGGTTCTTACCATGTAAAATGGAGTGCAAGCTTGTTGGAAAGGACTCATAAACAATAAGCCTTTCATCTTTGCCAAAGAAATAAGCTTTAAGAGGCACCAAATTCTTATGATTCAAAACCCCCAAATTCTCAACTCTTTCTCTAAATTCCTCCTCAGAAACACAAACATTTCTCAATCTTTTGACAACCACATCTTCCCCTGTCTCCAAATATGCTCTGTAAGTAGTCCCAACAACTCCTTTTCCCAACACTTCTGCTGAAGCTCTCAACAGTTCATCCAATTTGAATATCTCATATTTATCCCCAATAAACACCAACCCACTTTCACCACCACCATTATTGCTTACCTTCTTTTTCTTCTTCCCCTTACTATCTTCTCTTACTATGAGGGGTGGTGGTCTAGGATTCTTGAAATCGTGTTCCGGTAGCTTCTTCAACTTCACCGGAGAAGATGGCGGCAGGGACGACATGGGTTGTTTTCCAAATCTGCATTTCTTCCGTGAAATGAAGAAAATGATCATTAGTATGAAAATCAGCCCGGAGATGGATCCTAATACAATTCCAGCAATGGCTCCGGCAGAAAGATTATTTTTCCCTTTTCCTTCATTTGATTGATCATGATCAGAAGGACATGATTCCAAAGGTACACCACATAACGAATTGTTCAGAAAAGAGTTTGAAGGAAATCCATTCAATCTCTCTGGAATTGAACCGTTCAATCTATTGAACGAAACATTAAATTGTTGAAGATCAGAGAGGTTGTTTAACTGAGGAATTGAGCCATTAAATCGATTGTTTTGCAAGTACAAGGTTTTTAATCTCCTCAAACTGTTAAACCCTGGAGAAATCTGTCCGGAAAATTCATTTCCCGCAAGATTTAAACGTTCTAAATTTGTTAATTCAAAGAATTTATCAGGAATTTCACCTGAAAATCGATTGCCTTCCAAGTTAATGATCTGTAACTCAGTGCAAAAGCTCAAGTCAGAAGGAATAGGACCCGACAGGGAATTGCGCCGGAGACTTAGAACCCTTAACTGAGTAAGATTCCCTAAAGTATTCTCCGGCAACTGACCGGAGAGTCGATCTCCGGGAAGACGAAGCTGGGTCACGCGATTGAGGGTCGTATCACATCTTACACCTTCCCATTGACATAGGGTTGTCGAATTAGTGGTGTTCCATGTAAGAGTTTTGCCGCGAACGGAATCACGTAATCTGAGAAGGGCTGCTCTGTCGGCTTCTAAATCGGAGAATACTACAGAAAAGAAAGGTAAGGAGAAGATCAAGAAAAGATTTATTAGAAGAAGATGAAGATGGAGATGCAATTCGGGCACCATTTGAGCAGACTGTTGTGTGTGTGAAAACAGAGGAGTTTTGAGTCTTGTATATCATGCAAACCGAGTCAATGGTCACATAAACTTGTGTTTTTGTTAGTCTTTTATGACTCGTCAGAGTCAATTGTTTCAATCCAAGAAAACAAAGAAAAGTCTATAACATTTTCAAAATATATATATATATATATATAACGAAGTATAAGTAGAAGAATCTCAATTATAAAATAATATTTATATTTAAAAAATAATAAATTTTTTTAAATTTTAAACGATTACATGAGTTCATACATAAAAATAACGATGATTTTTATAACAGTGTATAGGAAGATTGATGATTTTTATAACAGTGTATAGGAAGATTAGATTGTTTTTGGTACGTTTGAACCAACTAGAACCTATAAATTAAATTTTGAGGATTGACAATTTCTAGAAAAATAAAATTTGAATAATTTATTCCAAAGCAAAGTTGAAGTATCACCGTACACATTAAATATTCTTAAATTATACTTTTCATTACGTACTAAATGCATAAAATAGACACATTAAATTTAATTTTGATTTAAACATATATCTCTATAAGAAACAATATTTGAACTCGAGATCTTTTTTTTTATATATATATATATATATATATGTCTAAGGGCATGATGTATCTTAAATGAGTCTCAAACAATAAGAATAATACATTTAAGTCAATTCACATCCAGACTAATCTCTATTCAAGTTAGGTTGGTCTTTTGTAAGATTAAACTTTGACTCCAAATTTTAAACAGTTACATACATGAATTGAGATTCGAACCTTTAATCTCACTTAAGTCAGAAAAACTCTTTATCAGTTCACATGTGTCTTCAAATTACTAGGATCAACAACATTACTCATGTGTGTATGTTACTATTTGAAGTTTGGAGTTAAAAGATTATCTCCTTAAAAAAAAAAAAAAAAATCTATTTGACTCTAATAAGAATTAGATTTATAAGTAGACATAATTTAAAAACGAGTATGACGAATAATTAAAATGGGTTCAAAACATTTCATATACAAAATAAAAATAAAAAAATAAATAATGATAATAGTTGAAAGAAAGAAAGAGGTAAAAAGGGCTTGGAATGACGGTAGTTTGGGGAAGTTGGTGCGCAGGACTCTTAATGCTTCATCCAATGCGGATGATCAAGGTTTCGAATTCCTTGGAGTGGTTAGCGCCAACTTAAAAAGCTTTGGGTTTGAGTTGAACTACTGTGCTGGCCTCAGGTCGAATCCAGATTAGTCTCAAAAAATAAAATGGGGATATCGGACGCTCCAAGTGGGTAAAAAAAAAAAAAAAATGGGCCAGGAATGGGAAAAAGAAGTTGAGCTTTGCCCTCCACACACGGAACAGATTTGAACTGTTTCCAACAACTACTTAAATACATTAGCATCCAAACAAATTTGGTACGCAGTGTCTCTCTCTCTCTCTCTACATCATTCTTCTATGTTTTTAATATATATATATATATATATATTATATTATATTTATTTCCCATTTTATTTATTTATTACTTCGGATAAGATTACATTGCTTCCTTCCGATTCATGTCACCTCATAACATAATTTAATTTTGTCCTAATTTTCCTAAAAAGTTTTGTTGTCGCAAATTTTATTCTATTTTATGTTAATACTTTGTGTTTGTGCTTTTCTTTTCAATTCTTGACTTTGTCTCCTTAACTCTAGACGAGGAATAATGGGCACCCATCCTTTTATTTATTTTTTTATTTTTTTTTTAAGTATCCGGGTATCTCGAATCCACACACAGGTTAATTTGGATTCTATGACTCTAGTCAACTCTTACTGTGAGTTGATTTTCAATTAATATTTGATTCTATTGAAAAACAAAAGAAAATATATGAAAAATGCTTTAAAAACATTTTCATATATTTACAACTAAAAAGAAAGAAAAGGAAAAGACAACAAGACAAAAAGAAACAGAATTTTGCATAACAAGCCAAATCATAGCTGTTATTGAATGCAAACTATTTCAAAACTCTTCTACAAATTCATGAAAATCCCTTTATTATTATTATTATTATTTTTCCCCTTCAAATTTTAATCTTCATCTTCATCTTCATCCTCATCTTCAAATTCAGATTCCTCAGATAAATTTTCATCCTCATCCTCATCCTCCTCTTCCTCCACCACGATGATCTCATTCTCCTCTTGTCCAAAAGTCAAATCATCACCAACTTTCTTTAATGCGTTCTTGGCTTCTTTCCTTGCCTCCGTAGCCTCTTTACACATTATTTGTGCTCTCACAGAAGCAATCTTTGCAGCTTTACTCATAGAATTCCTAGAAATTGTAGCAGCAGCCAAAAGTTGAGGTGCTGAATTCTCATCAATCACCACACCATTAGTTACCTCATCCCTTCTACTAAACTCAAAAATTTTCTTGTTTGGTTCAAGTTCAACAGCACAACAACAAGGACAATTACTAGAAACAGTACAAGGCCCTACAGTGTTGGATCGAATACAAGAAAGATGGAACACATTTTCACAGGAATTGCATTTAAAATGGTTGTCTTTAGACAGATTAAATTGGTCATCATACACAAAGAAACAAATGGGGCAAAAGCAACCTTGGTTTAATTGAAGAACACAAGATGTACAAATATGGAGAAGTTGGCCTTTGTGCATGATATGGTGTAGAAACACTGCTGGTTTTGTTCCACATTCATTGCATTTCTCAGTTGTCACAAAGGATTTTCCAGGGAATTCATTATCAGCCATGGATGAAACTTAATTGGGATATATATATATATATATGGGACTCAAAACTGGTTGTTGATTTTCTTGATATATATAATAGGATTACAAATATATGTGTTGAATTCTTGTTCAAATATATAGATACACAGAATATGATAAATTTTATAACTGAAGGTGTGTACTAGTTCAAGAAAAGTCATAATTACAATAATATTTATATATTATATTTTTATAAAAAAATAAAAAATTGATAAGAATAAATATCAAAGTAACGTAAAATAAGCCACATGGTCAAAATATAGCAAGAATATTTGGTCCTAAAATAAGTGGAAAATACAATGGTTCAAATGGAGTCATAAAATTTGCCATATATATATATTTTTTAAATTAAGAAAAATAAAATATACCTTTTATTAGATTATATTTGAAAGCGAATAGAATTAAAATTTAATATAATCTATTCTCTCTTTCATTTTATATTATAAGGAAAATAAATAACAAGTAGATGAATAAAATTTATTGATATTCTTGAAATTAAATTAATTTTAAATAAATTTATTTAGATACACACAACACATACGTATTTTTATATGTATATATATATATATATATACACACACACATATCCCCAATTAAATGAACTATAAAACAGGCAAAAACAAATTAACAAAGACAACATATGTTTGTGGACAAGAAAATCAGTAATTTTTATTGTATCTTTAATTTTCTCTAAACCCAATGAAACAAACTTTCTTGTTTTTTAGTATCTATTGTTTGCTAACATTGTCAACACATTTATATGATTCAGTTACCTTTCGCCATTTAAGAAATATTCGAAAAACAAAACATAAAAATTACATATCTAAAGAATGACAGGTAGAAGATGAAGCTTCAAAACCGGTAGTTAGGGCTTGGTAAATGGCCTAGGAGGTTGACTCTGGCGGATGATCAAAGTTCAAATCTCAGATTAGACTCATCCAAAAGGGGCAGACCAGGAGTTGACTCAAGTGAGGGCAAAAAAATGTGAAGCTCAAAAGAAAAAAAAAAAAAAAAAAAATGAAGCTCCTAATGCATCTGAATTTACTAAATTACCCTAAGACGAGTTACCATAACTATTAATGATTTCTTCAATCCTTGTTCTGCAGTTTTTCCACCCTTTCGCTCACCATTTCCAACTGAACAACCAAATGAGTAACGGAGTACATTAACCAATAGAACATTAGGGCCGAAGCAATGAGCAACCCGTTCCGTTGGCTTTTGACGACGGATTTCTGGTGGCGCGTTACCTCAGCCACTGTGCACGACTCCGGAGAACTGCACTTGGGTCGAGTTTCGTATTTCCAGTATATGTCCAGAAGCAAGAGCAAACAGAATGGAACCACCGTCAGAAACGGTTTCAGAAGACTCCTTGATACCGTAACTAAACCTTTCCGGAGATGATTCAATCCCGGTAATGTTAATAGTAGAATCATCACCGCTTCTGCTGCTGCTGCGTAGCTTAATACTACCCATTCCAGTGCCATACCTGCCGCCGCCGCTACTGCCGATGATCTTAACCGCAATCGAAAAATGAATTTTCAAAGTAGATCGGTAGGATTATGGTTTTTTGTTTTGTTTTTTGTTTTTGGTGATCTTTTTGAATCTTATTATACGCATAACAGAGAAGGAATAAGATTACGGAGATGTTGACAAGTGTTAGCTTCTTAAGGTATCACAATGCCACGTATAGATCCACCTGGCGATAACTCCCAACCATTTAGGAGAAAAAGAAACAAAATTAGTCATTTAAACCTTATATTTTTATAATTTAGATAAATGAGACCCTAAAGTTTGCAAATACTCTATTTTAATCCCAGAACTATTTTAATTTTTTTAAGACTTAGATTCTAAATAAATTCATATGCATCTAAATAGAGACGTACGTCATTCTTACTCTCCAGGGGCTTGATCAGTTTAGTGATTGGCGTGCTGGTCAGAATATTAAGAAGGGGAGGTTGTTTTTGCGTAGGCATAGTTTTTTGTATGTTAATCATGTAAATCGTAAGTGTAACTTTTGTGCCCATAATGTTGCTGCTTGGGCTAGATCTTTAGATGTTAATGGTAAATTTGATATTACCACTATCCCCCCTGAAGTTCTCTGTGATAGGGGCGGAACCGATGTAACAATTGTTGATGATGACCTAGTAATGCATGACTTCTTATTCACCAAAAAAAAAAAAAAAAAAAAATAGAGACGTACGTCCTTCCTAAACCAGAAAAGATGGGAAGGATATATTATAAACGCAGCTTCAGGCATTTTCCTCACAGAAGAACAGAAAGAAACATCCATGGAAAACAAGATACCATATTTTCTTTTATTTCATATAAAGGGGAAACAACAGTATACATCCATCAATCTGACACAAGCATTTCCTTCTCCAGTAATTTTATAAAAAACCATAGTCATTATTTTTGTCTTTAAAGAAATCCCACAAGCCATTATATCTTAAACCACATTTCAAACATTCCATAAACATATATATATATATGTATGTCAAGACGAAGAACAAGCATAACGTACACAAATACGCTCCTGGATTGAGCTCCTACAAGAAGGGCAGTCTTTCATTCCTTGCTTCTCATGGAGCTCATTGCATGTCAGACATACTACCTGATGGGCACACAGGAAGGAAAACAACAGACATCTCCTCTGATAGGCACATTACACATTCTCTTTCCCGTTTCACGCCTCCATTCTCTGAGTAGTCCTCCAAATCTGCTGTCATTTTGGGAAAACAGGGAGCCCGTGATTCCCTCTGATGAGCAGGAGCAGGTGTGGTTGTTTTTGAGTCGGTCAGTTTGCTCGCGTAGCTTACTTCTACTCCTCTTTTGAGAGCAGCAATTTTCGAAGAGTCTGTCTTTAGTCGTAACAGTGAAATTTCTTTTTCCAGCTTCTGCACATCTAGTTTATACTTGAGCAAATTGCTTTCTTCTTTTAATTTCATTGCATCTTCTTTAGACTTTGCTGAAGCTTCAATTTGCTCCTTTTCCTTCTTTAATGAACTAGCTTGTGTGAGTAGTTCTTCCTTGACCCTTTTCTCCAGTGCATATCTACCCTGTTGTTCCAGCTTGAGAATAAGTACATGAAATGACAAACAGGATAAAACCCTCATAGGGTAGAAGAATGTACTGACATTTAAATACATGAATCAATACATGTTCCATATTTGCTTTGGAATCAATGTAAACAAAAAAATATGACAAAATGCACCTACCTATATACAATTTATCGAAGAGACTGTTTTGGCAGGGAAAGGAAAAGTAGAAACTAATTAACTTCTTTGAGCTTTGAGACAGCAGAAACAATACAGAAGTAAATGATTATCTTGGTCATTTTGAAGTCCATATTGAGATGAACTGTTACTCTGCCCCTATCAAACAAGAACAACCGCAAAAGAGGCAGAAAGAGATAAAACAGAACATTAAGACACCAGATATTTCTGAAAGAAATCACTTTAATGCTGATGTACCATACACAAGCCAGAAGGTTTCTGAAAACGCAACATTTTTTAATAGAACCAATTAAGGGGCAAGAAATTCCTTCCTCCAACCTGACTCATAAAAATACTGTTTGTTTTTGACAGAATGAACTCTGATGCTTATGTACCAGAAAGAAGGACTCTGATGCTCATGTACAATAAAAGAAGCCAAAGAGTTTTATTAAACATGACTTCTTGTAATAGATCAGAGAAGGGACATGTAAATTTCCTCTGACATCTACCCTCTAGTTTCCACCTTCACCCTCTCGCCCCTTAAGCATGCGAAGGCAAGGAGGAAAAAGCAAACACTAAGGAAAGGGACACCAAAAAACCCCTAATATCTGTAACAATTTAATCTTCATAAATTAAGACAACCAAATTCTTAAAAACAAAAAGAATGTCTAAGTAGAGACAATGCACATTGTGCCTACACATGACACTTCCCCTCCTGAAGAAGTCCAAGTTTGTATGCGCACACAACTCCTGTATTCCCAGATCAGGTTGCGTGACCATTATTTCCTATAACCAGGAGTATCGTGAGATCCTCCATACCATATCGAAGGGCCAGGAACGTTATCCTAATTGAGAAGGTTACATGATGCAATGATCAATGGGATATTTAGGTAATCCAAATAAGTTTCCACCTGATTTTCAATGTTTTGTTTCTAAAAGCGTCAATCCAAAGGTTGCACAATGTAGTGAGTGCAAATGCCACCTTCCCACTTTGGATCACATAAAAGATACAAAGTTTCAGGGAAGAAAGCATTATCTTGATTCAAGGATTTACCTCTGTTAATAAAACCATAGATCAATTTCCCATAAAGACTTGTGATAAAATTTTAAGCCAAATTCAGAAGAAAAATACCTCATGTTGGTTCTTCAGGCCTATAGCCTGCTCTAGTTCTTGCTGCAGCTCCGCATACTTATGTCTATAAGCTGCCAGTTCCTCTTGTATGACAGATTTCTGCTTCTCCCATGACTGACATTTCAGAAGCGTTGTCTTCTCTCTTCTTGATACCTCCTGACAGTTAGCAGCTGCATTAGCTGCATGTAAATTAGCGGCTTCCATCTCCCTCCTCAGAGCGGCATTCTCAACCTCAAGCCTGCGAACAGTTGAATTAGCTCTCTCAACCTGGCTGCTACCTTTACACAAGGCATTCTCCATCTCTGAGAGCTTTTTCACGGTGTTTTCTTCCAAAGTTTGCTTCTCCTTTTTGAGCCTTTCAACTTCTTCTTTGTCCTGCCGAAGAGCCTTAAGCTCTGCTCTATCTTTGCCCAGTCTACAAGCAGCCTCCTTGACTTTCTGATTGGCCCAATATGTCCATTCTTGTAGCTGATTTTGTGCTTCCCGCACCTGAGAAACCAGATTTAGAATCATTTCATCCTTTTTGTCCTGTGGAACCCACTGGGGCAAAGTCTTGTCCATTGATACTGCATTATAAGCTTCAGAACTGCAATTGACTGGGGATTGATCAGAACTGCTTTTGGCAGGCAATGAGAGAGAAAGTTCCGTATCTGCAGCAGGTAGCATAGATAAGGTATTCACTGCAGGAGGTGAAGATTGGATATTTGATTGAGGTGAGGAAGAGACGGCACTGTCAGGTCCCTGTTTAAATGCTGGAACTGAAGGAAAACCAATATTTGTCGAGAAATTAATATTTGAATTATCTTGAGGTACTTCAATTCCAGTTGCCTTACCAAGCTTAAACCCATTCTTGGCATTTGCAGCTGTTGAATCAGCTATAGACTTTAATTTCTTGTCCAGAACCAAACCGCCAAAATTACTGAGTTTCCCTACTCTTGAACCTCCTTTAGAACTATATGTTCGATGTTTCTCCAAATGCAGGGACTTCTGTCGAAGTATATACTCTCTCTTGTTGATTCCAGAAACTTTCCTGCTGCCAACAAACTTTTCTTCTGAAACTGGAAGGTGGGTTGTTCCTGTCGAACTAAAGAATTTTTCAACAGAATCTGGTGTAGCATTTGGGCCTTCTTTGTCGGTGGGAACTCCACTTGGTACAAATGACGATTTAGTCTTCAAGCTTGGAACCCCAGAAACATTAGATGCCGCATGATGAAAGGACTGTCCAAATGGAACTGAAGATGTATTGGTTGTCTCTGACGGACAAATAGGAGCAGAACTAACTGAAGGTTTTGGTATAACCGGCTTTAAAAAGTTAGAATCTGAGGTCTTAGCTTCTGTTTTTGGCAAGGGTGGCATATAGGTTGAGGAACTCCCATTTGCAATGTCATCTCCAACCAAACTATTCATAGGTTCAGTTTCCATGGCACAGGCAAGTGATACATTCATGTCACAAATCAGTAAGCACCACATTGCATCACCAGTGCTATAAAAAGGTCTAACCTCCTTCAAAACACAGACCAATTCAGCAAGTATATACTTTTCCATCTCTTGTAAATTCTCGAAATAAGGCTGCCTCTTTGCATCAACATCCTGACCACTTCTAAGAAATACCAAAGTGTTATCCACTATATTTGACACTGCATCCTTACAGCCATAACATAAGCCAGACCTCAAAACAGCCTTAATAGCAATTTCTTCACTGTAACCAAATGCAACTATTTTCTTAATTGCACTCTTGAAGTTTGCATCCAAATTGTTAAGAACAAGCTCCTCCAGCTCAGATTCAGTGAGGTCATTCCAATCAGCATCGTGGAATGCCTCATTAGCTTCAATTTCCTCTCTAGACCTGCTCTGTCCAGAATCAGATGGCCCTGATGCACAAGACAATCCAAGGTCAAGTTTCAAAGCCTCAGAAGCATCTTGCTTTATGCCACACATGTCACAGCCATTAGAATGTCCATGACTCTGGAGAATCTCAAATTTTTCGGCAGTAAATTCATAACTCATGCATTCATTCTGAGGTACAGTGATGATTTTATGCGGATCAGTCAGTGGTGGATCAGCCCTGAATTTTCTCTTGTTCCTACTTCCTTTAACAGGAACTGTTATAACTGGGGACAATTGACTGGAACTACTACAGGCCTTAGCAACCATTGAAGCCATTATTTATCTGCAGAAAGAAGCTAATGCATTAAAATATTATTATTACTCTACAAAGTTAATCTAAATTCATTTCCACATTCATCTTAATTGATTTCTAACAAACACAGACTCAAAATACCAACCAATGTAAGTGCAAAATAAAAAAACCCACTAGTCACATTCATCAAAACGGCTTCAGAAAAAGAAATTCACGCCATCAATTTTCATTAGATCAACCAGCTCAAATGAACAATCAGACTGACAGTTAATGTAAATCAACAATCAAAACAAAAAATTTACATAAACATAAAGGGATTCAGTAACACTTAAAAATCATACCAGTGACTCAATAGCTGACAAAATTAACCGAAATTCACAACCTTTTTCCCCGGATCAGTAGCGAAATTCATAACGGTAAACAACGCAGACAAAGAAATAAAAATTCATCAGACGGATGTAAATAACGAAGACCCATTAGAAGAATCCCAAGAAATCCCAACTCCTGTTAGTAATCAACAAAGAACCCACGGATCAAAACAATAGAAACAACAAAATCTTGAGAAAATTCAACAAAATTATAGCATTGACGTCAAAGATCCCCAACCAGAGTGAATTGCTTGTTTTCAAAACTGTCTCCTTTTCTTTTTATTAAGCACATACCCGATTCAAAGCTACAATTTTTGGGCAATCAGAAAGCTCCAAGAGAAATCTCTGAGCATCTGAGGGGAAGTACACAAAATCAATATCAGTAGTTCTGTTTGTGTTTTTCTTTTTATATATTCCCCTTTCTCTTTATTTCTCTTCCTGTCTATTTCTCTTGTATTGTTAGAACAGAAATTTGTTCCGACCAAATTCTCTTATTTATATAATATATATATATATTTGCAGGTGTAACCAAAATCCAAACAACTAACCACAGTTAGTAAGTATAACTGGTTAACTTCAGTTGAAAATAAGGGGAAAAAAAAAAAGAAAAAGAAAAGAAGAGAAAAAGAAAAGAAGAGAATGTCAATAGACCTATTAGTTTAACGGGCTCCTTTGAGACTTGTTAGATATCAAAACAGATCTTGTCGAAAATTTTAAAAAATCAAAAAAGGATAAAATGATATTTAGGTAATGCGTTTAGTAGATAATTATTATCGTTTGCACTAAAAAAAAATATCTCAAATTAACTATAAATACATTTATTTTTATATATTATTTAATACGAGATAAAATATTACAGAATTCGTGATATCAATGACATTTACAAGCCACTTATTCATATATGAACTATGACCATTGACGTTCCGTTCCATGAAAAATAGTGGGCCTTATTTGTCATGAAAGACCTTCTTATATATATGCTATATAAGATGGGCCTTTACATTTACCAAAACAAATGTGGGCATTTTCTTTTTTGGGGCTTATGGCATGATTGTAAATGTGGGCTTTTTTTTTGCAATAATATACCCTATAATTTTAAATTAAAAATAAGAATTTTAATAACTTTTATGTATTAGTTCAAAAATAACTTTTTATACTTACATGTATATATTTATTACATATGATTTAGAATATATAATATACATTAATTTTAAAAAGTAAAATTCTTTTTACTATCTGAATATATAAAATTTTAATACAAATATAATCCAATTCAATTATTTATAAAATAAAAATTTTAAAAATAATCACAATATAAATTAAGTTCATAAAAAATATTATGATAAAAAATATTAAAATTACAATAAATAAAAAAAAAATTGTATATCCGATTCCACACCTCGGTGTAGAATGTTTCTCTACTATATATATATATATATATATATATTGAGATATAGGTGATACCAACAACAAACCCACTCCATAATTTCTTATTCATTCATTAGCATTTTTTCTTCCATTATTTTTGTGATTCATGTCCCCCGCTTTGAAGATCAAAATATCCATAGAATCAAATTTTGTTTTCACAATTTGATATATATATATATATATATATATATTTATATAACCTTTGATTGCATTGTCTAATTAATTGCATTTTTAATCTTAAAAAGAAAGAAGGTACATGAAACCTCCAAATCCAATGGTCCCAAAAGAATATACATATACATATATATATATATTTTGTGTGTGTGTGTCTCATGATCTCATCAGCAACCAAAAGGATGAAAGAATAGTATATTATTAAGCATGAATGAGAAAAAAGTTCAAAGCAATATTCCTATGGATTGTTATCAACTCACCTAATCTGCAGATTCCATAGCAGAAAAAAAATGAGTGGAGGGAAATAGGTATTAGTGGAGACTGGCAAAAAAGTGTAGAGATTCTGCACAAATCTTTTTTATACTATTTTTTATACGTGAATATGGATTAGATCCGTAATCTTATTTAAGCAAAAAAAATTCTTTATTAGTTCACTTGCAACTTAAGATTTAACACCAAATCTTAAACGATTGGATATATAAATTTGAATCTACAACTTTATTTAAGTCAAAAATGTTCTTACCAGGTCAAATGCGGCCTCGGATTACTTGATGAGTTTCTAGACACTTCTTTTGTTTAATTTGCCCTTTTTGAGGATGACTACATCTTAAATTCAACTAGCTAAAAGTAGAAGGAATAATGGAATATTTTCCTCGGTTTTTGCTATAAAGATTGTCAATACCACCTACTTTTGTTTAATCTTCACTTTTTCTAATTGTTTGATCCTTTCTATTTTTTTTATTACATATTCAATCCTTAAAAAACTTGGAAAAATATTATAAAAAGGACCTATGTTACCGAGAACAAAAATGTCGAGGACTAAATTTGAAATTTTTTCTAAATAAATATACCAAAATATAACCAAAAAAAAAAAAAAATTTCTCAATCCCTTCTACAAATAACAGGAGGAAGAAACAGTAGATTCAATTAAAAACTTCTGATAAAATAAGGAAAAGCATGCACTACTTATTAAACATTTTTATATATATATATATATAAATATGAAGCTGCACATGAGTTAATACATATACATATAAATATATACATTTATATGTATATATCCAACTTTAGCAAATTATGCACTAATTAATACGTGTATATATATATATATATATATATATATGATCTTGAATAAGTGGAAATCCCCAGAGAGCTTTCAGCTTTTCTTTTCAATTGTTTCAAAGGGGGACTATAATGTGTCTAAAGTACACACTCCTGTTCTTCATCATCTGTGCAGTCTCTCTCTCTCTAGAAAGAGAGAGAGAAGAGAGAGAAAGAGAAGGATAAAAAAATGTCGTGGGAAGAGAAAAAAGCAGAAAGCACCTACTGCAAAGTGAGCAATATATTTGGGCATGGGGGGGAAGGAAGTAAAGGGGATAATAAGCTGCTTTTTGTAGCTCATTTACCACCACCTGTTTGGAGAGAAAACAAAGAAAAAAGATGATAAATATTTCACATCTTTCAATGTTGCATACTGTTTTTCAAAAGCAAAAGTGTATATATATATAATATATATCTATATATGTATGTATACTTAAGGGAAAACGAAAAGAAAGAAAAAACATTAATTTCATTCTAGACATCTAACATAAAAATATATATAAACACTAGAAATATGTAATATTTATGAATTCGAGTTACGATAATTATACCTTTTTTATCGCAGAGTTTACTCAAAGCAGAGAGAAGCACAATGATCACAGCCACACCAGCAATGAGACCAATTATAATGGCAAGTGTCTTCTCCGTATCATCATCATCATCATCATCATCATGATTGTCTCCTTAAATTTTTATTAATATAAACAAGAAAAAAAAATATATATTCAGTTTCTTTTTCCAAAAAGTTTAAGCAATAATTAATGTGAGTTTTTTTTTATACATGGGGGAGAGGTGTCGATCTCCCAACTTAGAGGTTGTGGGGGTGGTACTCTGCCACTCCTTCCACCAAATGTGAGTTATATCCCACAAAATTGCACACACAAACACACACAAGAAAAATGTGAATGTACGTATAACAAGAAGAATGATTGATTCATAAAAGAACATTAGTTCATTTCTTGGTAGAAAATTACATACAAATTATAACACAATAATGTATATGCATATATATATATATATATATATATATATATTATATATATATCAAGATCATGGAAGATTAGTTACTACATATGGGATTTTCATGTACATAATTTCCTAGTTTACTATTTCTACAAAGTTTTAGACTTTCTCACGTAAGAAGTTTTGTTCTATACCTTTAAAATTGAATGAAATTAATGAGAACATAATTTTATTAATTAGCTCGGAAAAGTTAATCAAAGTTAAAAAATTCTAAAATTAAGATTATGTTACTTTATAAGGATAATTTATTAAGATCTTAATGCTTGTTGATTTATAACATTTGTGCTTTGCTTTGTTTGTTAGTGATATTATAGGAACATTACATGATAAGGCCAAATCTTAGTGCCAGCAAAAATAATATTGAGGGGAAAAAAAAAAGAAAAGAATTTAGTCCTTTTAGAATAATTTATTTTATCATTACTCCTAATATTTTCAAATATTGTCAAAATCACCCCTCATACTTTCTACTAAGTAATCAAAATGATTTACACTAGACTAAAAATATTAAAAATATATATATATATATATATATATATTAATAATTTTAAACTTTACTAAACTAACTATTTTTATTTTTATTTTATTATCCAAGGATTAAACGAAAGGTGGTCCAAATATAATTGATAAAAAAAAAAAAAAGGAAAAGAAAACAAAAATATAAAAGGGAGTGGTCCAAAAACTATTGTATGGATTCACTAATCAGAAGACCACTATCAAATACATATATATATATATATATGGATCATTAAATAAACAAGAAGTTGACATTGAAAATCCACACATATATATATATATTATTCAGATTCATCGATACATATATATATATATATATAGATATATGGCAATATTCTTAAATTAGGGAATTTACCATGCAAGTAAAACTAGCTAATCCATTTTGATCCAATTGAAAATACACAAACACCAAAAAAAAAGAAAAAGAGAAATTAAAAAGAGAAAAATGAAAAAGTTGAGAAAGCTTTATCAAATATCCACTAATATTATAACCAAATAAAAGCATACCCAAGAACCACCAAGAACCACCAATCACGGCGGAGGAACGGCTTACCACTTCTCGAGTTGTATCCACGCTCCGAATACCGCACGTAGCATTTGGCCAAGAACATATCACCCCATGCTGATTCACCACAATCACTTTTCAGCCGTCCGATTGCCTCCGATAAACAATCCTGGCATGCTCCCATGCTCAAATCCTGTGTACACTGCGCCATACCCTGAACCTTCCCGGACCCACCCACCCGAAAATATTGGCCTCCGCCGGCTAGATATGCCATTACCGCATCACGACGAGTCAACGAATCAGATTCATAACCACCTCCAAGCAACGGTCCACATTTTTTGGCGACCACGGCCTTGTCCGCTATACCCAGAAAAGAAATATTATCGTACTTCACGAAACACCCTTCCAACTGCAACGCGCCACCGGACGTGCCAACACACAGAGAACCGAGTTGACTCACTGCATGGACTACACAATCGTGGCAGTCCGAGTTGCCTAGGTCACCACGGCATTGAAACAGGCCGTAGACTACGTCACTCTGAGTTGAACCGGGGAGAGAAATCTTGAAGTTGTTGAAGTTTGTAGAGGAAGCTGAGTTAACGACTGAGGTTAGAATTGAGTTAACGTTGGACTCGTAAACTGAGCCAGGTGCGAATTTGAGTTGTGTACAGCCACCATAGATAAATGAGTTTATAGAAGAAGATGATGGAGTCGTCGTGAAAAGTAAGAAAATAAAGAAGAAAAACAAGGTAGAGGTTCGGGAAAGAGCTTCAGTGATCATATTCATTTTAGTAATTAGATTCTGGAGAGAGAAAGCAGAAGAAAAGAAAGAGAGAGGGAGAGAAATATATATATGTATATCTTGGTTTGTGAGTGTTTTATGGTTTTGGTTAATATGGTCTCCCCAATCCAGATTCGACTATTAGTACGAAGTCAAGTTTATTACCTTTATATAACAATCATAATAATAAATATTTATAGAATTGAAAATTTGATATAACATTAGCGATTTCTAAGTATTTTATGATTTTACATAGTTTGTCTGATATTCATATTTATAAACTCCGATTACTTAAGATTAATATATCTAATAGCTATACTCATGCCTAATTTCAAAGTAAAAATCTCATATAATATATTTACAAATATTACGATTTCTACAAAACCAACTAATATATTTTTTGAATTATAGATTTTCTTAGTATTCTATAATAAAGAAAAGATGATTAAAAATTTTAGTTGCATAAGGTCCATTATTAGAATGAGATTATAGTGATAATTAATTTTATATATATATAATAAAATTCAAGAAATCGAATTCTTTCTTAAATTAGAATTTCATAAGGGGAATGGGATTTGCAAGATTTGGAGATTCCGGAAGGAAGGGGGAATACTGATGGAGGGGATTGTGGAGTGGCAGAGTTTCTGTGTTACTTGGTGAGGAATTAACGTGAACAAGTTAGAGAACTCGATGGATGCAAACCGTACGTATATATACCTATATATATATATATATATATTATATTGTAGTGTATTTTTTTTTTTTTATAAGTGAAATTTTATTAAATAAAAATAAAAATATTACACAACTGAATGATTAAAATCATTCAGGGTAACAGAAAAAAACATCAACCTAACAATATGTGGAGATAAATTCATGTGAGTCAGAAAACACTAAATATAAAACTAAACAAAACAAAAACAAAACAACAAAAAACACAAAAGAACTTCTATCTAGATTTTCAAAATTCCAACTCCCAAACTCAGCTGCATATTGTATGTAGTGTATATATGTATGTATAATTTGTATGATGAAAACGTTGCATGTGAAAGCTTAGCTAAGGATACAAAAATGGACCATCATCTTTGTGGTTGGGTAGGGTGACACTTCAAGATTTCCTACGGAAAATAAACCCATATTGGATCCTGTTTCTTGTACCCATAATAATTGCTACTTCAAACCTCCAGACTATCACCACGATCATTTTCTTTTACTTATTTTCGAAAAACTAAAATTTAAATAATATTTATATATTTTTTCATTCATAAATTAAAAAATTTGACGAAAAAAATTCTTTTTGTCCAATTAAAAATAAAATAAAGAAAAAGATCTTGAGATAAATTGTGAAAGGTGGTTGAACAAAGCTAGGTTGAAAGGTGGTTGCTGCGTGCATTATTAATGCAAAACTATACCAAAATTCAGGAAAAAATAATATATTTTAAGAAAAATTAACCATAACTTAATTTCAGTGCATGTGGACAAAGATTAATTAGTTATATATCTTTTTTTTAATTGTTATTAGTATATTAACATTTAATTTCATGTCCTAAATGTACTTAAATACAATATTAATATTTTTTTACTCAAAACTCGTAGGTATTTATATTGATGAGGTAATAATTTGTGAACTTTTATGTTTATTGTAATAATGCCAACTGTTACCAATTATGCTCCAAAAAGCTTTTGTAACTATTCGAATATAGCGGAGACAATCCGTGGTTTTTTATTTTATTTTTTAATTTCTTAATTTTGACTACTACTAATTTAAATTTGATTTAAATTGTATTCGAAAAATCACTTTAGAAAAAAAAATCTCACTTTTTATCTTACATGACGCTTACAAATATTAAAACTATCATCTTGTGTACTATTTACGAGACACTTACTTGTGTTAAGACAGTATATATAAGTATTGATTTAGATATGCACGGTTAAATTAGATATTTTAGCAATGTCCAGAATTACATGCAACATCTAAAATGGAACTAAAAGACAGATGGTTGAAATGGGAATAATTGGTTCTATGGATAATCTTATCCTCAAAATCAGTTAGTTGTAATGGACTTATCAATTGGAAAATGTAAATTTGTTTGTAAAATATCATACTCCCTTCCTCAAATAATTGCTTGCATTATTTAGTGTAATTAAGATACAAAAAAATAATTAATAAATATAAGTCGTAAAATATATTATAGAGATATAAAAAAAATAGTAATAAAAAAGAAGTTAGAATAATATTTTAAAACAAAATAAATTTATTTTTAGTCATATAAAAAATATTAATTATAGAGATATAAAAAATTCAAGTTATTCAACATACCATAAGAAAATATTTTATTCATAATTATAGGAATTTACAAATGAATATTTCTAATATATCATATATTTATTCTTATTTTTTTTAATTTTATATCATACAAATTAGGTACACCAAAACAAGTTAGAATAATATTTTAAAACAAAATCAATTTATTTATAGTCCAAATATAATATATTTTATAATTTTTGACTCTTAAATATCGTATTAGCATGTACTAATATATCCTACTAGAAGTCAAGTGTTTGTGGCCAAGTTGGTAGCAAAACTGCCTCCAAACACTCTTCTTGCCCAAATGGTGGGAGTTCGACACCTCATTTCAACTATAGTGCTTATCCAATTCTAGTATTAAATTAATCGGATAAACATATAACATCATCACTATAAAAATATATATATACACACATATATATATATACTAAAAGAATAATTTGAGATTTTAAATGTAGTAGCTCTTTCTAGTCCCTTTTTTTCTTGGTCAAAAAGGTAGGTATATATAGTAATTGGTACCACTAGAAATTTTTAGGTCCTATTCTTTTCCTCAAATCTGTCCTTTTATAATAGTAAAGGTATTGATTAATTGCACTTTGTGACAACCAAGCCAAAGAAATCTATCAAAGTGGACTTTTGACCACTAGAAATTTTACTAGTATCAATTAAATGGTTGGTATATTCTTAAAAGTTTCAACAATGTAATTATGAAACTATCTTATTTGTACAAACTAAATGCTTGATCACAATTTAATGTGATAATTATGTATCCAAAGTCTAGAATTCTTAAAAGCAAAACTTGTATCAATGGCCCCTAAATTCTTGCATTTATGTGATTAGTTGATTATGACCTAATATATATATTATATATATATATATATATATATATTAGACATGTAATTTGAATATGTGTGTATGTTAATTATAGTAATTAGATTTATAAAGGATATGTAGTTGATAAGTAGTGATCTTCAGTGAGACAAAAAGATGATAACACTTTAGTAATTACCTAATAATTTGAGTAAGCAGACAAATAGTCTTCCTTTCAAGACAAAATGGGAATAAAAAGTAATTTCAATTTGTTTTGTAGGGTTCCACAAGATGATTTCCAACCATGTTTTGTCTGGTGGTTATTGGTGCAAAAAATCCACTTATATGTATAAATATATATATATATATATATATATATATATATATATTATATATATCACTTACGTCCTCATTCACAAATTATTGTAACCCTACTACTACGCCAAACATGCACATTCAATTTAGCTTTCCAGCTGTTCTATCTTTTTCTCTTATAAAATTTGAATGCAATTATATGTATATATGCATATTGGAGGATTTTGAATAGGAGATTTAATATACAAAATTGACTCGTGACCTCCTTTTTTCCATAAAAGATTGAATGAAGAAAGACCTATAGGGAAAACTCTAGCCAGCCTTTTTTTTTTGCCCTCATAAACTCTTGTGGTTGGAGACAATGTGATGAAAATGTTGTGGAGGGTAAGTTATGAAGGTTACATCAATTAGAAAATGGCCAAAAAGTTTTTGAGGTAAAAAAGGAAGGGTGGGGGGGACTGTGGCTGTGGGTGTTAGAAGGGCTTATTCACGAATGCAATTCATGTCCTCGATTCATGTTCCAAAGTGGTGTAATTTTGTACTTATTCTATTGTTGATGGTACCCACCATGACATTTGGCTATCTATCTATTCATCCAATAATTCTCATTTTCTATTCTTTCTTTTTAATTTGTTTTTGGTAAATAGATAAGCTTCACTAGTTCCCCATGATACAATGTTTTTATGGGGTTCAATTAATTCATGTGGTGGGATAGGACTAGCTAGAGGGCTTTTTAAAGAAAAAGAAAGATTAAGAATTTAAAAAAAATGAAAAGCTCGATCTGTTTCAGTTTGATATAATATCTGAAGTCACTTACAAAATTAATATTTTTATTCAATAAAAGATTTCACTTTAACTCTTATATATAGTGTTAACTGCGAGAATTGAATCAAATAAATGAGCAAATTCATATAGAATATTAAAACTTCTTCACTTTCTTTAATAATAATTTTAATTTTTTTAATCGAATCAGATTAATATAATTTAGCAAAGCATTTATGCTTTTATATCTTTTCATTTCTTCTAAATATAAATGGAGATAAAGTGTCAATGTTCTTGAAATCAAGTCAAGAGTGGAAAATTATATATTGTAACACTTTTGTTCCAAATCCATTGAACTATTTATTTTGCCACTTCTTCATATAATTTGTCTTTAATTTATTTATTTAACTTTTTGCAAGAGAGAAATATGTGTACACAAAACATAAACAATCAGTTCTTACAACTTACAACGTCAAATTCTGGTAAAGTGTTTTATTCAGTTTATTCGTATTCATATATATATATATATATATATATATATATATATATATATATATATATATATATATATATATATATGTATGTATGTATGTATCTAAGAACTGCAAGTATAAGTGCACATGCAAGAAGGTACATCACTTCCAGCCATACAAGTTGCCTTTGGCTGACGGCCAGCAAAATACCTGTTACAAGCTTGAGTGCAGGTAGCATCATCACAGTTAAACATATCACCGTTACCCAAAAACACTTCGCATCTGCGCAAAGGCATTATCTTTAAAGATGCTTGATCACCTTCCTCGCCGGTCACCATTGTCTTGTAATTAACTGCATACATAAATATATATATATATATATATATATATATATATATATATATATATCGTCACTAATAATCGAAGATTGAATAACAACTTATACATTCATATGTATATATATATATATATACAAGTTTCACAATAATTAGTGAAAAGGGTATCTGCAAAAAATTGTTGAAGGTGAAGAAACTTACTTGAAGAAAAAGTAAGAACAAGAATAACAGACAAGGTAACTTTGGAGACAGCCATTTCCTGCAATTAATCTATTTTAGTGATGAAAAATTGAAAAGATATTAATACTTGAAAAATGTCTAATTAATAAGTGTCTATTTATAATCAACAATGGTTGTAATATATTATATATATATATCTATATCTAAGATTAATGATATGAAATCAAATTAGTTGTCTCACAAAATGTTTATGAGATACAAATGCGGAATTTGTAAGATAGAAAGTAATTATTATTATTTTCACATAAAGTTTGTGAAGGCGTGGCTGAATTTTGTAATAATTATTAACGATAATTTTTTATGGTTGTGGTTCAAACTCATAATATCTTTATTATATTGAAGAGTGTTTAACTATTCCAGATTCGGCTCAGCCATCGTGATTCCGACTAATCCAAATTCAGTCTGAGTTGCACCTATAGATTTCAACTCTTACTTGAGAGAAAACTTTACCATAACTCTTATATGACGCTCACACTCATGTAGCTTCACAATACACTTTTTTTATTGTGTCAAGCTAACTTTCAACAATGCAATATGTAACATAACAGTAGAAAGTACTAATTATGTACTAATTAAAATTGATAGCTTTTATTTTATTGACTCACAAAACACACACATACACACATATATATGTATGTATATAATTAGAGCAAAGTATTATTGTTATTATAATTTTATTGATATATATATATATATATATAGTTGTATTTTTTTTTGTTGTACTTTCATTGGCCATTCAAATTTTAATGAAAAAAAAAAGAAACAAAAATCTCAATTAAAACAATTTGTTTATAATTTCATAATAACAATTCAATGTACATAAAACCCCAAATAAAACCCGGTGAGAACAGCCAATAAGAAAAAAAAAAAAAAAAAATCAAATCAATCACAAACAAAAAATTAATTTTCAAATTAAATATGGTTGAATTAAAAAGAAAATTAAGCTCGTTTCTTGGATTCTTTATGATCCTTTTCCATTTTTTCAAACAAGCTTCCATCATAAACAGCTCTGATAATTTCCTTGTGCAATAAACCATTCTTATCTTTGCACAGCATATATAATATCTTCCATTCCGAGTATGCACCAACCCTGATTTCATATATATATATACACATTATTTCCACAATATATATATTAATTCGATGTAATTAAGGTTAATTAAAGTAAAGAAATGAATGTACCATCCTTGGTAATCCTTAGGTTCCCGGTTTGCTTTGAGAAATTGTTTTAATTCATCCGATGTTAAGGCGATCTTGTTTGTCTTGGCATGCTTTTCAAAGATTTCCTCAAACTTTTCTGGTACAAACCTTGAAACAAAACAAATGTCACAATTAATTTTATGTGGCATGGTAATTAAGGAATCAATTAAGATATGAATCCTTCTTATGAATATATATATAAAAAAAAAAAAGTAAAATATTCCAATGTGGTATGATTAAAGATTGTGAATATATTTTCTTGCAATAAGGAGGAGGGCGCATCTGAATTATTAACCTAATCTCCTCAATATAAAATCAGGTAATTCAGAGAAAGTTATCAGTAAAAATCTCAAGACATTCACCGATCTCTAGACACTTTATAGAAGTATATAATCAAATATACACACACATAATTATTGTATATATATATATATATATGTATGTATGTATATATATATGTATGTATGTATGTAAAGAAATTAAAATATGTATACCTTCCTTCGTTATCGTAAACATTAGAATCACTCCCATGCTTGCTTTTGCTTATGTTCTTTATCTCGATAGGGAATAAAGGAGAAAAGCCCTTTCCCTGAAACAAATGGAAATTACTTAACAGCACCAAAACTTAAATATAAAAAATATAATTTTTAGGTTTAGATTAAAATGACACACACACCACACACATATAATATATATATATATGACTCTTAATTTTAAAATACGCACTTAAAAAATGCGTTATAAATGAAAGATACCTAACAAGTAAAAACAAAAGCAAGAATCGAACATGATATATATATATATATATATATATATATATATATATATATAGTATTATATTAAATTTGCATCTCAACTTATAGAAAAGGACTCTCAAATTAATATATTATATGCCTGGTCATCATCATGCATGCAATAAAGTCATAGTAACCAACACTACGTAGGAAATTTTATATATATATATATAAAATATTTTTTTTTTTTTAATTATTATTTGTCAGTTATAAAAAGAAATATGCCAAATTGAAAGTACAAAACGTTGGGTTGCCAATGCATGAATAATAAAATAATCTGATACCAATCTAATCGTAAATTTATAAATATTAAGAGGGAAAAAAAAAAAAAAAAAAACCAATACAACAAAAGAATTAGGAGACTAACATCAAAAGTTTCACTATCAATCAAATCAAAAGGGAATAAGAAGTTTACAGGTCTAGTTTTCCGACTGAGTCCCAGATTGATGAAGATTGAAGCAAAAGAAGACAACAGAATACCACATCCAATTGCTCGAAAACCTAATAAAACAAAAAATTAAAATTTAATCAAGAATTTGCATTTCATAAGTAATATATATATATATAAGAAAATAAAATTCAGAGAAGGAATGGCTCGAGACAATGAACGGATGGTGCATGAGGTCAAGAGTTATTCTTGTTGTAAATATTATGTAAAAGTTAAGACTAATACTTTCTACCAAAAACAAATAGTTTAAATTTCGGTTGAATCTGGATTACTCGAAATAGTTACTCCAAATAGCGAATCTAATAAAATATAATTGAGAGAAGGAAAAAGGAAAATTACCTTGAAAAGTTTCCCATGGATAAATTATGCCATCTTTGTTGATATCAAAGAACATAACATGTTTTTGCAGAGCGGTAGGATCATGATGACTTTCTTCTACACCTGGATATATATATATATATATACAAGCAGCAGATATTCATATTGAAATTTAACCTAATTATAGATTCAGTATCACAAAACAAACAAACACACACATATATATACCTTTATCTTTAGGGTTCATCATCTGCGGAACATTAGAAATTTCAGCCATGGCTCTGGCTAGCTAGAGCTATATGTGTATCTTGTCAAGAAAAAGAAAAAAAAAGAAAAAATATTTAGAGAGAGAAAGAGAAAGTAGTGATGATTGCTGGAAATGAGCAGAAAGGAATTGGTATTTGTTCTTCTATAAATGTGTATGATATATGAAGAATCGGATTCCAAGTTCGGATACGCAACTGCGAGCTTCTTTTGTGCGATATTCCCGCACGTTAATTTTATACTTTGCCACGAGTAAGTAATCACTGCTTGACACGTGTACCCAGAAAAAGCCGCGTGACACATGTACAAATTGGTCCAAATTTTATTTTCCCCTAAAAATTATCTAATTTTTTCTGTCATCTAAAATTTTGAATTTATCTATTTTTAAAAAATATATTTCATTTTATTAAATTATTTTGTGCAACTAATAAATGCTCTTAATTTTCTTTTTTTCCCCTTATTTGAAAAGATAAAAGAAAAGAGAGAAAGAGTTTTTTTTTTATGGTGAGGTTACGTGGTGATCCATTATTATGTGTTTTTTGATAATTTTTTTATAAATAAAGATTTTTTATGTTTACGTGGTTTTTTTTTATGTGTTTTTATAATTTTTAAAAAAAAAAATTAATTCACATACTAAATTTATATTATTTTTAGACTATAGAAAATGTTCTATGATATGGTTTTTGAAAGATTATATATGTGTATGTAGATTATCACTCTTTAACAAAATATATATATATATATATAATATATATATGATATGATATGATATATAGTTAAATATATATATTAAAAATATAATTAATTGAAAAAAAAGAGAGGAAGAAGTTGTCATCTTTTACTAGAGTTCCAATAATTTCTTGCAAGTCACGGCATATTTTTATGTCTTGTCGTTCTCATTAAATGATAGAGAAATAAAAACATATGAACCTTAAAACTTTGAAGTAATATATATAGTTTCCTTTGATCAAAAGTTGATTAAGGAATTCATTATACTCAATCAAATCAAATTATATATATATATATATATATAATATAATTCTTTTAGATCCCTTATTAGATTTCGATATTATGATATAATTAAGTATTTCAGATTTTAAATAGGTTTGTAAAGAAATAGATAATTTTGCAAAGACCTTTCTCATTCCTAACCCCGGTTTTCCATATTTTGATCAAAATAAAATTGAGATACAATTTTTAATCAGATTTAATTTTTTTTTATTGTCATCCTTATTATACATTTATATAAAGATAATTAATATCTAACTATTTTATATGGAATAGAGATCATAATAAGTGGTAGCTAATTAAGACCTTATAACTTACTAGAAATCTCATTACTATAAAAAGAATACCTTAAAAGGTATATATTATTTTTGCTAATCATTATTTTTGGTAATATAATTTTACTTAGTTTTGTTAGGAAAATACCTCATTTAATTTGAGAATATTCATCTTAATAGCGAAGCTATACATTGTCCAAATTAAAAATAGGGGAGAATATTGTCGGAAGTTGGATGCAGCTTTTAACACAACGGTCCATAGACGAAACTATAGTAGCGTTTGTAACTGTGACAAATTGGATGACACAAATTGTTCAATACATTGTAAGTGAATTTATTCTCTAAAAACTTTAGTCTTTTCAACATTTCCTCTCGTTTTGTTTCTGACTTAAGCATCGGAGGAGCTTCACGGAGAGCAATCTCCGTTTCAGCTTTGTTTTTGACAGGAACAAAGATCTTGAGGATTGAGACTAAAGCGATTGGAGATTGGAAATCACATCATTGACCAAGTTAGTATTATTTTTAATAATTATTACCAAACTTTATAATATCTTTTTGACATGTGCTCCACAAATCTTAAAACTAATTAATTAATTAGCTGGTGAAAAAGTTAAGATCTGCATTAGAATAAATAAATAAAGAAAGAAAGAAGGAACACATGGATGAGACTAAAACAATTATTTTTTTCCTAGTCTTTTAGACTTTCCTTCTTGTAAAAATAATGCTACAATATATCAACTATTGTAAAGAGGCTAAATTTTATTAAATGATATGCTCAAGATATTCACGGTATCTAAAAAATTTATATCCCTACATGTTGGGGTATCTTGAAAAATATTTTTTAAATAAAATTAGGTCATTTTTGTAATGGTCTATATATATATATATATATATATATATGGGGTTACATTATTCTTTACAATAACATAAGTCGAGTTTCATATAACTCTTTTTTCTATAAGAGTATCGAGAGATTTTGAGTTCAAATCTCAATTGTTGTCCTATTTATTGATTATTGTGCATGTATTGAGTCTTATTAAGAAAAATTGTGATCAATCTAACATCAGTTGTTGTCCTATTTCAAATGAATTAACATATATTATTATTGACGTTTGGACAAAATGTCTTTCTGTTCACATGAAATTTTCAAAGCAATAAGAACAAGATAAACGTTAAAGCTTGAAGTATATAATATATGTGTATATATGTATGTATAATAGTTTCCTTTAATTAAAAGTCGAAAGAAAATAACTCAATGAATGAAGACGAAACTTAAAAAATGTGTTTGCTTTTGCTTTACAGGACAGACTTTGAATGAAAGAGTAGTAAGAAAATATTCTTTAAATAGTTTGCTTTTACTTGAAGATTTTTAATTAATATTCTCTCCTTTATCAATTATTACATATTTTCTTTTTCTTTAATTTTTATAAAAAAAAAAAAAAAGAAGAAGAAAGAAATTAATTAAGTGGATTTTATGATAATTTCATGGACAAACACACACACATACACGCATATATATATATATATATATATATTTTTGTGATTAAATGTATATATTTCTTGACCAACTCATTTGACGATTTTTAGACAGTTTATGTTATTTTAAGTGGGCATTCTAACCTTTTTAATAATATTCTTTCTTTCCATTATTGGCTTTCCGAAATAAGAAAGTGTTCTTCATATATTATTTATCTTCAAAGGTGAGAAATGACTAAATCTAAATAATTATGATATTTTATCAATCTATATCATAGACAAATTAGCTAGTTGTATTTTTTAATATATAAAGAAAGATTAAGGCTCCTTCGTTTTTTCACTTCTTCAAGAATGTCTCTTCTATTGATATGAGTTTTTTATATAATTATAAAAAGAGGTTCGAGTGTAATAAAAAAATTTAAAAAAAAAATGAATATAAACAATAAAATTAATAAATTGCAACCATGCACACGAAAGTAGGATACAAACCCATAATGGCCTAACTAATACCACTAAGAGGAATCGAAATCTTATAAAAGTCCAAGTAAGTTAGACTATCCGAGGTGGACTACACGAAAGATTGACTTGGTCTTGGATAGGAGTCCCTCAAAGTTCGGTTAGCGACTAGAGCAATCACATGAAGGGCATGATCTTTGACAAGAGAATTCCCTTTGAGTTCAACATTAAATGCACTTGACTTGACAGACACTGTTTGAAGCCACCATTTTAGACTGTCAAGAAAAGTACCACATCTAGGAGTCACCTCCCAATTGGCTATTCATCTTCATAAAAACATAATACACACTCACACACAGACAAGTGAAAGCCGGACATACGAAATATACTCAAGTGTTCGGTTTACTTTCCGATACACCTTTTGCTTAGTCATATCAGCCGGGAATATACCTTCCGAGCGGTCCCCCGAGATTACACCTTATATTATAGTGACTAACTTGACTGGATCGGAGAACCAACACCGGGAACACACCCTCGACATTTGGCCTTTCTTGAAGGACACGCCGATGGGAAGCGGGCCTTGCCGATCACGCGTGGAGAACTGGAGAGTTTCATCGCTGATCAACCACACCAACTAATAATACTATATCACGACTATAAAGTTTTTCTTGGTTTAATCTCTCGGTAGTCACTTTGGGTTCTTACTAATCCAAAATCTAGCTCGTCATAACTTCTTTTTAGGGGGAAGTTCTATTCCTAAGACTCATTTCTCCATACATAAAGTTCGAACTTGATAACTTACTTAAAAGAACCAAGTTTCTGCCACTTAAATCAATATATTGTTAGTCACTATAAAATTTACAATCACAATTCTATTCTTACAACAATAACAATGGATAAGTACATATATATATATATATTCTAACAAAAACACATACAAAGTCTAAGTAGAATGAAATAATCAATCCCTATTTAGATGGACTCTAACTAAGCTCCTTTGCATACTTGATTTTTTCTTTCTTTCTAACTAATAAATACCAGTTTTTCATCTCAATTTTTCCCCTCCATGATTGGAATAGATTTTTGAGTTACCCTCATAAACTCCACCTTGCGTGAAATATCCATAACCAAGATTAAATTCCATTTTGAGTCAAGAATACACCTTACATCTCTAATAGTATTGCAACTTAATATCAACTTCTATTTTTTCATCATTTACTAATTTGAACTTCTCTTCTTTACAAACTTTAATTTCATCGAACAAAACTTTCTTTGAACAAATATGGAAAAGACAAGTTAAATCCATTATCCATTCATCTGGAAATAGATCTTCTTCTTCCTTAGACATTATTAGCTACATCAATGGCAGCATCCTTAATTGCAAGGTTATTCTCACCATTCTTAACCTTTTCATATTCTTCAAGATCTTTCCGTAAGTGAGAGGTAGGATCTACTTTCCTCTAAAATATATATTTTGTATGCATACCATTTCTACTACAAGAGCTCCAACGTTATTGTTAAACTTTGACTCTTTCTAAAAGCATTGTAATAACATCATTGTACTTCAAAGTTAATTACTTGCAATAAAAAATGATGGCCGAAGTGAGGATATAAGTGATAGGGCTTTATCTTCATAATCATCAACTAAAATAATTTATTACATGCATGGCTACACAGCAAGGTTTACCTTTCTACCAAAATTGGAATTATTAATTAGCATATACATGAAAAAAAAAAATGAAGGAGAAGAATATCAAAACAATATATATAAAAGGGAAAACACACATATATTAATTCATCAAAGTCCTAGATTACTTTATTTCAAACAAACAAAGGTCCTAGATTTGAAAAACATAATCCAAAGGAATACCAAAAACAACATAAGCAGAATATAAAACTTAGGGTTTTGTAATATTTCAATCCCAAATTTATTGCATATAGATATATAGATATATATATCTATTCAGAACTACTTGTAGGGATGGAAGCAGCTTGAGCTTGAATGTTGGAACCATCTACCAGCTTCAGGATGAAAATGGTAAGCAGGAGTATTATCTAAAAGGTTCAGAGTCTTCTCAGCTCTAATTTTTTCCTCAGGAACATCATCTAAAAGGTTCAGAGTCTTCTCAGCTCTCATTTGTTCCTCAGGAACATCATCTTCAGGCAACTCAACATGATACTCATTCATAATCTGGGCAGCACCACCACTCCACCGCCCCACTGGCCAGTTGGCCGGCCACCAGAGCTTGCAAATGGTCTTCAATCTCATCAAGGAATCGATTCCCCTTCGCCTTGGTGTAGTTTTTGGGATTCTCCAGAAGTTCCTTCTTAACAAAGGAAACCCTATCTTCAACAAAAGCCAGATGCTCCTGTGATGCTAAAATGGCTTCCACATTGTACAACCTGATGTCAAAGTTTGTGAGTGCATTCCACCCATTCAGTTTTATACCTTCAACATCATATGCCATTGCAGCTTCCTCAGCAGTATCTGGTAATCAATCCATATATATCGATAACCACTAGTTAGTATTAATAGCAATGAATATATCTACTTAAAGTTATTCTAAAAAAGGTAAAATGATCGATGATTACCAAAACATCCCAGGTAATAAGTTTCCTTTTCTATTTGCTTGTGAGCAGCCCACCTGCGTTCTCCTTGTTTCCTGTTTTACACAAGCATCAGAGTTGTTATTCTTTATTAATTCACAGACAAGTAAAACCTTAAAGAGAGGAAATAATTCTAATTAAGACCTGAAAACTCCACGATAGCTGGAGTGGCTAGTCCTAGAGAAACGACTTCCATTCCTGTAAAAAAAACAAAATAATAAAACATGGGATTTCACCCTAATATAAATTGCAATCATAATAATAATTGATTGTAAATTTGGTCTTTTTTAACAATCATTTTGTCACTAAAGTTCATCTTTCACTAAATTTTCGGTAATAAAGTTTCTTGAACAATACTACAAACTTATTCAGGAAAGTTTAGTGAAAATAGAAACTTTATTAACAAAATGTTAAGTATTAAAGAAATCTTGTTGGCGAAACAAATATTAAAAAGGAATTAAATTGATCAAATTTTCTTGTATTTATTAACAATTGATTATGTATAGAGAAAACACGAACTTTCTTATATAGAGAATTGAACCTATATTTACCTTCGGATAATAGTCATCACTTGTTTTTTCGACACATTTTCCATCAATCCCCATATTTTCTCATAATCACTCTTCTGCAAAGTGAGGGTAGAAATGTGTTTTAAACAAAAAAAACAAAAACAAGCAAACAAAGTACATGGAAATTCATCAACAAGGTTATCAAATGGGAGGGGGAAAAAAATATCAAAGTTTCAACTTTAGGTTTGATAATAAAATTCAAAAACCTTAATATTCATGAATTCTTGTTTAGTAAGATTTCATACGTACCGGAAAGTTGCATCTGGCTCTGTTTCCGGAGCACTTAAAGGTAGCAATGTCATGTGCCCTAGCAGCTTCTAGTTCAGAATCGAAAGTGCCTTTTCAAAAACAACAAATAAATGTAAAAAGATAATATCATATCATAATATACGGTATTGAAAGTGTGAAGTACTTATATATTATATATATATATATATATATATATATATATATGTATATATCACTGTGTGGAGAATTGGAGCCCAGATGAGGATGTTCACTCACCCAAATACACTGAAAGAGAGAGAGAAAAAAAAAATAGAGAGTTAGAATTAAAATTAATTTGCATTTATATTGAGTTAAATTTAAATTGGTTCCAAGCCGGAAGTGAGTAGAAAAAGCTTGTGAATACTATACAAAATCACGCGTTTGACACTTGTTCTAAGTATTATATAATAGATAGAATGAGGGTTTCACTCAAGAAATAGTTAGACTCTATAGAAAATTTGGGCAAATCAAGATTACTCGAAGCAGTGGTACTTTCGAATATTCAGATAATCTAACTAAAATAAGAAATTGGTTTCTAACAATTATTGTTAGCTTAGAAAAAATAAAATAAAATAAAACCAGTTCTTGGCTTAGTTTAAGTGGGTAAAAGACTTGTGAATATAAGGGGTGAGGCCTTTCCCTAAGTAACAATTAGATTCTATGAGCGCAACTTAAACCAAATCTGAATTAGTTGAAATAATGTACTTCGAATACACGATGGTCTAACAAAAAAAACATGGTTCCTAAATATTATTATTATTATTATTATTTAAAATCAAGTTCTTGAGGTTTAAAATGTTTCAATTAACTTAAAATACAATTTAATCCCCAATTTTTTTTTTTAAAAAAAAAAACAATCATAATAATTGCAATCATAAAGTTTATTTCTACGCAACTTATAACATTCTTGAATTCAATGGATTGACTTCAATCCTATCGAAATTAATTTTAAACCCTAAACCCTAAATTTTTCTCTTGAAAAAATATTAATCTCTTCCAGAAAAAAATTATTTATTCATATAATTAAGGTTTAAAGATAAATAAGATTATACTCAATTTGTCACTTTTAAAGTTTAGGGTTAGAATTATTAAATAAAAAATAAAATAAAATTAGGGCTATTAAATTATAAGTCTATCACTCTTAATTAGTCCTTTGTTGTTGAAAACTCATCATTTATGAATAAATCTAATAAAAAATTATTTTTAAAATGGCTTTATAATTAACGAATTTGGACAAAAATTGAAAGCAAAAAGGGACTAAGATCATGTCCGAAAATTAGAGAATAATCATTAAAACTTCGAAAAATAAAAATTTCAATTTAGAATCTTTGATATATCAAGTTCGTGTCTCCATGACTTAGGTTAATTTTGGTGATCTCTAAGTTTATATATATATATATATATATATATATATATATATATATATATAAATCACAACAAAATTCCCTACAAAAAAAAATTTAGGAAACTTATCGCAGATAAGTAGAATTTAAAACCTTAAACACATCAAATGAAATAAAATTAATTAAATTTACCAGTCCAGGCTTTCTGCTTGTCATAGACAGTAGCAGCATACGCTTCCTGTTTTCCTGCTGACCTATTTTCAAAGTCAAATCCCAAAAAAAAAAAAAAAAATTATATATATATAAAAGAATATATAAAATTTTGAAAGAAGAAAAAAGAAAAAGAAAATGATCAGAATTTTACCTATGCACTCCAATGAATGCTGAACCTTTTTTGCTCCTCCTAGCTGATCTTTTCAGACATAAAGCGAGCGACATCCTTCAAACCTTGCTAAAGAAAAAACCTTAAACTTTCTCTGAAAACAAATAACCAAGTTTTGCAGAAAATCAAGTGATTAACACACACACGCACATATATATATATATATATATATATATGTGTGTGTGTGTGTGTGTGTGTGTGTGTGTGTGTGTGTATGTTCACATGTATTGGATTCAATGTAAGTGGGGAAGATATCATGTAAAATTTGTTTACATAAAAGAAAAAATATACTATTTTTTTTGTAAGGGAAAAATATACTATATATGCAAAAAGGATAATGATTAAAAATAAAAAATAAAAAAAAATCAATAAATGTCATTTTTTTTTATTATTATTATTATTTTACAAAGTTATTTTCTTTTCTTGCTAATTGGGTGAATTCGTATAATAAAATTAATATTACTCGTTTTTTCTTTAAAATTTTGGGATTAAAATTTTTGTCAAATAATTGTTGAAATTTATAGAAACATTATATAAAATAAGTAATATTATTTGTAAACAATATTTGATGATTTATTTGAAGTAAGTATAAGCAATTTACAATTGATTAAATAACCGTAGTGTGAAAAAAATGGTAATAAATGATTTTTGTATATAAAATCTTGACGAGATTTTATAGACAACAAAAATAGAAATAATTGACTTTATTTTTTTTCAACGCGTTTTGTAATTTTCTTTTTTTTTAAAAAAAAAAATTAAATAATTAAGATATTTTGTAGAAAATAAAATATTTTAATATCTATTTGTGAAAGGAAATGAGTAAATTTGTGACTTATTACCATTTATATGTATATATATGTGTATGATATTGGAATATAAATTATTTTAGTATTTATATTAATATATATATATATATATATATATATATTAATTTATTTAAATTCTTTTGTTAGAAGATAATTTTATTCATCGAACTTATAAACTAGAAACGACTTCTTAAAATTTTGCTATTAATTTTCTCTTTGATAAGTCAAAGATTTTTACAACCAAAACGAATCTTGTGATAGAAATTTCAACTATTTATTTACATTAATAGAAAATAATTTATTTTCCTTAAAAAAAAAACAATCTACTTGAAAAACTTTCCTTTTTCTCTTCTTTTTTTTTTTTTTTAATTTTGAGTTATTTTTACCTTTAACGTGTCTCGAACTTATAACATCTTAGTCATTAGTGAAAATGCTATCAATTTCATTTTTTGTTTAAAGCCTAAGTCATTTTTGCCTCTAATGTGTCTCAAATTCATAACTTGTTAGTCATAAGTGAAAATTCTATCCACTTTTCTTTCTTTATTTTTCTAAACTCCGAGTCATTGTTGCCTCTAATGTTTCTCGAACTCATAACTTTTTAGTCATCATTGAAGATGTCCTATCAACTTTTTTTTTGAAAATTTTAGTCATTTTTTGCCTCTAATGTGTCTCGAACTCATAACTTCTTGGTCATAAGTGAAAATGCTATCAACTACTTTTTTTTTCTTTTTTAAACTCCGAGTCATTTTTGCTTCTAATGTATCACGAATTCATAATTTCTTAGTTATAAGAGAAAATGCTATCAACTTCTCTTTTTTTCTTAAAAAAAAAAAAAAAAAAAAAATTTTGAGTCATTTTTTCATCTATCGTATCTCAAACTCATAACTTCTTGGTCAAAAGTGAAAGAGATTCATATCGTAGTTGGCTATCAACTTCTTCTTTTTCTTTTTTAAACTCCGAGTCATTTTTTTTTCTAACGTGTCCGGAACTCATAACTTCTTAATTAGTCATAAGTGAAAATTCTATCAACTTCTTCTTCTTCTTTTTTTTTTTTTTTTAAACTCTAAGTCATTTTTGTTTCTAATGTGTCTCGAACTCATTACTTCTTAATTAGTCATATGTGAAAATTCTATCAACTTCTTCTTCTTTTTTTTCATTTTTTTCCTTTTTTAAACTCCGAATCATTTTTGCTTCTAACGTGTCTCAAACTCATAACTTCTTAATTATAACTGAAAATGCTATCAACTTCTCTCTCTCTTTTTTTTTTTTTTTTAAACTCTGAGTCATTTTTTACTTTAACGTGTCTCGAACTCATAACTTCTTAATCATAAGTGAAAATGCTATCAATTGAGGTAGAACTTATTGACTACTTGAACAACTCTCATTTAAGAATAATTCAACAATTTGGTCATTTATTTTACATATTTTGGTCCATTAAATTCTTATTTTTTATTTTAGTAAACAAGGTCGATTAATATGTGCACCATGAGAAAAGGAACCAAAAAACAAATTAAGGGACCATACTGGCTAGAAAAAAAGATATGGGATCTAGTTTACCAAAACATGTAAGTTAAGGGTTCAATTATTAATTATCTTTCCTTTTATTAGTATAATTTTATTTACTTTTTAATGTTATTTTTTTAGTATTTTAAGTTAAAAAGGATCAAACATGCAATATATAATACAAAGTAGAGGACTAAAAAATGATTAAGGACCTACATTATTAAAAATAAAAAGATCAAGGACTAAAAATTTTGAAGAGTTCTTCTCTCCCTATTGAATTGAAGAAAATTTCCTAATATAAGCCAGAACAAAAGTATATATATATATATATATATATATATATATATATATATATATATATTTATAACCGACTAATTCGGATTCGGCCTGAGGTATGCTCGCAGAGTCCAACTCCCACTCAAGGGTGAGGGTCTGACCCAGAGCTTTTTAACGTGACGCTAACCACCCTCGGGGGATTCAAACCCTCGACCATCCGTCCCGAGAAGAAGCTTTAAGAGTTCGCTTACCAACTCTCCCAAGCTGCTTGGTTTGTATCCTAATTATTATTAATGCAATTTGAATTTGTTACTGAAGAAAGGTTAGATTTGTCCACTTAACATATTTACCCGAAATAAAATGTTCATGTTTATGATATATATATATATATATATATATATATATAAGTATCACAATCAAGTTACAAGTTAGGAAATTAGAGAAATACAATTTAATTAAGTAAACAAATAAGATTACATGAGCTTTAACTATATATTTAAATCATACATCCATGAAACTTTTAAAAAATAAAATAAAATAAAATAAACACAATCAGAAAAAAAAAAAAGAAGAATATTACATAAATACATTATATAAAACCCTTCTTTTTTCTTTTTTTTTTAAACTTATTTCTTGGATGCTGCTACCTTCTCTGCAATTTGATAGAAGAGGCTTCCATCATAAAAGCCTCTTAGGGTTTCTTTTTGCAAAACTCCTTGTTTATCCTTTCCAAGTGAAAATAAAAGTCTCCATTCTGAGAATGCTCCAAACCTATACATACATATATATAATTACCAAACAATTCACACTTAATTAGATATATATATATATATAGAAAAGAGAAAAGAGAAAGAGGAAAGGGAGAAATTTTCATGGAATATATATATATATATATATATAATGTATTCACCATGCAACATAGTCCTTTGGGTCCCTGTTTGCCTTGAGCATCTTGTTTAATTCGTCCGAAGTTAAGTAATTTTTGTTTGTCTTGGCATGTTTGGCAAAGATCTCCTCAAACTTTGATTCCAACAAACCTATATAAATCATAGGAAAATTGTTAAATAAAACAACTAGTTAGATGTTAATAAAAGTTATTAATGATCTTAACAAAGAAATATAAAATTTATATCTACGTATTTTATCTCGATTTTAACTTAACATGTTTTGAATACAATAATAATAATACTTAAACAATGAATATTTTTGTGTTATATATTGGAATCAAACTTTGGACGGACAAATATAAATTAAGTTAGATGAATGATATACTAATCGTTTAACTCTTACATAAATAGAACATATATATATATATATAACACATATGTGTATATATCGATCTTTTTAGCTATAAAATGTATATAATTACCAAAAAATTTATAAACTAGAAGAATTTATAAGTTTTTCGTAAAAAGTCAAAAAAATAAAACAGTACAATTATTAATCGTGTTTTATATTTATAAAAGAAAGTTGATCAAATTTTTAAAAAGTTTATATACTTTTTTTCAAAATAATTAAAAAATAAAAGTAGATGTCTAATAATTGAACCCGTAGATTTCGCCAATTTGTAGGGATAACTTCGATATATACTATATATTCAACTATTGTAATGATTAGCTAAGCCATGTCCTCATTATAGTGATTCCACAAGTCATGGTTGTGCTGTCACCCCCCAAGGATTTTTCAAAGTTTTAGGGCACGAAAACCAGCTAAGCTCTCTCTCTCTCTCTCTCTCTATATCTATATATATATATATATATATTTGGAGGATAAATATGGTGCTGCTGTCATGACAAACTCTCTCTCTCTCCCTATATATATATATATAAAGGAAACTAATTGAAGAAAGTCTCACATCGTATCAACACCGACAAGCAATTGTAAGAAGTTACGTTTCTAGTTTTAGTCGATAGTAATCAATAATATAAATTAAATATATATATATAAATATATGATAAAATAATTTAATTGTGTATTTATTTATAAAAATATTTTTATTATTTTACTAGAAATATGTTAATATTAACAAGAAAAATTTTATTCAAAGATGTTAGAAGGATGTAGAATTTTACCTTCCTTCGGTATCAAAGACGTCTGTATCGCTTCCGTGCTTGGCCTTGTTGATATTTTTAACCTCAATGGGGAAAGAAAAAGAAAAACCCTTTCCCTGCCAAAAAAAAAAATATATATATATATATATAAAAAAAATCAATATCTTTCTTTCTTCTTCCTCGATATATAATATATATTACTTTAAGGAATTAAAGATTAAAAATAAAAAAATATATTAAGAAAAAAAAAATGGAGAGAGTTCCCTCGTTAATAAATGATCATGATATTATTCGATCTTCCTACCACCACCACCACAACCACTTCCAGCTTTCCTTTTTCCGGTGGGACATACGGATCATTACCTTTATCTTAATTGTTTGACTTTAGTATTCAATAAAATTTATTCTTTCCACAACCATACATACAAAATATAATAATATAATTTTACAAGTTGTCAAATAGTAAACAATGTATTCTCTACTTACAAATATAATATATATATATATATATAAAAGCAAATCGATTTTTTTTTTTTTTTTTTTTTTTTGGTAAATGATAAAAGCAAATCGTTATATATGAGCTTATGAAACAATTATGAATTAATAAAACATATATATATATGCCCCCATGAATGAAAACAAGAACACAATTTTGAATATGAAAAGAACCAAAAATTTGATATAGGAATGAATGAGAAAGGTAGATGAAGTTATTAATTATTACGTACAGATCTTGTTCTGCGACTGAGGGAACCGTTAACAAACACTGCTGTGATAGTTGACAGTAAAATTCCGACACCAAGTCTCCGACAACCTGCGAAGAAGAATTAAGGGAAATACTTACTTACTTGCCGTGTATTAATTAATTCTTTAAACTGTAATTAGAAAATTAGCAAAGTAATTATTAAAGAAGAAAAGAAAAAAAAAAAAGAAATGTTACCTTTAAAAGTTTCCGATGGATAAACAAGACCGTCATGGTTGATGTCAAAGAACATCACGTGCTTTTGTAACGGCGTTGGATCTGTTATTTCCACCTTTTCTACTCCTGCCGTTCAACATCGTCATCATCAGATGGGTAAGAAAAACATTGAAGAAGAATAATGTAGATATAGCAAGGTCACAAGTTCGATATTTGTTGTAAACGGTTATATATAAGTATTAAGACATGATTTTTCCAAACAAGAATTAGTCAAAATAGTAAATTTTGGTAATAACCTAATATATATATATATATGGCTTGCTTATGTACGTACCTTTACTGGAGTTGTTTTCTAGTAGATTTTCAGAATTTGCTGCCATGAATGATTGTCCGGAGGAAGAGGAGAAGAAGAAAGTGGAAAAGGGTTTTTGTGTTAGCTTGGAAATATTGTAGAGAGAGAGAGAGAGAGAGAGGGAAAGGAAGTTTTTGAAGAACTTTGCTGGTAATAAAAAATGAAAAGGAAACAAAAGTATTGGCAAGAAAGAAAGCGTTCCCAAGTCAAGCTATATATATATAATAGGAACACACGTTAATGTTTTATTAATTATTATTTTTTGAAATGAATAGTCAAATTTTTGATTAGAGTAAGAAACTTTTTTTAATACCAACTACATAATTAAGTAGATTTATAAAATGTGAAATCATTCAAATAGACTATAAAAAATTAATCACTTTTATAAAGCAAACAGTTCAAATTGAGTTATATTAGTGTGTGTATATATATATATATATATATATATGTGGTGGCTCGGTTTGACATAATAGGAAAGCGCATTGTGAATGCTACATGAAGTTGATGTTCGATACTCACTTGAGCGTCAAATAAGAGTTAAGATAAAACTTTTTCCCAAGAAAGAGTTAAACTCTTTATATGCAACCTTAGCCGAATTTAAATTAGTTAGAATCGTGATGATTATGAATAACAAATAGTTTTAAAAAAAAAATGTGTGTATATATATAAACAGTTCATGAAAAAAAAATGTAACATATATATATCTACATTATATTTGTACTCAAATATTTAATCAAAAATAATTTTTTTTTTTAATTTTAGTGTTAATTAGCCGTGTAAGAATGATTATGCTTTGCCTCTTTTTAAATTAATCCACTTGATAAAAAATAATTTATCAAAGTTTAACCAGTTTTTGTCAAAAGATTGGATGGCGGAGTGGCATGTTGCCACCCATCAACCGCCCCATTTGGGGTTCGACACCCAACCCCCTCCACATGTATCAAAAAAAAAAAAAAAAAAAAGTTTAACCAGTTTTATTGCACCACCGAAATTTCTATAGTGATTCATCACCTTAATTTATTATTATTATTTTTTAATTACAATATCTTTATACCTATTTGAATTCACGACACAGTTACTATCAAAACAATCATTTCTTGTCATTTATCTTGGAAATTAAAATTTATATTTCCATTCTTAAAGAAAAAAAAATGAATTTAATAAAATTACTTAATTTTAAAAAAACTTTCAAGAATATCTCCTACAAATAATATAAATTATTCATTGCTTTCACCATTTTTCTAGAAGATTAAATAAGGTCATTGTCGCAAAATCACAACTAAAAATTTAATCAAGATTTATTGCAAAATTCGATTGCAAATTGTGAGGGCTTAGGTAATTGTCGTAAAATCGGTCACAAATTTGTAATGGTTAAAATTCAGTCGCAAATTACAATAACTTAGGTGGTCGTCGTAAAATCGGTCTTAAATTTGCGACGGCTAAAATTCAGTTGCAAAATTCATCGCAAATTGTGATGGATTTGTGACCGTTGCAAAAATTCGTCGCAATTTGCTACTAATTTAAAGCTGTCGCAAAAAATAGTCGCAAATTTCAATTTTTTCTGGTAGGATAAATTTAAGGTACAAAACCACATGTTTAAGTAATTAAATAAATGCAGTGGACCGTTGTGGGGGTGAAAATTCTCTCTCTACCAAATGGGTAGACAACTCTCTGCAATTGGCGGAGTCTCTCTCCCAGAATTTTGGGGGTGGGGGGTGTTGTGTTTCGCATGGCGCTGGGACCGGAGGTGATGATGCTGATGATGATGATGATGATGATGATGATGCGGATGGTTCGGCCTTCCTGCTTTTTTTGTGTACTTTTGTTCCGGTCTTGTTGTTGTCGCTCGTGCTCCGGGTTCGCCGATTTTGCGATTGTTGCACCTCCTCCAGTTGCTTCCGGACTCTGCATGTTTGGTCTCTGGTGCCATCTCTTCTCTGCGTGGAACGACAGGGAGAGAGTAAAGTTTGGAAGGGAGGGTTTTTTTTGGACTCATGGGCTTCTTGTGTGTGTCAAAGGCTATGTCGGCCCATATTCACTTTTGAGCCAAATTTTTCAATGCAGCCCATAATCATTTTAAATGCATTTTGTGTATTCATATCAAAATTGGATATATACTATCATCTATTATACTTTGGTTTAGACTCCTCTTTTTCTTAATCGTTTTTGAGGTTCTCAATCAGGTGTTATGTTTTCTTTTCCCAGTTTTAATGTCATTTGTTTTATTTTGGTTTAAAAAAAAAAAGTAATTAAATAAACAAACTATATTTTAGATCTAATTAAAAACATCAAGAAGTTCATCTCAATCATATTGTACATACGAATAAAAGATGAATGCAATTATTACACTGTATAATCTTATCTAAACAATCTAAATATATCATCTAAAAAACAGTCGTGTATATATATATAAAGATATATATTTATATAATATATATACATACTTAATATATATCTATATATTATAAAACTTTATCTTAAAAAAAATTAAAAATCTAATTTTAGAAATGTGAATAATGGGAGGAGAGTAAGTATGAAAACGTGTATCCACTATCCATGTTGAGGTGGCGGCTTTTCGGTACGTTGGCTTAAAAGTAAAGTATGTCACATAATTTAGTTAATCAAAGGGTACAAGAAATGCCATCAAGACAAAGTCCCGTCCTTGCATTTTATATACATACATACATACATACATATATATATATATATTTATATTGTTCCACGTCATTATTTTATACTTGCAAGAAAAAAAAAATTTAAAATTATTTCATACATATAACTATGTTATATTTTTAATTAGATTAATTTTACGAATTAGGCCAAAAACGTGGGAGGTGTCATTTGTATTTGTTAGGCATTCCAGAGAACCTGCCAGTTTTGTTTCTCATGAATAAAATATGTAACGTTTTTCTTTTTTCTTTTTTTTTTTTAATTAAGGAAATTAATTATAGTATTTTATTTTTTTAATAAATTAAATAAATGAACAACTTTCGATAATGCGACAACTTTTAAATGTTTCGAACCCCCTTGGGGGAGTAGTTCTTGCCACTTGGCCACACAACCTTGGACCGGCACATCTCAATTACTGATTATTTATAATACTTGAAAATGTTTGTATAGCTTAAATCTTGTTAGGAAAATTTCTCATTAATTCTTACAAAAAATAAAATAAAAATCAATAACATAAAATTTTTGAGTAATTATATATATATATATATATATATATATATATATGTACATAAATTTTGATACAATCATTTTATTTTTCTTGACGTAGAAGAGCTGTGAAATTGTTACATATGAATACGTATTTTTGTCGAAAGAGAAAAAAAAAATTTATAAAAAATACATGTATATATATATGTATGTATATAATATATCCATTAAATATTGTTAAGTAGATGAGTTTTCCCTTGCCAGCTGCTCAAAGAGGGTTCCATCGAAAGCAGCTTTTATGGTTTCCTTGTGCAACAATCCATGTCCATCCTTACAAAGTACATAAAGCACCTTCCACTCCGCAAATGCCATAATCCTTCATTTCATTCAAATAAATTTAAATAATAATTTTTTTAGAGAGAGAGAGAGAGAGTAGCCAATATATATATATATATAGACAAAAAGTATATATACCATCCTTTATAATCTTTTGGTTCTCTATTTGCTTTTATCATCTCTTCCAATTCATGTGAAGTTAAGGCATTTTTAACTGTCTTTGCATGCTTCACGAATATTTCTTCAAATTTTGTTGGCATAAACCTGTAATATATATATATTATATATATATAATCAACAATTGTTGTAACTAAAGAATGTACCGTTGTTGTTGTGTGAATGTAGATATATAAGGCATATATATATATATGTATTGTATGTACCTTCCTTCTGCGTCATAGACACCAGAATCACTTCCATGCTTTCCTCTTTTGATGTTTTTGATAGCAATTGGAAGGAGAGGAGATAAAAACTTTCCCTACAAAAATCAAGTAATATAATATACATTTTCTTCTCTATTTATATATATATATATATTGATAATTAATGTTCAGAGTATGAGTTAATTTTTAAATAATTCAAATTAAATTTGAATTAATCGAAATAATGTTTGAGATAGATAAATGATTACAGGTTTGGTTTTGCAACCCAACATAACGTGGATGAAAATGGCTGCACCAATGGAGAAAAGGATTCCACATCCAATTGCTCGAAAACCTGATATTAATTATTCTTTAAGATTGAATATCCACCATTCGAATTAAAAAAAAAAATATATATATATATATATATATATATATATTCCAATAAAAGTTAACCTTTGTAAGTTTCCCATGGATAAATAATCCCATCTTTGTTGCAGTCAAAGAACACAACATGCTTTTGCATTGTAGTTAAATCATGTCCTGCAAAAAAAAAAAAAATTTATTTTTACCTATTATATTCCAATATATACATATATATATATATATATATATATATATATATATATATATATATATATCAACTAGCCACCACCCCTTTTCACATGTTAAACACATGCCTAAATAAAAAATATATACATATATATATATAAAATATCAATTTGTCCAAAAAAGAATCATGATTTGGGTACTAAGAAGCAAATCTTTGAAAATGAGAAGGCAAAAAATGAATAGCCTCTTACCATCATCACAGGAGATGTTCATCATGTTAGAATAAGAATCTGAAGCCATCTGCAAGATTTTCTTGTCCAAATCCAAGATCTAAAGAATAATATGTATGTATATATTCAAGAATTCCCTGAACCAGATGGATATATATATATATACACAAAGCATTTTCTTTTCTGATGGGAAAATTCTAGAGGTTGGTAAAAGGAAACAGTTCAACCAAGTAACAGAATGCCACATAAACCATATAGCAGTAATTACAAAGCAAAGATAAAGAAGGAAGTTTATATACAAGTTCAGTAACAGTCATCATCACTTCATTCTTTTCTCACCTGAATCAAATGCCACGTTCATAACACTTGGAATGGTTTTTTTTTTCTTTTTACAGTAATGCCAAGAAATGACCAGTCAATACAAAAGTTCAAACTCGAGAACTTTCATTTTATAAATACTTGATAAAAATGTCAAACATTATTCAACAAATTCGAGATAAAACTTGATCCATTGCAGTTAAAAAAAGATGTGTATAACTTATTACATTGTCTTCGTTCTTAAAATAATACATAAAATAGATTGCAGTTGGAATACCTAAAGTTTATGTCTATATACACATTATGATCTTTGGCCTTATTCCAATTAGAGAATGCAACACTTCAGCACCAATCCTTTCTGATCCACTCTTCCATCATCGTTGCCTGATAAAAAACCCAATATATATATGTAAATGGATGGACATTATAGTTCAGAATCTTTTGAAAAAGAATGAAATACCTTCTTGAGGTTGAGCTAGTTTTCGATTTTGTGGAGACATCATTTCTTTCTTTAGTTGCATCAGTATATCCTCCATTGTGTGCTCTCTTTTCCAATCAGCAAGCATGGGGAATAAACTAGGTTCAACCTGAAAATGAACAGCCAAAAAGCTTAGTTGTAAAGGACATGATCACACATAAATATATGTATGTATATATTTTTTCTCTGAAGAGGAAATACATACCACTCCACTGTCATGATTAACACAGCTCATGTTTATGCGTGTTTGAAACCTTACAGTAGGGGGCTTATCTGGGTAGTCCTTCCCACAGAACAATTTCAACTGGTAGATACGTCCTTCATGTACAGTCTGGCATTGAGCAATATTTTGTCAGTAGCACAATCTCTTTTCCCTCAATAGTTCTATGCAATTGTAACTATTAAAACGAATCCTTCCATGTAGACAGTCACTCAAATGACAACAAACAATAAGAAGATTAGTCCCGAGAAAGATTTATTTGCTGTTTTCTTTCTCTACATAAAAAACTAATTTGATCAGAAAAATTAATTAGCTAAAACGTGATACCAAACAAATAAACACCCCATGTCAAGCCATTCTTCAAAAGCTATCTATATGCTCATCTTTGAAGAGAAATGAAAAACCTGCATAACCAACTTCTAGACATCCTAAATATGAAGTGCAGGGAGGAGAAAAACAGGCTTAAAATTACATCAAAATGAGATCTCAAACCAATTGTTTATAAAATATTTTGGCAGAAAAAGGAGCTAAAATTTATAAAATCCGAGTTTGCACCAAAAGTTCAGATTCTCAGTTTAATAATGCATTTGTCGATTTCACTGTTTCAACAAATGATGATCCAAAGTGCCAAAAGCAAACCATCAAATGTACTACAAATAAGAATACATTTCACATATAAAAACCTCTGAAAGCAGAAACAAATAGGTTAACGTAGGTGAACAAGAGAGAAAACTAACATTAGGGGGACCAATTATGGTTCCAGTCCATGACTGCATGTAAACATCATCAGCATCATCCATCCCATAGCTGACAGTTCCATCTCCTATTCCCTTTTCCCCCCTCTCCAACTCTTCTAATAATCTGAAATTCCTTGGGACTGCAAATAAAAATAAGTTAATGTATGATATCCAGAAATCAAAGAAACTCAACAATGGTCTAGAAAAATCAACAACAACAACTCCATCCAGAGACTGGACAAGTTTTTGCTATGACTCTCAAGCCATATGAAACAAATAAATCTCTTATCAGGGGGTAGGTGGGGGGGATCTGTTCAGTTGGCTGTTTGTAAAGCAATGAGATAAGCAAGAATGAGAGATAAAAAAAGGAAAAAAAAAAATTATGAACAACTCAAGAAAGGCAGCTTCCAACCCTAAACTAATTACTCTCAATCATATACTCATTATCATTGCTTAGCAAAAATATGTCTATATATTATCATTACCAGTAAACTGATAACCCAGAGGACAACAACAATTACTATTAACTTCACTTTCCACCCCCAAAAAAATAAATAAAATTCCATGGCATACATAAGAGCTACGAAAATCCAATGCGTAAACCAATTTCATGAACAAAAAAGGGAGAAGAGAAATGAAGGAAAAAGAGTCAAAGTGGAGAGCACAGATCTAGATGAAGTCACTGAAATTTAGTGAGTTCAGAATGAAATGCCTATTTTACTGTGCAGAATAGAAGAACAAAGGAAACATGAGAACTGTCTTTATACGCAAGATAAAACCAAAAATAGTTAGTGTATACATTCAAACTTCCTGAAACTGAAATAAGCAACACATATTCTAATCTTTTCTATCATACTCAAATGTATAAAAGCTCTTGCCATTCTCATTATCAAAAGCCTTTTTCTTTTCCATCTGGTCAAAAAGTTTGACTGACAAACTAACCTCCAAACGTCCTTCAGTGCAACAAAGAAAAGCACTGCACCAAAATTACTATAGATCTTTTCCTCTCCTCGTGTTAATTAGGATCCACCTTAACATTAGAATGCAAAAACTGCTCAAAGGGCAATAGCAATTGCAATAATGAAAATTCTTAGTTCAAGCAGGATACTCTCATATGCCTTCTTTAGCAATTGCAATAAGGATGTGTCCTACAATTTACCTGCAGATTGTCTGACTAATGTCGAAAATATCCTTCAATTCTTGAAGAGTTTGAAATTTTTAGAACTGAGAACTACATTGTATACTTAGACAAAGAATCTAACATTTCCAGAATTCTGGTACACTGAATTTTGCACATAGAAAAAGTTGAAGAGGCACAGAAGAGTTCAAGATCATTAGAGGAATTCAACATTTTCTTTAATTTAAAGGCATGTAGAACAGGACACATTACTTGGCTCATTAGGATATGTGATCAGCAAGTATTAACCACTCTCAAGCGAAAGACATAAATCAAATGATAAAAGGACAATATGATATTAAATGCTAATAAAAACAGGCTAAAGTTTTTAGTAGAAAATTTAACATTTTTACACAAACTCAAGATTGACACTGACATGCCAATGTAAATCCATACTTGTTAACTAATTTAACGTCATATAATCAGCAATCCGAATTACAGAATTAGGTTTGATAAACACAGCTAATTTACACTTAATTTACTCAAAAAGTGACAAGATTTAGTCGAGTTGCAATCCTCTCTTACCATGAGAATAAACAAAAACCCATACTACAATCAACAAGCAATTATGAGGCAAAGATTCCAACTTTACAATAATTTTCCCAAAGTAAACAAACCCAGAACCCATAGATCCTTGTCCAAGCATGGCCAATTAAAGAACCACGTATATAGTCTTGGGATAAGTAATAGGGCATAAAGGGAAAAAAAACGCTCAGATAAAAATATAATCAAATAAAATAACACCACCATCATCGTATCGTAAGACGAGATTGAATGGCAACCAAAGAAGGGAACTTGCAGGAAAAAATTAAAAGGGTTCTAAAGATTTTACCAACAACCCTCGATGATCCTTCCGAATCCATTTCTTGCTGCATTGAAAACACAAAGCTAGGAAATTGCACTCTGCCAAAAGGGAAAGGGAACCTTGAAATAAAAATTCCAAGGAACTTTTCCCCTAAGAGAAAAATGGGGGGGCTTGGACTTCGAAGACAGAGAGAGAGAGAATGGGCAATGAGAGAGGAAGAAGAGATAGCCTGACAAGGACAGCAGTTCTAACAACTATGGTCTGATCAAAGAAGTCCCTAAACTCTTTTTTCACAGATTTCCCAATTCATTAAAATCCTCAAAACCACAATATTTACCAAAAAAAAATAAAAATATAACCTATTTTCTCTTTGATCAATTAGGTTAAATTCTTCTAATTAATAAAGATTAATTGTTTTTTTAATATAAAAATATATTTTTCCTAAATATTGTGATTTTTAAAGTTTTTTAATTTTCACCTTCATAAGTGTTTTATTTTTATTTTTTAAAAATTTATTAATTTAAGTTTTATTCTTATTATATTTTGCATTTCTTATTACAATTTATTGTTCTCATACTTTTTATTATTATTTTTGTATTTTTAAATATCTAAAGCAAAATTTAAAAATACTAATATGACCTTTGTTTTCAAAAAAAATTTTTAGTGAAAAAATATCAAATAGAAAATATTTTCTTTTAACTTTTAAAAATAAAAAATTTATTTATGATAACAAAAATATTAATATTAATTAAATTGAAAATACATATAAATTTAAAATTTAATGTCTCTAAAAATAAATCTATTTAAAATATAAGTTATTGAATTAAAAAATTTAAATTTTATTTTAGATATTTAAAAATACAAAAATAATAATAAAAAGTATGAGAACAATATATTGTAATAAGAAATGCAAAATATAATAAGAATAAAAGTTTAAATTAATAAAATTTTAAAAAATAAAAATAAAACACTTATGAAGTGAAAATAAAAAACTTTAAAAATCACAATATTTAGGAAAAATATATTTTTATTATAAAAAACAATTAATCTTTATTAATTAGAAGAATTTAACCTAATTGATCAAAGAGAAAATAGGTTATATTTTTATATTTTTTTTGGTAAATATTGTGGTTTTGAGGATTTTAATGAATTGGGAAATCTGTGAAAAAAGAGTTTAGGGACTTCTTTGATCAGACCATAGTTGTTAGAACTGCTGTCCTTGTCAGGCTATCTCTTCTTCCTCTCTCATTGCCCATTCTCTCTCTCTCTCTCTGTCTTCGAAGTCCAAGCCCCCCATTTTCTCTTAGGGGAAAAGTTCCTTGGAATTTTTATTTCAAGGTTCCCTTTCCCTTTTGGCAGAGTGCAATTTCCTAGCTTTGTGTTTTCAATGCAGCAAGAAATGGATTCGGAAGGATCATCGAGGGTTGTTGGTAAAATCTTTAGAACCCTTTTAATTTTTTCCTGCAAGTTCCCTTCTTTGGTTGCCATTCAATCTCGTCTTACGATACGATGATGGTGGTGTTATTTTATTTGATTATATTTTTATCTGAGCGTTTTTTTCCCCCTGTATGCCCTATTACTTATCCCAAGACTATATACGTGGTTCTTTAATTGGCCATGCTTGGACAAGGATCTATGGGTTCTGGGTTTGTTTATTTTGGGAAAATTATTGTAAAGTTGGAATCTTTGCCTCATAATTGCTTGTTGATTGTAGTGTGGGTTTTTGTTTATTCTCATGGTAAGAGAGGATTGCAACTCGACTAAATCTTATCACTTTTTGAGTAAATTAAGTGTAAATAGCTGTGTTTATCAAACCTAATTCTGTAATTCGGATTGCTGATTATATGACGTTAAATTAGTTAACAAGTATGGATTTACATTGGCATGTCATTGTCAATCTTGAGTTTGTGTAAAAATGTTAAATTTTCTACTAAAAACTTTAGCCTGATTTTATTAGCATTTAATATCATATTGTCCTTTTATCATTTGATTTATGTGAACTGTCTCTTTTGCTTGAGAGTGGTTAATACTTGCTGATCACATATCCTAACGAGCCAAGTAATGTGTCCTGTTCTACATGCCTTTAAATTAAAGAAAATGTCGAATTCCTCTAATGATCTTGAACTCTTCTGTGCCTCTTCAACTTTTTCAATGTGCAAAATTCAGTGTACCAGAATTCTGTAAATGTTAGATTCTTTGTCTAAGTATACAATGTAGTTCTCAGTTCTAAAAATTTCAAACTCTTCAAGAATTGAAGGATATTTTCGACATTAGACAGACAATCTGCAGGTAAATTGTAGGACACATCCTTATTGCAATTGCTAAAGAAGGCATATGAGAGTATCCTGCTTGAACTAAGAATTTTCATTATTGCAATTGCTATTTCCCTTTGAGCAGTTTTTGCATTCTAATGTTAAGGTGGATCCTAATTAACACGAGGAGAGGAAAAGATCTATAGTAATTTTGGTGCAGTGCTTTTCTTTGTTGCACTGAAGGAGGTTTGGAGGTTAGTTTGTCAGTCAAACTTTTTGACCAGATGGAAAGGAAAAAGGCTTTTGATAATGAGAATGGCAAGAGCTTTTATACATTTGAGTATGATAGAAAAGATTAGAATATGTGTTGCTTGTTTCAGTTTCAGGAAGTTTGAATGTATACACTAACTATTTTTGGTTTTATCTTGCGTATAAAGACAGTTCTCATGTTTCCTTTGTTCTTTTATTCTGTACAGTAAAATAGGGATTTCATTCTGAACTCACTAAATTTCATTGACTTCATCTAGATCTGTGCTCTCCACTTTGACTCTTTTTCCTTCATTTCTGTTCTCCCTTTTTTGTACATGAAATTTGTTTACGCATTGGATTTTCGTAGCTCTTATGTATGCCATGGAATTTTACTTATTTTTTGGGGGGTGGAAAGTGAAGTTAATAGTAATTGTTGTTGTCCTCTGGGCTATCAGTTTACTGGTAATGATAATATATAGACATATTTTTGCCAAGCAATGATAATGAATATATGATTGAGAGTAATTAGTTAAATTGATGATTCTTGAGGTTCCTGGAAAATAATATGATTTATTTTGGATGTCCCAAACTGTTGAATCATTTTCCTTACCTTTTGTAAAAATGGCTTCTTAGTCATTAAATTTCATCTTTGTGATTATTAAAACTGGAAAGCTTGTTATGGCCATCCACTGGATAGGGTTGGAAGCTGCCTTTCTTGAGTTGCTCATAATTTTTTTTTTCTTTTTTTATCTCTCATTCTTGCTTATCTCATTGCTTTACAAACAGCCAACTGAACAGATCCCCCCCCGATAAGAGATTTATTTGTTTCATATGGCTTGAGAGTCATAGCACAAACTTGTCCAGTCTCTGGATGGAGTTGTTGTTGTTGATTTTTCTAGACCATTGTTGAGTTTTTTGATTTCTGGATATCATACATTAACTTATTTTTATTTGCAGTCCCAAGGAATTTCAGATTATTAGAAGAGTTGGAGAGGGGGGAAAAGGGAATAGGAGATAGAACTGTCAGCTAGGGATGGATGATGCTGATGATGTTTACATGCAGTCATGGATTGGAACCATAATTGGTCCCCCCTATGGGATGGATTTTTAAAGTTTTTTATTTTCACTTCATAAGTGTTTTATTTTTATTTTTTAAAAATTTATTAATTTAAACTTTTATTCTTATTATATTTTGCATTTCTTATTACAATTTATTGTTCTCATACTTTTTATTATTATTTTTGTATTTTTAAATATCTAAAACAAAATTTAAATTTTTTTAATTCAATAACTTATATTTTAAATAGATTTACTTTTAGAGACATTAAATTTTAAATTTATATGTATTTTCTATTTAATTTATATTAATATTTTTGTTATCATAAATAAATTTTTTATTTTTAAAAGTTAAAAGAAAATATTTTCTTTTTGATATTTTTTCACTATTTTTTTTGAAAACAAAGGTCATATTAGTATTTTTAAGAAGGAAAGAATAAAATATTTTTAAAACAGATTCTTATTCCTATAATTTGGGTCCTTGCTTTCCCATTTTTCTTTATTTATTAATGTGCAGAGTCTTGGTGGGGATATATATATATTTTGGAGTTTTTGTATAATCAAAGTGGGGCGAAACATATTCGATTATGTATGTAGTAGTTTCTTCATACTGGTGAATGAATTGATGGTGGGCAGAGCTTAATTTCTGATATCTCAGCTAGAGGAAGGCTAATTTTTGGTGTTTCTTTTAGAGGTTTTTATCAGGTTCTTCTTTAGAATTCCTGTCACCTTGGAGGTAGGTATTATTGGATTTTCTTTGTTTTTGTTCTTTAATGGTGGATGTGTAGCATGGAAGATACACGTTTAACTTAAATCAAAATAAAAGATTACATTTTTATGTAATTATTATTTCCCCTTTTATTGAAACAATTTAGTGAGTTGGATTGTTATTAATTTGAGTAAAAAAGTTCATGTCTGGCAAATTTAGATAATGTTGAATGCTGAATTCTTTATGGGTATTCGTTGAAATTGTAGCAAGAAGAAACGTGTTGGTATTCCAAATTTTGTTTTTTCTCTACGGAGGGGAAAAATGACTGTTTTGTTGGATCCTTCTTAGAGCTATAGCATGGATTTGTTTCCTTAAATTTTGGAACTTTCTCTGACTTTTATAACCATACTTCTATTTGAGATGATGGTTTTGAGGTTAACAGAAAAATTGTACTTTGATTTTAGTATCAGCTTTCCAAGTGTTTCCTCCAGAGTCAAAATTTTGGAAGATGAATACCAAGGAGTTGAGGGAAGCTGCTAGTTTTGTTTGCACTGTGGAATTCTGGAGAATGGCTATATTATGGGCTTTTTCTCTCATTATGTCATACTTTCAGTTGTTCATGGGAAGGTTTGTTTTTGTGAAACAAAAAATCACACCAATCCCATCTTCCTCAGTTGCTGTTGCTAGGCCTGTCTGTATCATTACTGGTGTAAGTGGACTGTTAGTTTATATTTCCTCTTTTTCTGCTAGTCTTGTCAATTGTGGTCACAATTTACTTACTTTCTTCTTGCCAATTATGTTAGTTTCCTCTTCAGTTTGTGCACCTCAATTCTTGTGGATTGCATTTCCTAGGAATGTGTTTGTACATGTGTAGTCTTTATGAATTGAGATTGCAAAAGTTTGTGGAATTCTCTGCTTGACTGGGAAACTCATTAGTAATAATTCTTGAAAATATCTGCTTAATATTCAGTAAATTTGCTGATAATTATCTTCCCACTGGGAATTCATGAATAAGTAGTTCTTGAAAATATCTGCTTATTCTCCAGTCATTTCGCTTGGTAGTAACTGAACCTTTTTGGAAATGTGAATGCAAATTGGTATGTACAGACCTTATGTTTGTCTTCTTGGGTTGAAATTTTCAGGCAACATCTGGCTTAGGAGCTGCAGCTGCCCATGCTTTGTCAACAAAAGGATTTTACATTGTTTTGGGTTTGTAGCTAATCTAGTCTTATTACATTGGTTCTTAACTAAAATTTGAAATGATTGGCTTATCAAGCCTACTAGGAAATGTTATGTGGAGCATTTATGAGTTGGCCATATAAACGTTACAATGAAAGCTGGCATTTTGAAATACATACTGTTAGTGTAGATTCATTGTTGTTCAAATTTTTACCTTAGATTCAGATAGATATGTATTCAGTAATGTTATTTGACTTTCGTTGTTATATTTTCTTCTCAGTATCACCTTCAATGCATTTATGCTTTTAAAAGTTATTCAAAATGTGATTTAGTCCAAGCATCAACCTTTGCCTTCTGTCAGCCCATTCGTTGATTTTCATATAACTAATCTGTTGCTTGTGGCATTGTAATGCATCCATTTTTTTTACCCTTACTTTCTTGGTAAAGACATTAAGCTGTAAATGTCTGAATTAAGGGTTTATTTTTGTTTATTCTATTGTCTCTATTTGCAGTAGGAAGATCACCTGAATTATTGGCTAAGGTAATGTTCTTATGCCAATCATCTCTTCTTATTTCGCAGCCTTTTACATTATACTAATATTCATTACAGTCTAATTTGTGTTCCCATTTTCTTATTCTATCATCAGTTTCCATCCAATTTCTTGTGTGACAGGCTGTATCTGATCTCAAGAGACAGAATGTTAGTGCTTACGTGAAAGCTTTTGTGGTTGATACGTCATCTATCAAATCAATCCTGAAGTTTAAAAGCTCCCTTCAGCAGTGGTTATTGGATTCAAACATGCATTCATCTGTTCAGCTGCTGATAAATAATGCTGGTATCCTGGCAACATCATGTAGACTGACTGCTGAAAAATATGATCAGTAATTACTTAAAAGATCTCATCCATTTCTATTAATTATATAATTTTTATCAACAAGGATTCTGTATGATGTAAATCTAAGAAAAATGTAACTTTACCTTCTCGCTAAACATTCCTCTTTCATTTCTTCTTTCCAGGATGATGGCAACTAATTATATGGGTGCATTTTGTCTTACTAAGATTCTGCTACCGCTGCTGGAAAATAGCCCCATGCCTTCCCGTGTTGTCAACGTCACGTCCTTTACTCATAGGAATGGTAACTTTCAATATCTTTTCTTTTATATTTTCCATAATTCATTGGCTTCCTGCCTTGGCTTCTTAAAATAATTTTATAACATGTAATTTTCTCCTAGCTGTTCTCAAACTTACATGGAATTTTAATATGTGATGTATAGGAAATGATTTTCTTGTTAGTTTGGTGTCATTTGAAATCTATGCTGTGTCCTGACTGGATAACATAGTTTTTTTTTTTTTTTTTTTCTCTAATTTTCTCTTTTGGTCCTGTTTGCAGTATTTGGCATTGAGATAGATAAGGGAACTATTTCTGGGATTCGCTATTCAGGATTAAAATGCTATCCCTTTGCCCATATTTACGAGTGCTCAAAATGTAAGGCATCATTATGATAAAAATGTAAGTAGCAAATTATTATATAGAAATCTACATTGCTATTTCTGAATTTTTTGTAACTAGATCTTGGTGTTTTGCACTTGCAGTGTGTATCCTTCTCTTCTCATATGAACTCAGTCGACAGATTAATTTAATGGGAAAATCGCATCAGGTGTCTATCATGTATGTTTATGTTCACTATTTACTTCCGAACTGTTTTGATTAATTTGACCTTTCTTTTATATCAGTATTACTATGTTGAGGAAATTCGTATGTTTTTTAATCCAATGGTCTCAATAATCTTGTTCTTGGATACATATGGCCATGCTGCATAACTCCATAAATCTTATGCAGAGACAAAAGGCACCATAATCGATGAGGCCTTTTGGGAAAGTCCCAAGAACAAACCCGTGAGGGTTTAGGCCCAAAACGGATAATATCATACTAATGTGGAGTTAAGTGAGGTTGTAGTCCAACCTTGATGGGAGAAACGGGCCCAACAACTGGTATCGGAGCCTATTGGTATTTCCGAGTATGCTCTGTGGTTGCAGCTTAGGCTGAACCTCCACATCAGAAAAGTTTACCTTGTGGTTATTTGTTATCGAGAAACATGGAGGCAAGGACGAGCAAGATGATTAGTTTGAGTGGTACAAATTACCACATCCGGAGAAACAAAATGAAGGATCTCCTATACATCATGAAAATGCATCTACCGGTGTTTGCTAATACTAAACCCGATGGCAAGACCGACGAGGCGTGGGCATTCGAGCATGAACAAGTATGTGGTTTTATCCGATAATTTGTCGATGAAAATGTGTATAATCACATTTGTGGACGAGACTCATGCTCGAACAATGTGGAGAAAGTTAGAAGATTTATATTCTTCTAAAATCGGCAACAACAAGTTATTTTGTCTAACAAAGCGATCAAGTTAAAATACCGAGAAGGTATATCCATGACAGATCATTTAAACGAACTTCAAGGTATTGTACATCGGTTGACAGGTATGAGAGTAAAGTTATGATGAGCTACTCGCTCTTATTGTATTACACTCACTGTCAGAGTCTTAGGAGACTTTGAGGATTTCAATCACAAATTCTGCACCAAACGGGGTATTAAGTATGGAGTTTATGAAGAGTGGGGTATTGAACGAAGAGATGAGGCGGAGAACACAAGGATATTCCACATCGCAACAAGATGTTCTCGTTGCAGAGTCCAGAGAGAGGAACTAGTTCCGCAATCAAAGACCAAGAGATAAGAGTTGAGGAAAGTCAAATAAATATTCAAATATAGAATGTCATCATTGCAAGAAAAAAGGGCATATCAAAAGATTCTGCCGGAAATAAAACAAGAAGAGCGAACAAAGGTAAAGAACACCACGGAAGCGGTGATGATGAAGAGCCAATGTTGCCCGAATTCACTCTTCATCATCACTACTCTTACCTTATTTTAATTTCCATTTCCCGAAATCTTTTGATATGCCCGTTGCGCTTGGGATATCATGCGGAGGGGAATGGAGATTGGCCTTGAAGATGTGACATGTTCGATATGCTAATCTCGCACGGGGAGGGGGGGGTTTTATTGGAAATTTAATTTTTCTACTTTTTCTGACAATGATGAATTCTATGTTTGAATATTTATTTGACTTTCTCTCATTCTTCTCTCTTTTTACCTTTGTTTTGCTTCTTGTTTTAATTCCTAGATATCTTTTTGATATCCATGTATTCTATGTTGAATATTTTTGTGTTCTCCGACTTTTCTCTTGGTTCTTTGTCTGTGGTCTGGTTCCTCCCTTACCCGCAACGAGAACATCTTGTTGCGATGTGGAATATCCTTGTGTTCTTCGCCTCATCTCTTTGTTCAATACCCCACTCTTCACAAACTCCATACTTAATACCCCGTTTAGTGCAGAATTTGTGGTTGAAATCCTCAAAGTCTCCCCTAAGACATACGAGTGTAATACAATAAGAGCGAGTAGTTCATCATCAAACTTTACTCTCATACTAACCGATGCACAATACTTTGAAGTTCGTTATAAATGACCGGTCATGGATATACCTTCTCGGTATTTTAACTTGATCGGCTTTGTTAGACAAAATAACTTCTTGTTGCCGGGTTTTAGAAGAATATAAATCTTCTAACTTTCTCCACATTGTTCGAGCATGAGTCTCATCACAAATGTGATTATACACATTTTCATCGACAAATTGTCGGATAAAACCACATACCTGTTCATGCTCGAATGCCCACTCCTCGTCGGTCTTGCCATCGGGTTTGGTGCAAACACCGGTAGATACATTTTCATGATGTATAGGAGATCCTTCATTTTGTTTCTCCAAATGTGGTAATTTGTACCACTTAAACTAATCATCTTGCTCGTCCTTGCCTCCATGTTTCTCGATAACAAATAACCACAAGGTAAACTTTTCCGATGTGGAGGTTCAGCCTAAGCCGCACACCGGAGCATACTCGAAATTACCAATAGGCTCGATATCGGTTGTTGGGCCCGTTTCTCCCATCGGGTTGGGCTGCAACCTCACTTAACTCCACATTAGTATGATATTGTCCGTTTTGGGCCTAAGCCCTCACGAGTTTGTTCTTGAGACTTTCCCAAAAGGCCTCATTACTAATAGAGTATGTGAGAATTACTTATATGTAGACAATCCTTTGCCTATTTTCTGCATGTGGGACTTTGGGTTGAAATCCAACCCTAATACAATGTTATTATTTTGTACACAACACTTTTGGAAAATTAAAAGAGATGAAAAAGAGAGCTATTTAGTGGTTGGCACTCTTGATTAATGAAAAATGATGTTTGGCCTTTTGTTAATTGTCGCATCGCCTATGGTTGTTGTGGGGCAGTTTCTGCAGTTTTTCTTCTCGCTTTGCTGTTGTCGAGATGTATAAGTAACTAACCATTTCATCATTCACTTCTCTGATGATGGTAACAGTGCTGCTGATCCTGGAGCAGTGCAAACCAACATTATGCGGGAATTTCCTTCTCCTATATCAGGGATCGCTTTTATGGGGTTGAAACTTTTGGGTATTCTGCAATCACCTGAAAATGGAATTCATTCTATCCTCGATGCTGCACTTGCTCCTACAGTAAGCATCTCATCTTATATTTAAATTTTGGTCTAAT
>JAHSUH010000738.1:0-53634 GCA_025388415.1 Cynanchum wilfordii | reverse complement strand
TCTTAGCCAATTATTTTTCCATTCTTGTTTTACTTATTCTTTAAACAACATACATGAATTGAATGAACACCCGGGACTAATTCCCTGAACCTTAAAGTTTGTCATAATTGGTAGGAACTAACCAGCCGTCACCAACGTTCCCGTGGATACGATATTTATAAATTTAAAATCGTGGTACTCCCGTGTTACTATATGCATGCGATAGGTACTCTTGCCTTAGTTGTGTTTGATTATGTGACACTGTTTTTGTGAGATTATTTGCTTTATATGATACTATATTTTACTCACTCAAAACACACACCAGGTTTTCATGGATGATTGTTATAGTGTTATTAATTTGATATTGCAATTTCAATTCATAGCTTTAAATCTGAATTTTATCTTGAGTGTCAAGCTTTGATTTGAGGTTGTAGTTTCGGATTAACACTTATTGTTAGGCCGGAACTAGGACAACAATTAGTGCCGACTTGATTCGATTAGATTTCCTATTGATGGACCGGAACTAGGATGATTGATGGGAGATTTGATCTTGTCAACATTCAAGTGTTCTTAAATCAATGAGTTTCTTGCCACAAATCGTATAGAAGAGATTCTACTTTAGACTTGAATATTGGTGAGATTATGAAATTGGTGAGATTATCGAATTTGGTGAGATTTGATCTTGCAACATTAAGATGAGTTTCTTGCCACAAATCGTATAGAAGAAATTTTACTTTGCTTTCTAGGATTTAGAAATCAATCTTATCATTCTTGATGTTAGTTGATTTACTTGTTGAATGGTCATTTTTCACAAATCATATCCATAATTAGTTTGATTATATTTTCCACACTAGAATTTAATAGAAGTCTTCGGGAAAAACGATTTTTATAAATTTAAAATTTGAATATCACCTTATTTACTAAACTATTTCGATAGGTACTCTGCCTAATTGAGTTATTTTATTAGTGACAAACTTATCTTATTCTTGAACATTCTTATTATTTTTAGTATAATTTATTCAATTATTTTTATTATTTATATATAACTCAAAATAACACATCATTACCTTATTCGAAAACTAGACTAACATAAAAAGTAGAAAACATGAAAACATCTAAAAAGAAAGTCTTAAAAAAGTAAGTATCTAGATAATAATCTCCATTAATTGAAGACATTACTAGAGAATTAACTCCTACACTAGAATGGAAACTAAAGTAAGAACTAACTAAGAATAAAATGGAAATGAAAATAGAGATACAAGAGAATGAGATATTAACTAAGAAAACAAAATTCAAAGAATATAGACTAAGAAAAGAAAAGAATCAAGATATTATCCACTTACTAAAGCAAGAAAATTAACTAGAAACAAAAGGTAAGCAAATGAATCTAAAGCAAGTAAAGATCTAACTAAAAATCATTAAAAGCTATCTAATTCAAAGCCAAGTAAGTAAGTAAACAATTATGTCATATCAAAGCAAGTAGGAAAAATTAGAAAGAATCTAAACTAACCATACCTAGAATCTAAATAGAACAAGTTAGAAGGATTAGAACAAACTATGTCAAGTTAGAAAGTAGGAAAAATAATTAGATCTAAATTCTAAACTAAGGATCAAACTAAGATATTAAACTAAAGATCTAAGTTAATCTAAAGAATAAGAACCTAAAGAATCAAAAGTTAACCTAATCTAAGGTATAAGAAATTAGAATTCACCTAAATTTTAAAATATCTAAGCTATATCTAACCAAAATTTCTAAGTAAAGGTTTACCTAAGGGATCTAAACTAACCAAAATACTAACTAAACCTAAAAATCATGATACTAAGTCATCTAACCTAAGATCTAAATCCAAAAATCTATAATCTAAGTAAGAAAAATTCTAAGAACACGAATTAAATGAAAGAAAGAGAAACAAAATTCAAATAACATAAGAAAGCTACTAAAATAAGAATAAGAAATACTAAGAACAAGAATAACTAAATCAAATGAAATCTGAAAATTAAACTACAAAAATTATGAAAAGCAAGATTCAACTAACAAATCAAATCAATCTAAACAAAATCAAAATATCCAATGATCTATTAAAAATATCAAAGATACTTCAAGAAATAGACAAGAAAATTAAAAGATACTTAAGATTGATTCCATATAACAAATCATAACATAGTTGATCCATTATATGATTCTCACTGTTACTATGAAAAGTTTCCCAAAAATTACAAGAAATTAAGAGGAAAACGTCATGAATTAAAATAATAGATATCACCGGCAACGGCGCCAAAAAATCGATGAGTTATAAATAATATAAATAATTGAATAAAATAATACTAAAAATAATAGGAATTCTCAAGATTAAAATAGAATTGTCACTAAGAAAATAAACTCAACTAGGCAGAGAACCTATAGAAATAGTTTAGTAAATAAAGGTAGTATTGATTTTTTAATATTTATAAAATAGTTTTCCCCAAGACGTCAATTAATTTTTAGTGTGAAAAATATAATTAAATCAATTATGAATATGATTTGGAAGTATGAATCCATCATCAAGTAATCCAACCTTTATCAAGAATGATAGGATTGAATTCTAATTTCCTAGAAAGCAAAGTAAATGAACAATGTAAAGAATAAAACAAGTGAAAAGGTTGGAAGGAATTCTTAGTAAAATATAGGTGAGATAAGAGGATACAAATTACCAAGATTAGGATACTCTTGGATCTAGTATCATAGCTCCACCAAATTCAAGTCTAAAGTAGAATTTCCTCCATACGGGTCGTGGCAAGAAATTCCTAGATTAAGAACACTTGAATGTTAACACAACTAGATTTCCTATTAATCATCCAAGATCCGGTCCATCAATAGGAAACTAATCACATTAACTTGGAACTAATCGTATATCCAAGGTCCGGCCTAACAATTAGTGTTAATCCGGAACCACAATCTCAAATCAAAGCTTATATTAAAGATAAAATTCAGATCTAAAGTCATCAATGAAATTGCAATTCAAATTAATAAAACCACAATTATTCAATCCAAGAATATCACAATATCTCAAGTAAATTGTAAAATAAAACCAACCAAATCTACCTATAAGAAATGTAGAAATGAGAGTTCCTAAGGTTGGTTAACTAATTATAAAGAATAACAAGGAATAATAGAAGAAAAGGAGAAAGTGAAACATAGACATTAAACCTTCTTCCTCTTCAACTCCTTCTCTTGATTCTTCTTTGCTTATTCAACTTGAATCTTCAATTTATGTAGTGCAAACACCCTAGAATAGATTCAGTAGATTTCCTTACAGTTCGAGGCAAACCTACCTAATACATTCCAATATACTTAATAGTACAATAAGTAGAGAGTAGTCTCTTAGGAAAATTGAAAAATCAAAGTATAGATTTCTCTCTAAGTTCTACCAAACCTTTACAATTAAAATGGCGAAGTAACAAGATGTAAAATAAGCCTAATCCAACCTTCATTAATGGTAAAAATCCTACAATTTATAGATAAACGAAAGTAGGGGTAAAATAATCATTTTACAAAGAATTCTATAAAAAATTGGAACAGAGCATCAACACGGGCTCGGTGGTATCGGTCAACACGCCCTCGGGACAGGTTTATCATCGAGCCCGTGTTCTTCTAGCCGTGTTCATCCTTCATCCTGGGCATGTTCATCCACTGAGCACATGTTCTCTAGTGTTGTTGGGCGTGTTCATGCACTGTTGTAGGTGGTTATTTTCTAAGGGCGTAGATAACCTTCTATAGGCGTAGTAAGAGTCTTCCAAGGGCGTAGTCGGTCTTCCGGGCGTAGCATACTTCCAGAATTTTATACTTTTACCCCCGAATTTATCTTTTTCAGCCATTTACCTCGGAAGTCACCTAAAATGTAAAATGCACAATTAAACCCATAATTAATCAATTTATCTCAATTTAATACAATAAACCTCAACAATTATGCACAATTATCCTTCCAAAACATTATCAAATTTATCGTTATCATGGTCTAATACTATTTAACTAAAAGTCCAAAAGTGATCCATCAATCAAACAATTTTGCCCAAGATAACAAGGATTTTCTACAACTAGACTAGCATCAAGTTTCTATGAATAAATCAAACTCAATCCTCAAGACTCTTACAATCAAACAAATAGTTTTTATCATAGGCGGAGTAAATCATGCTTCAAAAGTTTATCGGATATCCCAAAAAGTTTAAAATTGCCATAAAATTCGAGAAAATTCGAAAAATTTAGCCCAGAAATTCACCCCTACCCCACACTTAAAATGAACATTGTCCTCGGTGTTGTAGGCAGGTGGAGATGAAATACCCCACACTTAATCTAAAACATCTATGAATATATAAGACAAAGTAAAGAAGAAAGATGTTTAAGACTAAGTAGTGACATAAAAATAGAAAAACAAAAAACAAGATAGCAAAACACAAAAACAGAATTAAAAGAAGCAAAAACGAAATAAATAAAACAAAAAAGAGGGAAAAGAAAAGAAACGCGAGGTTGCCTCCCCTCGAAATCGCTTCGTTTTCCATTTAGCCGCGCACCGTTTCTATCAATCGAAATATTCCTCTGTATTGCCCATCTCGAATGGTTCTTTGTAGAATTTCAACCTTTGACCATTTACCTTGAAAATTGTTTCATCTGTATCCTCTATTTCACAAGCTCCATAGGGTGATACCGTCTTAACAATAAATAGACCTAACCAAAAACTGCGTAATTTTCCCTGGAAACATTCTTAAACGAGAGTTAAATAATAACACTTTGTCGCCAGGCTGAAAATTCTTTAAATTTCTAAGTTTCTTATCATGCACAATTTCACTTTTCATTTTGAAATTCAAAGAATTCTCGTACGCATTATATCTCCATTCATCAAGCTCATTTATTTGCAACATCCTATCTTTTCCAATTAGCTCATCATCTAGATTACACTTTTTCAACGCCCAGTATGCTTTATGTTCTATTTCAACGGGTAAGTGACATGCTTTTCCATAAATTAAACGGTAAGGAGAAAATCCTGTAGATGTTCTAAATGCCCATAATGCATCATCAAGCTTTGTAGACCTGATGTGAATTTTGGTTACTATATTTTTAGCATAGATTATGATTGAGATTAATTCAAGCAAAACAAATAGGTTTTCACTTAAATAACCAAAATCTAAGGTAGAGTACCTATCGTATGCAGATAGTAACATGGAAGCATCAACAATTTTACATTTATAATGTCGTATAGACCCAAAGACGTTGACAACGAGTTATAAGCAATTATTAAATATGACAAGAATTTATTAACAAAAGTTAACCCTAGGATAAGAAACAATTCATGAGATTGTTGCTAGAACATAAATAGAATTGAAATAGATATGGTTTAGGATTCTTATTCAGTTCGATGATTCAATTTGAACGACCATATTTGACGATGTAGCTTTAAACAGATCTATGACAATTGTGATTAATATTAACTTTACTACCGTACCCAAGTTATCTAATGTGATTACCTCAATATGGTTGTTGCAAGTAATCCTAAACCTTTGTAGATTAATTATTAAGTCGTGAATTTAATAAGTTAATCTTAAGATTTGCAATGATTATGAACTCGAGATTATTAGGCTGCCTAACCCGGTATGGTTGCCGCAAGTTATTAGACCTAATCCGGCAATTCATTAATTCTCCTATGGTTTGGGTCTCGTTAACAAACCGTCAATTAATTAATTATTCAAATTATGTGCTCAACTAGATGCAAACCTTTGTGTCATGACATAAATTGAATAAGAAACTAAGTTGAAAGCATAAAGCATTAATAATCACAATGATAATCACAAACAGTATCTTTCCCAGGAAATTAATAATAACTCTAATTGTATCATTAATAATAAAAGAATCCCATGAGACAGAGATAAAGTAAATAAAGAACGAAAAATAATAGACTTGAGAAGAGGGAAAAGAAAAGTTGTCGTCTGGTTCTCACTACTTCGGCCAGCGGGGGACTTGACCTCCGATTCTTCTCGAACCCTACCGGCCTTCCCTCAATCACACCTCTCAACTAAGCTATAGAGCTCTCTCTTATGGTTGAGGCTCAAACCCTAAGCTAAGAAGAAAAATATAAAACCTAGAAAATATTTAACTATGAGGGTAATTTCCGAGAATCTATGGAAGTAGGAACTCGAAATCCCTCAAATTCTCTGCAACTCTGCACTCTCCGGTGTGTTGGTGGTTGATGTCAAAGGCTTGGCTACCGCCTCTATTTATAGGAGTAGAAAAGGAGCTGAAAACAGTAAAAATTCGATGTGGGATGTCAAAGTTGTCTTCAACACGCTCGTGTCGCGTGTCTCCAACACGCCCGTGCCGCGTATCTTCAACACGGGCAGAAACACGCCCGTGCCGCGTGTCTTCAACACAGGGTGCAACACGAGTAGAAACACGCCTGTGTTGAACTTTTTCCAAAAATTGCACTTTTAGTCCCTGATTTCTTCATTTCTTCAATTTCAGTCCTGAAACTTCCAAAAGCGAGAACAGCAGCAAATTTGCGGAATATCCATTTAATTAAGTCTAATTAGACTTTAAATTAAACATAATTAAACATAATTACCCCTTAAAAACATGATATAAATCGACATATCAAGACCAATCTTTTCTATGTTTACCTACGGTTTTCTCTAAAATCCTTTTGATACCTCTGTTGGTTACCTCAACTAGTCCATTCGTTTGTCGATGATAGGCGGTGGAAAGCTTGTGATTAAGTCCATATCTTTTCAATACCTTCTCAAGCTGGGAGTTGCAAAAGTGAGTTCCTCTGTCACTTATTAAAGCTCTTGGACAGCCGAATCTAGCAAATAATTTCCTGAGAAATCTTCACACCACTTTAGTATCGTTAGTAGGTAATGCCCGAGCGTCAGACCATTTAGAAAAATATTCAACGACTACTAAAATGTATTTATTTCCATATGAAGAAGGAAATGGTCCCATAAAGTCTATGCCCCAAATATCAAAAATTTCTACACATTGAATTCCTCTTTGGGGCATCCCATCTTTAGAAGAAATGTTACTTGTTCTTTGACATGCATCACAAACCTGTATGTGGGATACATCATCCTTGAAGATCGTGGGCCAATAGAATCCGACTTCTAACACCTTCCTTGCAGTGTTATTAGCGGCTAAATGGCCTCCAGTAGGTCCCTTGTGGCATGATCCATGATTTTCGTGTATTCTTCTCCGGATACACACCTTCTAATAATTTGATCTGCACAAATACGAAACAAGAAAGGATCTTCCCAATAATAATGTTTCAAATAAGCAAAGAATTTCTTCTTTTGCTTTGATAAGTCATATCACTTGGAAATTTCTTTAGTAGCAAGATAGTTAGCAATATCGGCAAACCACGAGAGAGAACTCTCAACATAATTCAACAATTGTAGAAAATATAGACTCTCATCGGGAATTTGTCGGATATCACAGACACATCAATAGATTCTAACTTAGGATTCTCTAACCTAGACAAGTGATCAGCAACTAGGTTTTCAGCTCCTTTCTTATCCCTTATCTCGATGTCAAACTCTTGTAAAAGTAAAACCCATCTAATCAACCTAGGTTTGGCATCATATTTGTTAAACAAATACTTGAGTGTAGAATGATCGGTATAAACAATTGTTTTGGACAAAACCATATATGACCTAAACTTGTCAAATGCATACACAACAACCAACAATTCTTTCTCGGTAGTAGTGTAATTCTCTTGAGCATCCGTCAAAGTTTTACTAGCATAGTATATCACATGAAACCTCTTATCATGCCTTTGTCCTAAAACAACACCTACTGCATAATCACTAGCATCACACATCAATTCAAATGGCAAGTTCCAATCGGGTGATGTTATAATAGGTGCGATGGTTAACGGTTCCTTCGATTTATTAAAATCTTGCATGCATTTCTCATCAAACACAAAAGGAACATCTTTCCCTAAAAGATTATTCATAGGTCTAGCAATCAGAGAAAAGTGTTTTATGATTCTTCTATAAAAACCAGCGTGACCTTAGAAACTTCGTGGCTTTAAATGAATTAGGTGGAGGTAGCTTAGAAATAACTTCAATCTTAGCTTTATCTACTTCCATACCTAAATGGGAAATTTTATGACCAAGCACAATTCCTTCTTTTACCATAAAGTAGCATTTCTCCCAATTAAGCACTAGATTCGATTTTATACATCTTTCAACATACATTCCAAATTTTGCATGCAAGTCATAAAAGAATCACCAAACACATAAAAATCATCCATAAATATTTCCATAGAATCACCTAACATGTCTTCAAAAATAGCAGTCATGCATCTCTGAAATGTAGCAGGTGCATTACATAATTCAAAAGGTATTCTTCTATATGCAAATGTTCCAAAGGCACATGTAAAAGTAGTTTTATGTTGATCATCGGGTGCAATAGGAATTTGGAAATAACTAGAAAACCCATCTAAAAAGCAATAAAACATATGTCTAGAAAGCCTTTCTAACATTTGATCAATAAAAGGAAGAGGGAAGTGGTCTTTTCGAGTTGCAGTATTCCATTTTCTATAATCAATACAAACTTTGTGGCCAGTTACAGTTCTAGTAGGAATTAATTCATTATGCTCATTTTTCACAACTGTTATTCCTCCCTTTTTCAGTACTATCCGTACAGGGCTAACCCTCCGACTATCGGATATAGGGTAGATAAATCCAGCATCTAACAATTTAATCACTTCCTTTTTCACTACATCACACATATTAGGATTTAATCTCCTCGGAGGTTGCACACAAGGCTTATAATCGGTTTCTAACAGAATTTTATGAGAGTAAAAACTTGGATTAATACCTAGGATATCAGTAATCTTATAGGCAAATGCTCTCTTATACTTCTTGGAAGTTTCTTACCTTCATCTAAGAAGTCGTAACACAAGTGGTTTGGTAATGCCTTCAGGCGGGTCTTCGAAAGATGTCTTCTCGTGTCGAAGCTCGGAATCACCTATCTCAGAAAACTGGTTAAAGTTATGGGATTCCGCATTACCTTCAGTGATAGGATTTTCGGAATCCTCTTCAGTTTCCTCTTCTTCACACGGAGCAACTAAGACAGGATCGTCGGACAACAATTCGGGCATTTTGTTTTCCACATAATGATCAATAATATCCACAGATAAACATATATCGTCTAAATGTGCGGGGTGTCTAAGGGTAGATTTCAAATTGAAAGTAATATCTTCATTGTTCACCCTCATCTTATATGACCACTACTTACATCTATCGATGCCTTAGAGGTAGCTAGAAAAGGTCTACCTAGAATTAATGGTATACTACTTTCACCACTCATATCCATCACAACAAAATCAACAGGGAAGACAAATTTATCTACTTTAACAAGTATGTCCTCTGAAATTACCCTAGGGATTTTGATTGATTTATCGACAAGTTGTACACACATTCTGGTTTCCTTCGGATTATGCAATCCTAGTTTATCAAATAGACTAGATGACATTAAATTAATACTAGCTCCTAAATCAGCTAAAGCATTTATGTTAATAATGTTTCCTATATTGTATGGTAAAGTAAAATTGAGGATCTTTTTGTTTTGAAGGCAATTTGTTTAAAAGAATAGTAGAAACACATTCATTTAAAATAACTTTATCCATGTCCGGCTTTTGCTTATTACTAACAATTTCTTTTAAAAACTTAGCGTACTTAGCCATTTCGAAACAACATCAAGAAAAGGTAAATTAACATGAATTTGACTAAAAATTTGTAGAAACTTCTCAAACTGCTCCTTCTCTTTATTTTGCTTCAATCTCGAAGGATATGGGGCCTTCGGTCGATACTCTTGTATGGGTATCTTTTGTTCCTCGGCTACTTTCTCTTTTTCGACTTCCCGGCGCGTTGAGTCCTTGGAACTCTCTCCTTCCTCCTGCACAGAAATAGTAGGGTTAGTAATTTTAGGAATAGGAGAGTCTAGAATTTTACCGGATCTCGGAGTTAAAGTCTTGCATTCTCTTATTGGGTTGTTCTCAGTATTGCTCGGTAATGCACCATGAGCTCTTCCTGAAATCCGATTTGTCAGCTGCCCCATTTGTCTTTCTAAAGTTTGTAGAGAGGCTTGTGTGTTTCGCGGAAAGGTCTCGGTTTCCTCAACCTTTCATCTGTCTGTCTCATCCTCTCATCTGCTTCTCTCATTCTTTGTTCATTACTCTCCTGAATCTTTTTACCCGATTGATAACATCAAATATGATCATGTTTTGAGATATAATTTGTGCATGACTTGTGAGTATGATTATATTTAATTGAGATAAATTGATTGATTTTGGGTTTAATTGCAAATATTCTGTTTCAGGTAACTTCGGGGCAAATTGGTTTAAAAAGATAAATTCGGAGGCAAAAGTGCAACATTCTGGAAATATGCTACGCCCTTGGAAGCCGTCATACGCCCGTTGCCCTTTTGTACATCACGCCCGTATAAAATAACTACCTTCTCTACGGTCGTTGCACTCTGGATTCTAAGTCCATAGGACATAACTACATCAATACGCCCATAGAGAAGAAAGGGCAACGCCCGTAGTCATGCCAGAATCTCTGTTTTCTGTGTAAAATGACGATTTTACCCCTGGTTTCGGTTACCTATAAATATTAGGATTTTTAGCATTAGTCGGATTGGCTAGTTTTTCACATTGTTTCAGATATTGAATATCATATTGGGTTTTCTTGAATTTCTTATATTTTGGTATAGAATTTAGGGGATTTTCTATTATTTTGTTTGATCTATTGTCAATTAGATAATTCCCTAGGTTGTTCTAGTGATAATTGTTTCTAGTTAGGTTGTGTAATCTCTCCTCGGTCAAGAGGAATTTGATCTACTTCAATCATTCAAGCTTCAAGGAACAAGAAGAGGATTCAAGAGGAAAGTTGAGGTGTAGAGATCTTTCCGGTATCAATTGACAACTGGTTTTGGAATTATTTTCTTACCTTCTTCAATTACTTTTGTTGATAATTCTTGTAATCTATTTTACCAACCCAATAGGAACTCTCTTCTTCTACATATCTTTAGGGTAGAAGTGGTTAGTTTCATGTTATTGATCTATTGTGAGTTGATTGTTATGATTTCATTAGCTTGAATTACAATTTCAATTATGGCTTTGATTTGATTTCCTATCTTAAGTTGAGCTCTAATTCGATTTTGTGAATGTATTCTTCTTTTGAGCAACAACTTACTCATCCAGTAGATACACCAGAAACAAGTACTTCACAAAAAGACAAAAAACTGTTAGAAATAGAAATAGATCAATGGATAGAAGACTTTATTAATTTACCCGAAGAAAAGCAGCAATGACAACAAACTATTCTCATAATTGGATAGGAAATAGAGGTAGTAATGATAAACCATGTATGAAATAGAGGATAACACTAATTGTTAAGCCGGACCTTGGATATACGATTAGTGCTAGATTAGTTTGGTTATTTTCCTATTGATGTACCGGACCTTGGATGATTAGTAGGGATTTAATCTTACTAATATATTTGAGTTGTTCTTCACGTATGAATTTCTTTCAACGACACGTATTGAGGAAGTTCATCCTTAGACTCGGATTTGGTGAAATTGTGATAGTTGAATCATGATACTTGATTTTGTGAAGTATATTCTCCACTCTCTCTAATTTGTTTAGTAAGTTCTTCAAATATTCAATATTATCTCATCCATATTCTTTACTGTGCTTTCTTTAATTTGTTTTCTAGGATTTAGAATTCAATCTTATCATTCTTGATATGGTTGGATTACTTGATGATTGATTCATACTTTCAAATCATATTCACAATTGATTTAATTATATTTTTCACACTAGAATTTAATAGACGTCTTGGGGAAAAAGATTTTATAAATATTAAAATATGAATACGACCTTATTTACTAAATTATTTCGATAGGTGCTCTGCCTAGTTGAGTTTATTTTACTAGTGACAATCCTATTTTAATCTTGAGAATTCCTATTATTTTTAGTATTATTTATTCAATTATTTATATTATTTTTATATATAATAAACCACACATCGGATTTTTGGCGCCGTTGCCGGGGAATCTATTATTTAGTTTCGCGATATTTTTCCTCTTAATTCGTTGTAATTATTGTGTAAAATTTTCATCAACGGTGTGAATCATATAACTAATTAATTTTGAAATGATTTGCTAAATGAAATCAACATCAAGTAACTTTTCATTTTCTTGTCTATTTCTTTGAAGTATCTTTGATCTTTCTTATAGATCATTGGATATTTTGATTTTGTTTAGATTGATTTGATTTGTTAGTTGAATCTTGTTTTTCATGATTTTTGTAGTTTAATTTTCAGATTTCATTTGAGATGGTTATTCTTGTTCTTAGAATTTATTATTCTTACTTTAGTAGCTTTCTTATGTTACTTGTATTTTGTTTCTCTTGCTTTCTTTTTGATTCGTTTTTCTCAGAATTTCTCTTGCTTAGATTATAGATTTTTGGATTTAGATTTTAGGTTAGATGATTTAGTATCATGATTTTTAGGTTTAGTTAGTGTTTTGGTTAGTTTAGATCCCTTAGGTAAACTTCTACTTAGAGATTTTGGTTAGATATAGCCTAGATATTTTGGATTTAGGTTAACTTTAGTTGATTTAGATTACATAGCTTAGTTAGTTTAGTGCTTTAGATTAGGTTAGCTTTTGATTCTTTAGATCCTTATCCTTTAGAATAACTTAGATCTTTGGTTTAATATCTTAGTTTGATCTTTAGTTTAGAATTTTAGATCTAATTGTTTTTCCTACTTTCTAACTTGACATAGTTTGTTCTAATCTTTCTAACTTGTTCTAACTAGTTCTTAGGTATGGCTAGTATAAGATCTAACTAGTTTTCTAACTTGATTCTTTCTTTGATTGATATCTATTTCATGTTCTTAGATGTATTTCCATGATTTTTAATAGTTGTAATAGATATTATCTTGATTTTTAGGTATTATGTTAGAGTAGTTTAGTTAACTTCTTTTCTTAACCATTAGTTTCATTACTTGTCATTTACTTGTTTTTAAATTTTCATTACTTGTCTTACATTTCTTAGTTAGTATTGCATTTTCATTTCATTTTATCTTCATTCCTTCATTTTCTTTAAGTACTTTCTAGTGTAGTTAGTATTCTAATAATATCTTCAATTCATGAAGATTATTATCTAGATACTTACTTTTGTTAGGCATTGATGTTAGATGGTTTTCATATTTTTCTACTTTTTATTTGTTAGCCTTAATATGTGCTTAATATGAATTTAGGTATGGCTTTACATTTAGATTCCTTTCTTTGCATTTGTTGTTAGATTTTGCATGAGTAGGTTTTCAATGAATGGTCATTTATGTTACTGTTAGACTTGCATCTTTAGGATTTTATTTAGTATTCCTTGAGTTCTTTAGATAATAGTATAGTATAGTTCTTTCTTTTGAATAGGCAACATTCTTAGAAATTAATTCTAAGAAATGTTAATTCTAGTGACCAACATTTACTTTAATTCTATTTTCCTTTATAGTTAGTAAGCTGAATTTTGGTTGAAGAATGTATGAGTACTTTGATTTATACATTCTGCCTTTGCATGTCTTTGTTTAGATTTGTAGTTTCTATTTATTTTTCTTTGTATTTGGTTAAATAGGTTAGAATGAAGAACTTTAATATTATATCTCATATCTCTTAGCCTTCACAATCTTATATTTTGCATGATATGTATTGTATGTCTTTGATCTTTTCAATAGTTTATAGCATGTCTATTATGTTGAATTCCAGTAGCTTTTTGTCGATTTGATTGTTTTGCTTTTCTTTGCTTGTTATTTAGTAGACTTGCATGAATTTGAATGTTTTGTTTTGTGTTTACATGACTTTGCTGTTCTTTGTTTTCTTTTACTTAGCTTTTGAATTAGTTGTTTTGATAGTATTACCAAACTGCATATTACTTTGTAGTAGTACAGTTTGCATAGCTTTTACTTAGGTATAGTTTGCATGATGATTTAGGTAAATATTATTACATGGTTTTCTCCTTAATTTCTGCATTCCAGTAGGTAGAATTAGGTTATTATGTTCTAATAGATTAGTACTGCATGTTTTGTTTTTATAATCTGCATTTGCATGCTTTTGAAAAGTTTATATATTTATGTAGGTATTATTAATTGCAACATTTTCCAGTAGTTCTTTTTGCATCTACTAAAACTATAGGAATAGATGTATATATTTTATGTATTTTCATTTCCAGTTGGTAGAATTTTGTTCTTTGTTTTCTTTGTTTTTGCATGGGTTTTAGGTTATCAATTTCCAGTAGTTAGTGTATGGTTTCTTTGTAAATTCAATTTGCATGGTCAATCTAGAAATCTATTGCATGTATCACTTTGTTCTTTTTCTATTTCCAGTAGCTTAGATGATTTTTATATACTTTTGTACACTGCATTCTACTGATTTTTCGGATAGTAATTTGTATGCACCACTGCTGCTGAGTATTAAATCCAGTAGTTTCTTACATGTTTTGTTCTGTTTTTGTGTAAAATTCCAGTGAGTTTCCTTCCCTGCCTCAGCTGTAATTTTTCTAGCGATTGCAGTATGCAAACTGCCCTGTTCATTTTGAAATTCCAGTATGCAAATTCCTCTGTTTTATACAAAATTCCAGTAGATAATTTATGTACAACTCTGTATTTTCTCTGTTTTGAACAAAAATTCCAGAACTGAAATTTCACTTTCCCCTGCATTCTCCTCTGTTTTTATTTCACCCGTGAGCATGTTTAATGTTCCTATCATTTTCACTTCTTCAAATTAATTTCCAGTACCAATTCTTTTCCAATTCTTTTCCTTTTCTATTAAATTTTATTTGCTCATTTTATCGTTTTCATTCTTTCTGTTTTATCCTTTCTATTTTGACTAATTTTTCTCTTTTCTTGTTTTGTAGGTATTGTGATTTCTTTCTCTAATTTTTCTTGTTTTTGTGTTTTCCTTTAGATCATTTGTACTAGGATGTTTTAAGTGTAATATCTATTATAATTGGTGTTTTCTGTCTTCTTTCTCTCTTAATAACTTTGATAGTGCATGACTAGATCTTCTACCCCAACAATTAGGGAACAAGTAGACGACCCAGAGGAAATCATTTGTCTTGCACGTAGAGAACAAAGAAGGAGGGAAAACAAAATGGCAAATAGAAGGCCAGCTTTGGAAACTTACATTCAAGCCCACTCTGTTCCACTAAGTAATGCAATCAGACTTCCGGAAGATTGCACATTCGAGTTAAATCCAAGTGTTCTTCAACTATTCACATCAAGGCTACAATTTGGAGGACTTCCCTCGGAAAGCCCTTTGGAACACTTGGCGGAATTCACTTCCCTATGTGATGGCTTTAAAGGGAAGTCTACAGTTGAAGAAGCTATGTTGAACCTATTCCCTTATACTTTGAGGGATAGAGCGAAAAGATGGTTATTGCAACTTCCGGTGGGGTCTATTTCTACTTGGGAAGAGTTGAGCCGAGCCTTTCTTGCTGAATATTATTCGGCTGCTAAGATCTTGGAGTTTAGAAGAGCAATCTCGAGCTTTGCACAACAAGAAGGAGAGACAGTCTTTGAAGCATGGGACCGACTGAAGGAGTTAATTCGATTATGCCCCCAACATGGCCTCTCCGAGCCTCTCATGATGCAACAATTTTACAGAGGTATGAATGAGTTGGGAAAGCAAATCCTTGATGGCTTGAATCCTCAAGGAGGATTCAACGGGATGAATGAAGTAGATGCTAGAGAAGTCCTCGAGCGTATGTACCACACGAAAAAAAATTGGCGAACGAGTGTTTGAGCGAAGCCCGTTAGAAGCCCGGTCCATGTGGCTTCATCGTCTTCTCTCGAGGATCAAATAGAAATTTTGAGATCTCAATTCAATTCCCAGCTCAACGTCCTTCAAGGAAGAAGCGCTCGGAACGTAAGCTTCGTTTGTGAATTCTGTCAAGGTCCACACTTTAGCGGAGACTTCACCGGAAATGGGATACTCTCGATTCCCGAGGACACCGAGTTCATTGATGTCGTGCAAGCTGCACCCGTGGGGAACTCCTACAACTCCTCTTGGCGGAATCATCCCAACTTTTCGTGGAGAAACAACTCCAACTCCGGTGGCGCTCCGTCGAACTTTCATAGAACGGGACCGGGATATCAACCTATAGCATTACCCCCTCAACGAACTTTCACTCCTTCCGATCCATGCTCGGAAATTAAAGACATGATGAAGGGAAACCATTAAGTATAATCTAGCAGCAACTAAAATCCAAAGACATTTTAGGAAAACTCGGTCACATTTAGAAAAATTAGAAATTATAACACCTTCTAATGAAAATACAGAATATTTATCTACAAAACATTCTAGGATATATACAATAACAATTAAATGTAGAATAACTATTGATAATTGGAATTTAGAAGTTTAGGTACATTAGACTCAGGTTGTAGTAACACTGTTCTAGATAGTAAACTTATTCCTTTAAAATACCAAAATACTATTCCCCTAGATCAACAATTTTCTGCAGAACAAATGGATGGTCAACTCTTTAAATATGATAGACAGTTGAGTAAATATAAAATAGCCTTTTACACCGAGAAAGGATACACGAACCCTTATGTTAGTCCTAGTAGGATATGTCTTAGAGATTTTTCCCTTAGTAAAGTTAAATTTATTATAGGATTAAATTTAGTTTTAAATCATTATTATGGTATTATCTCGTCCTCGCTATTATGGCTCAAACAAATGGAAGCTTCGGTCCGGAATCAACAGTCCTCGCTACAAAACTTGGAGATGCAAGTAGGGCAACTTTCCAAGCAATTCTCCGAAAGCGTGAAAGGAACACTTCCTAGTACCACCGAGCCGAACCCAGTTGAATGCAAGCAATTTACTCTTAGATCGGGTAAAATTCTCTCCCCACCTATTCCTAAAAAGACTAACGTACCTATTTTTGTGCAGGAATCGGTTGTGGAAAATAATAGGAAGGAAAGAACAAGCTGTGATGAAGAACGAGAGGAGCAGAAAAACAAACTTCCGAAGAAGATTCCGGAAGAATTTTTGCCTAAGATTCCTTATCCTTCTAGAATTAGCAAGGAGAGAGAAAAAGAACAATTTAATAAATTCGTTAAAACTTTTAGTCATATTTCTATTAATTTGCCTTTACTTGAAGTACTTTCTTCGTTTCCGAAATACTCTAAGTTTTTGAGGGACATTTTGCGTAATAAGTACCCTCTAGACTGTGAAAAGGTAATTTTGAATGAAATATGTTCAGCTTTAATTTCTAAAAAATTACCTTTCAAATGTAAGGATCCCGGTAGTTTTACTTTACCTTGTACTATAGGTCATATTTGTGATTTACATGCTTTAGCAGACCTAGGTGCAAGTGTAAATTTGATGCCTTCGAGCTTATTTGATAAGCTAGGGTTACATGATTTGAAACCTACTAGGACGTGTGTACAACTAGTAGATAAGACAATTAAAGTCCCGAGGGGTATAGTTGAAGATATACTTGTAAAGATCGGAAAATTTATATTTCCGGTAGACTTTGTTGTTATGGACATGCATGGGGAAGGTGGTGTACCACTTATCTTAGGGAGACCTTTTCTAGCTACCTCTAAGGCACTAATTGATGTCAATCGGGGATTTATTACACTTTGAATCTTGGATGAAGAAATTACATTTCGTGTTTAATTGTTTTGCTTGTTTTCTTTTCTTCGTGTTATTGTTTTCTTACCTTATTACTTTCTTTAATTTTTAAGGTATTAAATAAAGTTTCAAGCTTGCTTGCTCGGAAATCCAGATTTGTTCTCTTATCCCTTTCTTTTATCAAGTCCTTTGTGGTTGATTGGCGTTTGATGTGTTATTTGAGTTATAAATAAATAATATAAATAGTATAAATAATCAAATAAATAATACTAAAAATAATAAGAATCTCTATGATTAAAATAGGTTTGTCACTAATAAAATAACTCAATTAGGCAGAGCACCTATCGAAATAGTTTAGTAAATAATGTGGTATTCAGATTTTAAATTTATAAAAATCGTTTTTCCCTAAGACTTCTATTAAATTCTAGTGTAGAAAATATAATCAAACTAATTATGAATATGATTTGTGATTAAGGATCATTCAACAAGTAAATCAACCAATATCAAGAATGATAAGATTGAATTCTAAATCCTAGAAAACAAAGTAAAGAACAATGTAAGGAATAAAGCAAGTAAAAAGGTTGGGAGGAATTCTTTGTAAAATATAGGTACGATAAGAGGATACAAAATACCAAGTATAGGATAATCTTGGATCTAGTATCATAGCTCCACCAAAATCAAGTCTAAAGTAGAATCTCTTCCATACGGTTCGTGGCAAGAAATTCCTAGATTAAGAACACTTGAATGTTGACAAGATCAAATCTCCCATCAATCATCCTGGTTCCGGTCCATCAATAGGAAATTAATCACATCAACTTGGCACTAATTGTATATCCTGGTTCCGGCCTAACAATTAGTGTTAATCCGAAACCACAATCTCAAATCAAAACTTGTACTAAAGATAAAATTCAGATCTAAAGTCATCAATGAAATTGCAATTCGAATCAATAAAACCACAATCATTCAATCCAAGAACATCACAATATCTCAAGTAATTTGTAAAATAAAACCAACCAAATCTACCTATAAGAAATGTAGAAATGAGAATTCCTAAGGTTGGTTAACTAATTACAAAGAATAACAAGGAATAATAGAAGAAAAGGGGAAAGTGAAACATAGACATTAAACCTTCTTCCTCTTCAACTCCTTCTCTTGATTCTTCTTTGCTTCTTCAACTTGGATCTTCAATTTGTGTAGCCCAAATACCCTAGAATATATTCAGTAAATTTCCTTACGGATCGAGGCAAACCTACCAAATTAATCCCAAGATACTCAATACTACAACAAGTAGAGAGTAATTCTAAGAAAATTGGAAAATCAAAGTATAGATCTCTCTCTAAGTTCTACCAAACCTTCACAATTACTTAGCAATTTAGCCTAATTCAAACTCTATCCAACCTTAATACAAGCCAATCTAAATAAAGCTAAAAATTCTAGTATTTATAGATCTACTAAACCAGGGGCAAAATCGTCATTTTACATAAAAAATATTCCGGACAGAGCATCCATTCCATACGGGCGTAGCCCTCTCTACTATACGGGCGTTTAGAGCAGTTACTCCTTACGGGCGTTTGATCCAGAGTGCCACGGGCGTAAGGAAGACGGTTAATTCATACGGGCGTAATGCACACGGGGCAACGGGCGTTTAATCCGATACGGGCGTTATGCACAAAAGGGCAACGGGCGTTTTACTCAGATACGGGCGTAAGACATCTTCCACGGGCGTAGCACATTTCCCGAATGTTGCACTTTTGCCTCTGAATTTATCTTTTTTCACCAATTCGCCCCCGAAGTTACCTAAAAGGGAATATTTGCAATTAAACCCAAAATCAATCAATTTATCTCAATTTAATACAATTATTATCACAAATCATGCACAATTTATATCTCAAATCATGATCATATTTGATGTTATCAAATACCCCACAACTTAAACTTTGCTTGTCCTCAAGCAAATCAAAATAGAAGAATTTTAAGAAGAAACAAACTAACATCAAAAAGCTCAAAAAGAAAATTCAATTTATTTAAGATGTGCATGAATTTTCTCAAAAATTTCAACATAGACTAGTTTACTCTTCAAAGATCTCATCAACAAAGTGCTAAAGGAAGATTCACTTTCATGCCTCATCAAATGTCTTATGTCTAAGTCAAGAAAACTCAATTTGAACAAAACATTTTCAACTTAAATACGAAAAACGATCATAAAATCATCCCGAGTGAAGTGTGTGCTCTATCTCAATTGATGATCCAAATGGCAAACTTTCTTTCAAAGCAACTATCCAAATAGTGGTTTGGTCGATCAAAAACTTCAACAACGAGAGATAATCACAATCAAATCTCAAGAAACAAGCCACTTATTCAAAAGTACAATTTTATTCAATTGGTTTTTTTTTTTTTTTTCAAGGTTTTTATTCTTTGCTTAACAATATCAACTTTAACTACCCTTGTAGCGAGTTCCACTCCGATGACTCCCAGATCCCGAGGACCTTAGGGCACCGGGCATTCAATTCCCATAAGAAGTGGTTCTCAAGTAGCAAAGGATACATGCAAATAACCTTTTATTCAACAATAACGAAAATTAAAAGTGTGGCAAGTCTCTCAAAGAATTTTTCAAGTGAAAATTCAAGTCATTTCCATTCCCAAAAGACTTAATACTATTCAAATAAGTTGTCCAAAAGTAGTCCACTAATCGGAACAAACAACCAAAAATAGCTATGTCAAAAGAAATTTTCAGGATTTTTCCTATAATCATGCTCGTACCAAGTATCAACGAGATTAAACAAATTAAATCTCGAGACTTTTAACAATCAACACATAGTTTATATCATCGGCTAAGCAAATCAAATTCCCACAAAAAGTTCACAAAACAATCTTTTCAAGTAAACTAGTTATTTTGAAAAATTTAAAAATTTTTGGCATTTTGAGATAAAACGAGATAACATCGGTGTGTGCACCTACCCCACAACTCGAAAATTACACTGTCCTCGGTGTAAAAAGCGAATACCCCACAACTTACTTAAGGAAAATAAGAAAGCGAGAAACAACTAAGAAAAGAAAATAGCAAAAAGAAAAAAAATGCGGAAAAAAAAAAAAAAAAAAAAAAACCCCAAAATTTTAAAATAAGTAGAAAAGAAGGAAAAGTACAGAATAGTGCAAAGAAATGCTGAAAATAAAGAAAGACTAAAAACAACAAAATAAACGAAACACTAGAATTAACAGAAAATTGAAAAACTAAACACCGAAAACAATATAAAAAGCTAGTCTTCGGCCGGATGCGGTGGAGATGTCGGGGGGTTCTCGGGTATGTTGATCGGAGTAGAATGCATCGGAACTTCCCCATGAAGTGCCTCGAGCCACGGGCCGATGTCCGGACTAAACCGTGCGCCGGAGGTGAATCGCTGAAGGAGCTGCTGCTGCTGCTGTATAATAGTCTGGTTCTGTTGTTGAAGAACCGTCATCCGAGTCTGCAGTTGGAGAGTGTCACGTTCGACCTTCTCGAGGTGCTCGATCATGAATCGCTCGAAAGTCGAACGAGGAGTGAACGTCCGCGGTGGTACCGAAGATGATGATGGTGAAGGAGGTGGTTGCGGAGGTAGATCCGGAGCGGTCATAGAATCTCGAGGTCGAACAAGAACAAAACCGTGAATTTTATCGCGTCGAATGATCCCCATGCTCTGAAGATTACTCCGGTCTACCGGAACAGTAGACGCCGAAATCAGAGTAAGATTCGATCCCTCAAGATCAATATGGAAAAAGCGGGCCACGTTCATGATGAACGGGCCAAGTCCCAGTCTTCTTCTCTGGGGGATTGATTATCCCGGACTAGCTTCACAAACACTCTCGTTGGATCTAGATGAACACCTCGCCAGATGTGTGAGAGTATAGCGGCATCAAGTGTGGTGACAACTCCGGTACTATCTTTCCGACTCGTGATCGTATGAGATAACACAAAGTGGAGGTATCGGAGAGATAGATGGATGTATGAAGCTTTTGAGAGTGCAGAAGAATAGATAGCAGCTGAAGGTGTACGACAAATGTGGCTCCAGTAGGCTTGCGTACTATCCTCAAAATCAGTAACCGCCGAAGTGAAGAGACTTGTCTCGATCTCATCTTCTGTCCATAAACCGAGAGCAATACCAAAAGAACTCATCGAGAGCTCACGGTCAACTCCTCCGAGTCGAAATTTAACTGTCTCGATCGACACTCAAAAGAAGCAAAGAACTCGCACACAAGTTCTTGATAGACGGGAGCGTCTATCTCAAACATGCGTCGGTAAGGAGGAAAAGAAAGGAGACGGAGCATCTCGAGATGCAGCTCCATGAGATCTATTGCTGCCCAGTCGATCCGACGTCCGTGAAGGATGAGTTTATCGGAGAAGGAACGAATATGAGATATAGCCGAAGAGGAGGAAGATGGAAATGTGAGGAAAGGATGCATGATAGTAGTGATAGGTGTGAGATCGGGTGCCATGATAAGGAAGAAAATGAGATATATATATAACAAAAAACAAGAGAGGAAGAATTGAGGATTGATTTTTGAGAGGGAAGTGAAAGGAAAATGAAAATTTTCACAAGAAATAGAATCTGTCCGTTCTTGTTACGCCCGTAAAGAATGTGTTACGGGCGTGAATGCCTTGGGAATTGAAGATTTCCGAAGAAATTTGAAATTCTGGATTGGTTACGGGCGTATAAAGAGTATTACGCCCGTAAAGATGTAAATACGGGCATTAGAAATATAGTTACGCCCGTAAAGATGATGTCAGCAATGATGTTAACGCGGAAAGAATTTGAAAAGATGGTTACGGGCGTACAAACAGGTACACGGCCGTAATACATCCTACGGGCGTGAAGTTTTGAGCTTCACGACCGTAAGGTACACAGAAGCGGGAAAAAATTTGAAAATTTCAAATTCCAGTCCCCAGATTATGCGAAGGCCTCAAAATTCAGTCCAAAAACTTTTATGTACTCACCAATCATCAAGATAACACAATTAAGCACATGATCCCTACTCGGAACATCCGAAAACTAGCATAAAAGAAAGAAATAAAACCTATACTGGAACATCCAGCTACTAGTAAAGCGAATTAGACAGAAAAATAACGCCTATCAACCACAAAAGACTCGAAAGAAGAAGGGATAAGAAAACAAATCTGAATTTCCGAGCAAGCAAGCTTGGAACTTTATTTAATACCTGAAAATAAGAGAAGAAAGTAGATAAGAAAATAATGGAGAAAAGAAATAATATCCAAGTAAAGCATCTAAACACGAAATGTAATCTCTTCATCCAAAACCCGAAGTGTAATAAATCCCCGATTAACATCAATTAGTGCCTTAGAAGTAGCTAGAAAAGGTCTCCCTAAGATAAGTGGTATACCACCTTCACCATGCATATCCATAACAACAAAGTCTACCGGAAATATAAATTTTCCGATTTTTACAAGAATATCCTCAACTATACCCCTTGGGACTTTAATTGTCTTATCAGCTTGCTGTACACACATCCTAGTAGATTTCAAATCATGCAAACCTAGCTTATCAAATAAACTTGAAGGCATCAAATTCACACTTGCACCTAGGTCCGCTAAAGCATGTAAATCACAGATATTACCAATTGTAAAACCAAAAATGTTACAGGGGGAGTTTTTATCATTTTTATAATAAAACCACACTACATGCCGCCCCGTGCCATGTATACCCTGTGCCCAAAGATGACTGGATAACGCGGATTTTGTGAGTACGTGTTTTGGCGAGGTGAAATTCAAGCCAAGGCTTATCGAATTTCTTTAGTCGGGATATAGAGAATAAATCTCTTATTCCTTTCTTTCCTCCAAACGATATACTCTTTTTTTTTTTTTTTTTTTAAACAACTCCTTATGATTTCACCTTAACCTTGCGGCTAATAGGCATCCAGAATTAATTAAAGGCCAAACACGGGCTTCTTCCCTAACAGGCCATGCACAATTCTTTAAGCCTAACCAGAGTCTATTAAACATAAGGATAAACAGAAAGCAAACAAACAGACATCCTCGATCTCACCTTAACCTTTGCGCTAATAAGCATCCAAGATATTCACGGATATCTTTTAAGCTTAACCAGAGTCTTTTGAACAGAGGACAACACATATAAAAGAAGAGAACAATAGAAAAGAAACAAGATAAAAATCCAGTTGTTGATGAACACAGTAAGGATATAAGAAGATAAAAGCATATGATTCCTGAATTATTGAGTTAGCATTCCCCTCTTTCCCAGAGGGGTTTTAAGCTATCATTTTAAAAAATAAAGCAGTAGTAAAATAAGATTAATACAAACTTACAATCTTTTTTATATTGCGGAAAATACTTGTACAAATGCAAACTCAACAAACTTAAAGCTTTCTCACACTAGCTACTCTGCCTTCTTTCTATATTCGTTTCCTTGTGGTGTGTGGAGGAGAGGTGTATTCCGAATTACAAAGAAAAGCCATATATATAGGCAAAGGAGGAAAGCAAAACAAATAAAAAGCAAGCACTTACAGCAGTGAAGTTGTCATTACAAGATAAGATCACTCAAAAAGCAAGAAAAGATTACACGCAAAGCTGTAAAATGTCACGCGTAAAGCAAGAAAATGGCACACAGTAAAGATGTCGGCCATATTGAACTGAGTGGAGTGGTGTGTCCCACCACTAAGTAGTGCGCAGAGCACTTAAACCTCCAGTATCATGTCATGATTTTCTTGTCGGTCATCCAATTCTGCCAGATCCATTCCTGTTGGAGTATGTCCAGATGGAATTTCAAGTTCTTGAGTGTCAAGATAATCTCCATAATTCCGGGCAACTTGGTATTGGTGGATAGATTGAACATGAAACATTTGTGGAAGATCTTCCGTAACATGATTAAGGAAAGGAACATCATAAGTCCTTTTATGCAGGTATGGACTTCCAAAAATTTTCATATTCTTTTCTTCAGTGAAAAGTTGAACATCATACCGGGGAATATGTGAAATCAGTGGTTGTGCTGCCTGAAGATATACTCTAGCAAGAGTATATTGTTCTTCTTCGTGCCCTTTGAGAAGTGAATAGCTAAATTCCAAGGGTTGCTGAATTGGGATTTTGTAGTCATGTGTAGTAAGCAAAATAGTGTGTCTGGCAAAGCATCGGGAAAGGTCAAGGACTGTGGGACTGTTTCAAACTCAAGGTTTATGTAACCATTACGGGTAATGTCTGTCTTGAGTATTTGTTGAAGGATGTAGGCAAGTCTCCATGAGACGGGTTCGATGTATTCTATTACTTGCCTAGGAGAAGTCACCATAGCTCTTCTTATCATTCCAGTGGTAAACAAGTTTTTGAATGACAGAAAAGAATCGATGTCTTTCCAAGTCCGCAGATCTATGGATGCTTGAACAAAATGAAAACCCTTGTCGCACTTACAATACTGTTGAGGGTGTTTGTTTTCTTTAAAAGCAAGCACACGAGTGCTAACCCTCTAGAAGGATCTTCTTTGGCTTCCGCCATTGCTCGTAACCTTTGTTGGGTTGCAAGAATATTTTGTTTAGTGTCATGAAGAACAATCTCTCTGATTTTCTCTTTTACTTCGTTGAGTTGTTCAGGAAATACTTCCAAAAACTCTTGCTTTTGATTCCATTCATTTTCCCATTCTTTTTTGAGCAGATTTAGTTCGGATGTTGTCTTTGTTAACTCTTCCTTCATATTTTTCATTTTCTCTTCCAATTCTGAAATCCGTTTTGCCTTATTACCATTCTCAATTATCAGTAAGCGTTCTTTTTCACGCCATTTTGGGGAAAGTACGGGTTCAGTAGATTCAGTAAGGTCCGGAAAAGATTTCCGGGAACAGAGGATTTGACCAATAAGATTAGTCAAATGTCCTACTAAAGCATGAATAATAGAAAGAAATTGAGTAGATTTGGGTTGGTTGAATAGGTTATCAACGAGACATTGTTGTTCAGGAAGAAGTGTGAATTGAGATCGAAAAGCATGTTTCTGGGGAAAGGTTGGAAAACTATAAGGACCGAACTTAAATTGACTGGGAGTGTTGTTGGTTGCCATCTGCAATAATAAATTATGATTAAGTAAAAAGGATAATTCTATAATCCTATTCCCAAATATCACAGGCTCCAGTAATGAAACGGTATCTGGATTAAGAATGAATCTTAAACTATATCCGGGAGATCTATATTTCTATATAAATATCAATTATTATATGATCGTAACTAACTATGGACTCCAGTATTGAAACGGTATCCATAACAGCTTTGAATGATGTTTTATATACTATGGTGGTTTATCCGGAACTTGTTGATCAAAAAGAAGAAATCTAGATAATTTATCAGCTAAATAATTATCGGTTCCTTTAATATGCTCAAATTTAATTCTATAATTAGAGTTAATAATACTATCTTTAAAAACAAGCCATCTTCTTTGGCTAATCCGTTTACTATTTTTATTTTCAAAGAATTTAACAATAGCTTCACAATCTGTTCTAACTAAGATTTCGGGTTTATTTATCAAAAATAATCTAAAACTATCAAGAGCATATTTTACTGCTAGTATTTCTTGATCTATACTACTAAGATTCTTTTCTTTATATTGTCCACTAGAATATCTACAAAGTTCTTCACTAGATTTAGGACTATATTTATTCGGTTTTCGTTTTAAAATACCACCCCATCCTTGTTCACATCCGTCAGTTTCAACTATCATGTAATCACTATCTAATGGTAATTTAAGATTTGGTAATATGGTAACAGCTCTTTTAATTTGGTCAATCTGTTTATAGTCTTCTATATTAAATATTTTCATTCCTGTACTTCCTATTTTACCATATAAAGGTCCAACCATTTTTCCTAAATTGTGTATAAAAGGTCTTGCATAATTAACTAATCCTACAAAGGCTTGTAATTCTTTAATAGTTTTGATAGGAGGAAAATCTAATACTTTTTTAGCAATATGTGGTTGTAATTTTATCCTTCCATTTCCTAATTCAATACCTAAGAATTCTATATTATTTTTGAAAAATTGTGCTTTTTTACTACTAATTACTATACCATTTTTATCAAATTCAGCTAAAACCTTTTTTAAATGTTCTATATGATCTATCTTATTTTGGCTAAAAACAAGAACATCATCTATATAAACTGCTACAAAGTTCCTATATTTTCCAAAAATATCATCCATTTTTCTTTGAAATATACTAGGTGCATTTTTCAAACCAAACGACATAACTAACCATTCAAAATGTCCTAAAGGACAAGTAAAAGTTGTCCATTCTATACTATCGGGATGCATTTTAATTTGCCAGAAACCAGATTTACAATCAAATTTACTAAATATAAAATTGTTTTGTATTCTATTTATCAATTCTACTTTATCGGGAATATCATAAGCATCATCTATAGTATTATCATTTAATCGTCTATAATCTATAACCATTCTACTTTTTCCTCTAACTATTTCACTATGTTTGTTAACAATAAAAGAAGGAGATCTATGAGGACTAGTTCATCTAATTACTTGTAATTTTTGTAAATCATTTATATGCATTTCAAATTCTTTAAGATTCTCATTTGTTGATTCTATTTTCTTAGAAACTATTCTAAACTGAGGATCTTTCAATTCTAATTTACAATAAAGAGAATTTCTTGTCCAATGACTCTGAGGATTTTCTCCAAAAATATTATCTTTTTCTAATTGACTAATGATATTATCTATATCATAATGTCCTGTACTAAGGAAATTAAATAAACAAGAATAGTTAAGATATGGAGTTATAGCTATAGAATCAATCTATAAAATCATTATTCCGATCTAAATCTACTAACTCAGTTTTAGGTTTGCAATCACCTGGAGTTTTACATTGACATTCTTCTTCGTCATTTGGCAATTGGTGTTCTATATGTTCATTAGTATAAGGTATAGGTGGTGTTTCTAATAAACTAAGATTATTTTTATTAAAAATTATTCCATGATAATGATTTAATATAAAATTTAATCCTATTATAAATTTAACATGACTAAGAGAGAAATCTCGAAGGCATATTCTACTTGGATTCGTATAAGGGTTTGTATATCCTTTCTCAGTATAATAAGCTATTTTATATTTATTTAATTGTCTATCATACTTATGCAATTGTCCATCCATTTGTTCAGCATGAAATTGTTGATCTAAAGGAATAATACTTTGATATTTTAAGGGTACTAACTTATTATCAAGGATTGTATTACTACAACCTGAGTCTAGCATTCCTATTACTTCTAAATTCCAATTATCTATGTAAATTTTACATTTTATTTTAACAGCATATATCCTAGGATGTTTAGTTGATAAATAATTAAAAGCAATTTCCTTATTATTAGGAGATGTAATTTCTAATTTTTCTAAACATACTCTATCTTTCTTAAACTTTCTTTGTATCTTGAGTGCTGCGAAATTATATTTAATTGTTTCTAATTTTATACATTTTTGAATTATATGAGCATTTTCATAATCTTCTATATCTAAATAATGATTTAATTGAATGCCATAAATGTCTAACCTATCCATTTCTTTAATTTCAATTCTATGCTAGATAGTCTTTCTTGTAATTCCTGAAGTATATTTTCAATATGTAATATCCTAAGTTCTATAGTATCATGTTTTTGATTATCACTGGTTTGCTGTTTTGGTATAGGATCTAAAGGGATATTTAAATGTTTTAGACAAAAAACACAAGCTTCTTTATGACATAAATCGCATTTATATCTAAGATGTAAAACAGGATACTTAAAACAATATATACAAGGTTTATCATTACTTCCTCTATTTCCTATCCAATTATGAGAACAATTTAGAGACATAATTAGGGAAACTTAAATCATCTATCCAGGGTTGTAAAGTTTGAGCTAAGGACATAGTAGGTTGCTGGGATGTAGATGGGTCCGATGTATCAGGAGAAGAAATAGCTGGTAGGTTAGGGAGGAGAGACGGAATTTCTATATGATTGTGGTCAGGAGTTACTAATATATTATCTATATATATATATTAGTGTTATTTTTAAAAAGTTCTAAGTTTAGGTTTATAAAGGGGTCACAATTTGTAAAAAGATCAGAATTTATTGATTGAGACTCTAGACTAGGTTCTACTTGTTCACTAGTAGTGGCTTCATTATCTACTGGTTTAGCACTAGTAGTGGCTTCATTATCTTGGTTTATCTAGAGGCCATATATTGGGGCCAGTATAAATTTCCGGAATTGTGTTTACATCATTTCCTACAATTTTCTTAAATCTCTCTAAGTTATGTTTTAAATTAAACTGTTTTCTATGTAATCCTAATCAGTCAATATCTTTAGCAGCACGAATTAATCGACTATGTCTTTTTAATAAATTAGATTTAGTTTGTGTTAAACTATATAACATGTAACTCCTATTGCTACTAGGTTCAAATGATTTTTTAATACTTTTATTAATAGCATCTATTACTAAACTAAGATGATAACCATCCGGTTCACGATTTTGACATTCTCGATTTGTAGTCATTCTAAATGAAATGTTTTGAAATGTTCATGAATATCTTTGTAATGGGCTTTTAATACTAATCTTTTTCTTAAAATAAGTATTCGCATATCTAAAATGTTATGTCTATGTGTAAGACTATTATTGCTCAAGGCTCGCATTTCGTTTAATTTGGTTTCATGACTATCAATATCTATTTTAATATGATCTAAATATTCCTTAAACATAAGACAACATGCACATTGAGCATTACATGTCCAGATTAATAGGCTTTCTATAAAGTTTGCCATTTGTTCACTTCGGTCTGGGTCATTATCTTGTTCATGGTTCCATTCACTTTCTGGTTGTATATCGGATTCCAAATTAGAAGGTGATATATTTTCAGGTGCTGGCAAATTTTCACTAGTACTTCCACTAATTATATTACGTCTACCGGGCATTATGAACAATTATCTTCACAAGTTTGTGACATATTATCTAAATTGGTTAACATAAGTTCTTCTAACTGATCTATTTTATTTTTATACAAATTATCGGTTCCTATTAATTCTTGTGCAAAACCTAAGTTTTCTTCTTCAATGTCTTGGGAGTAATTCATGTCATCTATACTTATAATACTAAAAATACTTTCCAGTATCGAGATAAAGTTTCATCTATATGGAGCAAATCTTCATTTACACATTCAATTAATACTGCCTCTTTATTACGGTTATTATATTTCCTATCACATTCTCTAGCTAGATGATCGGGGCTTTCACAAGTAAAACAACTAAGTCTATTCTTATAATTTCGTTTTCTATCAAATCGTCTAACATGTATGTCTTTACTAAGATAAGGCTTTCTTGCATTACTTTTTCTTAAGTAATATTTCTTCTTATTTTTATATTTTATATAATTTCTAGGTTTAGACTGTTTACTAGGCTTATCATATACCCGAGGAGTATAAATATTTTTACAAAAACTATACTCTCCTTTTAATTGTTACTAATTGTTATATCAGTACACTGTTCTACTAATTTATCTATAACAAATTTGATTTTAGTACCAATATTATCTAAAACAGGAATATACTTACCTTCAGTAATAGCCTTCTTTTTTTCTTCTAAATATTGCCTAAAGATTTTTGTTCCTAATGGATCGGGTAATTTTAAAAATAATTTTTCTCCTATTGTTTGATTATGATAACATCCAGCCACTGTACTATGGTGCATAAAATCTAAAAAGAAGGGTTTACAGAATTCCCATTTTCTAAGTTGTAACATTTCTAGTTGTTTTAATGCTATTTCTTGTTTTTTGTCGTAACCAGTATTAGGTTGTTCGCCAAGAACTAAAAGAGTTACTTTATTTGTAAAGTTATAAGGATTATCTCCTAATTCTATGTCTCTAGCAAATTCTAAAGGGTAATTTGCTTTATAACTTTCCCATAATGCTCTAGTTGTTTCACCTAAAAAATTTTCTAAATAATTATACATTCCTACAAAGCATCAAAAGTAAAATCGTCTTTAGTGTATTCTCTACCAACTATTTGAGACCATGTTTCTAACAATGTTGGCCATATTTGAGGATCATGTGCAGTTAAATTAAGTATTTTACCATTATCTATTAAAAGATTACTATCTAATGTTTCCAAAGGAAGTCTACGTCCTCTACTTTGAAATATCCTACCTTCATTTCTATCATTATATGTTGTATAAGGCGTTCTAGGTGGTTGTCCTATAGCATAGTTACGTTGAGATGCATATGATTGTGCAGGTGCATTACTAGATGTACTAGGATTTTGGTTAATTGGTGGACTTGTTGATTCCATATATTCTTTATCTTGATGATTTTCATAGGTTACACTATATCCACTAGATGTTTTATTAAGGTAATCGGTTTCTAATAATTGTCCTAAATTTATCATTTCTATTTCTAAAGATAAGACTTCATCAGAAGATAAATCTATACCAGATCCTATTATAATTCTACCTTCAGGAAATCTATTCATTGTTCTTCAATTTCTTCTATTTCTGAATTATTTTGAATTTGTTCAGTATAATTACTAAACCGTAAAGAATAAGATCCATCACGATTTTTAAACATATCATGTGATTCAGGAGTATTAATAATATCTTTATCGATTAGATTTTTTCCTAAATTCCATTCAGATCCTTCTAAGCTACTGGAAGTTATTTTCATAGGTTCTAAAAATTTTATTCCTTTTGATATTATGGGTTTCATTATACCATCAATATTTAATTTACTTTGGATACAACTACTATTAGTAAGTTTTCCTAAGACTCCTATATTTACTAATAAATTTCCATCATTTCTAATAAATCCTTCATATCCTTTAGCTTGTAAGCCTATTACTATTTTATCTAAATCATTGATAGAAAGTAATAAATCAGGACTACAATAAAATAAAGCTTCGTTTTTACCCATATCTAATTCCATTGTTGCTAAAGTAGCTTTTTGAGCATCTTTCTGCCAACTTTTATCTAAGAGTACTACTAAAACTTTTGCTCCTATATATTTTCTAGTTAATCCTTTAATTGCTACCATAATTAAACCAAGGTGAGCTAGTCTTTTACCTGATTTTCTAATCTTTTGTATGGATTCTTTGCTAATAATATCTAAATTAACAGCATTAGTTGTTACTTGTACTTGTTCTTCTCTACTTATCCGTAACAAGCTAGTTGAAAGATTTAAAGGACCCGTTCGATATAGGACACGAGGATTTAATAATTTAATTTGGTCATATCTATAAAGGTCTAGATTTGATTCTAAGTCTATAACTTGTTCTAAGGCTCGTATGGGTTCCGAGTTATTACTACTAGAAGTACTTCCGCGACTTAATAGTCTTCCTAAAAAGGTACCATTATTTAATTTGATTATTTTGTCCTATAGGTGCTAATGTTCTACTAGATCCAGAAAAAGAATGTCTTGCTAAGTTCATTTTGCAATTCCAAATAAAGGATTTTTATTTTTAAATTATCTTTCCTTTTTAATTATGTTTCCATTTATATCTAATTTTGATAATTTATCAACAAGATGTTCAAGGTCTTGTTGTTGGGAAGAGCCTACTTTTGGTCGTTCATGTGTAGCTATTATTTTTTCTATGTCTGTGAGTTTATGGTATATTAGTTCTAAAAAAGATAATATCGTATTATTCTGTCTTATGGATTGTTTATCCGTACTATTGGCTGGAATATGAGTAGAATATCCTACGGGATGACTAAAATATTGTCTTGTTAAGTCTAAAGCGTCTTGATATGCTTTTGAATTCATGCTAGTATTATTCTTTTTATATCTTCTAATGTTTTTTGTAATGTATCTATACGAAGAATTAATGGTTCTATTAATTTTTGCTGAATAGCTATTGGACTAGATTTTAATTTATCTTTGGATATAAGTTCTTTTACGTTTGCAAATATATCATTATTTTGGGACCGTACATATTCTATACTGGTTTATACAGTAGCTGGATGTTATCATAATCAAACAATAGGAGAAAAATTATTTTTAAAATTACCCGATCCATTAGGAACAAAAATCTTTAGGCAATATTTAGAAGAAAAACAGAAGGCTATTACTGAAGGTAGGTATATTCCTGTTTTAGATAATATTGGTACTAAAATCAAATTTGTTATAGATAAATTAGTAGAATAGTGTACTGATATAACAATTAGTAAACAATTAAAAGGAGAGTATAGTTTTTGTAAAAATATTTATACTCCTCGGGTATATGATAAGCCTAGTAAACAGTCTAAACCTAGAAATTATATAAAATATAAAAATAAGAAGAAATATTACTTAAGAAAAAGTAATGCAAGAAAGCCTTATCTTAGTAAAGACAAACATGTTAGACGATTTGATAGAAAACGAAATTATAAGAATAGACTTAGTTGTTTTACTTGTGGAAGCCCCGATCATCTAGCTAGAGAATGTGATAGGAAATATAATAACCGTAATAAAGAGGCAGTATTAATTGAATGTGTAAATGAAGATTTACTCCATATAGATGAAACTTTATCCGATACTGAAAGTATTTTTAGTATTATAAGTATAGATGACATGAATTACTCCCAAGACATTGAAGAAGAAAACTTAGGTTTTGCACAAGAATTAATAGGAACCGATAATTTGTATAAAAATAAAATAGATCAGTTAGAAGAACTTATGTTAACCAATTTAGATAATATGTCACAAACTTGTGAAGATAATTGTTCATAATGCCCGGTAGACGTAATATAATTAGTGGAAGTACTAGTGAAAATTTGCCAGCACCTGAAAATATATCACCTTCTAATTTGGAATCCGATATACAACCAGAAAGTGAATGGAACCATGAACAAGATAATGACCCAGACCGAAGTGAACAAATGGCAAACTTTATAGAAAGCCTATTAATCTGGACATGTAATGCTCAATGTGCATGTTGTCTTATGTTTAAGGAATATTTAGATCATATTAAAATAGATATTGATCATGAAACCAAATTAAACGAAATACGAGCCTTGAGCAATAATAGTCTTACACATAGACATAACATTTTAGATATGCGAATACTTATTTTAAGAAAAAGATTAGTATTAAAAGCCCATTACAAAGATATTCATGAACATTTCAAAACATTTCATTTAGAATGACTACAAATCGAGAATGTCAAAATCGTGAACCGGATGGTTATCATCTTAGTTTAGTAATAGATGCTATTAATAAAAGTATTAAAAAATCATTTGAACCTAGTAGCAATAGGAGTTACATGTTATATAGTTTAACACAAACTAAATCTAATTTATTAAAAAGACATAGTCGATTAATTCGTGCTGCTAAAGATATTGACAGATTAGGATTACATAGAAAACAGTTTAATTTAAAACATAACTTAGAGAGATTTAAGAAAATTGTAGGAAATGATGTAAACACAATTCCAGAAATTTATACTGGCCCCAATATATGGCCTCTAGATAAACCAGTAGATAATGAAGCCACTACTAGTGCTAAACCAGTAGATAATGAAGCCACTACTAGTGAACAAGTAGAACCTAGTCTAGAGTCTCAATCAATAAATTCTGATCTTTTTACAAATTGTGACCCCTTTATAAACCTAAACTTAGAACTTTTTAAAAATAACACTAATATATATATAGATAATATATTAGTAACTCCTGACCACAATCATATAGAAATTCCGTCTCTCCTCCCTAACCTACCAGCTATTTCTTCTCCTGATACATCGGACCCATCTACATCCCAGCAACCTACTATGTCCTTAGCTCAAACTTTACAACCCTGGATAGATGATTTAAGTTTCCCTAAAGAAAACTAATTATCTCTCTAAATTGTTCTCATAATTGGATAGGAAATAGAGGAAGTAATGATAAACCTTGTATATATTGTTTTAAGTATCCTGTTTTACATCTTAGATATAAATGCGATTTATGTCATAAAGAAGCTTGTGTTTTTTGTCTAAAACATTTAAATATCCCTTTAGATCCTATACCAAAACAGCAAACCAGTGATAAACAAAAACATGATACTATAGAACTTAGGATATTACATATTGAAAATATACTTCAGGAATTACAAGAAAGACTATCTAGCATAGAATTGAAATTAAAGAAATGGATAGGTTAGACATTTATGGCATTCAATTAAATCATTATTTAGATATAGAAGATTATGAAAATGCTCATATAATTCAAAAATGTATAAAATTAGAAACAATTAAGTATAATTTCGCAGCACTCAAGATACAAAGAAAGTTTAAGAAAGATAGAGTATGTTTAGAAAAATTAGAAATTACATCTCCTAATAATAAGGAAATTGCTTTTAATTATTTATCAACTAAACATCCTAGGATATATGCTGTTAAAATAAAATGTAAAATTTACATAGATAATTGGAATTTAGAAGTAATAGGAATGCTAGACTCAGGTTGTAGTAATACAATCCTTGATAATAAGTTAGTACCCTTAAAATATCAAAGTATTATTCCTTTAGATCAACAATTTCATGCTGAACAAATGGATGGACAATTGCATAAGTATGATAGACAATTAAATAAATATAAAATAGCTTATTATACTGAGAAAGGATATACAAACCCTTATACGAATCCCAGTAGAATATGCCTTCGAGATTTCTCTCTTAGTCATGTTAAATTTATAATAGGATTAAATTTTATATTAAATCATTATCATGGAATAATTTTTAATAAAAATAATCTTAGTTTATTAGAAACACCACCTATACCTTATACTAATGAACATATAGAACATCAATTGCCAAATGACGAAGAAGAATGTCAATGTAAAACTCCAGGTGATTGCAAACCTAAAACTGAGTTAGTAGATTTAAATCGGAATAATGATTTTATAGATATAGATTCTATAGCTATAACTCCATATCTTAACTATTCTTGTTTATTTAATTTCCTTAGTACAAGACATTATGATATTGATAATATCATTAGTCAATTAGAAAAAGATAATATTTTTGGAGAAAATCCTCGGAGTCATTGGACAAGAAATTCTCTTTATTGTAAATTAGAATTGAAAGATCCTCAGTTTAGAATAGTTTCTAAGAAAATAGAATCAACAAATGAGAATCTTAAAGAATTTGAAATGCATATAAATGATTTACAAAAATTACAAGTAATTAGATGAACTAGTCCTCATAGATCTCCTTCTTTTATTGTTAACAAACATAGTGAAATAGTTAGAGGAAAAAGTAGAATGGTTATAGATTATAGACGATTAAATGATAATACTATAGATGATGCTTATGATATTCCTGATAAAGTAGAATTGATAAATAGAATACAAAACAATTTTATATTTAGTAAATTTGACTGTAAATCTGGTTTCCGGCAAATTAAAATGCATCCCGATATTATAGAATGGACAGCTTTTACTTGTCCTTTAGGACATTTTGAATGGTTAGTTATGCCGTTTGGTTTGAAAAATGCACCTAGTATATTTCAAAGAAAAATGGATGATATTTTTGGAAAATATAGGAACTTTGTAGCAGTTTATATAGATGATGTTCTTGTTTTTAGCCAAAATAAGATAGATCATATAGAACATTTAAAAAAGGTTTTAGCTGAATTTGATAAAAATGGTATAGTAATTAGTAGTAAAAAAGCACAATTTTTCAAAAATAATATAGAATTCTTAGGTATTGAATTAGGAAATGGAAGGATAAAATTACAACCACATATTGCTAAAAAAGTATTAGATTTTCCTCCTATCAAAACTATTAAAGAATTACAAGCCTTTTTAGGATTAGTTAATTATTTTACTAATATTTTACAGGGGGTTTTTCATAATTTAACACTACATGCCGCCCCGTGCCATGTATACCTAGTGCCCCAAAGGATAACTGGTTTTCATAAACAAACAGACAGAGTACTTGTCTTGGTGAGGCGAAATTCTTGGCCGGAGCTTCAACGAATTTCTTTGGTCAAGATATAGAGAATAAATCTCTTATTCTTTTCCTTCCTCCAAACGAGCTTCAACGAATTTTTTTTTTTTTTTTTTTTTTTTTTAAAGCAACATCTTATGACTTCACCTTAACCTTGCGGCTAATAGACATCCAGAACCATTCCAAGGCCAACAACGGACACTCTTCCTAACAGGCCATACAAGTTCTTTAAGTCTAACCAGAGTCTATTAATCATAAGAATAGTAAAAAACAGAAGAACACGAACATCCTCGGATCTCACCTTAACCTTGCGGCTAATAGGCATCCAAAATATTCACGATATTTCTTAAGCCTAACCAGAGTCTCTTGAACTAAGGACAATACATGTAAAAGTAATAAACGGAAAGGAAAGAACAACATGAAAACCAAGCTAACAATGAAAGCAGAAAGGATATAAGAAGAAATATCCATTATAAGCATATGATTCCTGAAGATATTTAATTATCAATCCCCTCCTTCCCGGAGGGGTTTTAAGCTAACATCTTAAAATTAATAACACAAAAATAATACAAACTTACAGTATTATAGATGTTGATCGGAAATACAACTGCAAATCAAACGTATACAAGCTTCAAAGTAAACTTCACACTTGCTTCACACTATAGTTTTCTTAGAGGGAAATCTTATCCGGGTATCGTTGGTGTGTGTTCTGTGTATCTTATGTGTGTGTGTTTCTAGTGATACAAGAGAGGCCTTTATATAGGCATACAAACTAACGGTCTAACAAAGTAAGACACGCAAACTTTCAAGCTAAGACAGAGAAAAGCATAACACACTGGCCAATACAAACAAACCACGCAAAAGCAAAAAGCATAAAGTAAAGATAGCCATTGACGAAAAGTCGCCAAACAGTGATTCCATTATCGAGACAAGTGGGTGAATAGTGAAGCCGCCAGGTCTTGTCGATGAATAGTGCGGCGCACTCGGACTTCTAAAATATTTTCATTTAAGTCCATGTCATAATCATCATTCATGCCAGGTGTACCGGGGCCTGCTTGTCATGAATCCTGGTGGAGTTTCTGTGGCATGTGTGTCAAGGTAATCGCCATAGTGTTTGATGAGTTGGTGTCCACTTGTTGACTGGATATGGAACATTTGGGCCACATCCTCGGTAACATGATTTGGGAAAGGAATATCGTAGGTTCGAAGGTGCAGATAGGGGCTGCCAAATATCTTCATATTCCGATCTTCGGAGAGGAGTTGATAATCGTACCTCGGAATGTGTAGAATCAATGGTTGTGCCGCTTGCATGTATACTCTAGCCATAGTATACTGTTCTTCCACATCTCCATGAAGAAGAGAGTAGGTAACGTCAAGCGGTTTCGGGTTTGCCAGTCTGTAATCGTGTGTTGTGAGCGGTATGGTATACCGGCGGGCTCATGGGAAGTGTCGAGACCTGGGAACTGTTTCGAGGTCGAGATTGATATATCCATTGCGGATACAATCAGTCTTAAATATTTGTTGCAGTAGGTAGGCTAGCCTCCATGAAACAGGTTCAATGAAATCCATTACTTGTCGAGGGTGTGAAATAATGACTCGCTTAACCATCCCGGCTGTGAAAAGGTTCTTGAAAGACAAGAGATCATCCACATCTTCCCATGTTTTAAGATCAATGGAAGCTTGGACAAAGTGGAAACCTTTATCACACTTACAGTACTGTTGGGGATGTTTCTCTTCCTTGTAAACAAGGACACTTAGTGCCATTCCTTTTAAAGGACACTCTTTTCTTGCGCCCATAGAACGTAAGGCGTACTGTGTTGCCAGAAGATGTTTTTTAGTACCTTGGAGTGTAAACTTCGGATCAATTCACGGACTTCATTAAGTTTTTCAGGAAAAACTTCTAAATACTCTTGCTTGTTGTTCGGTTCTTTTCTCCCATTCTTTTTTAGGAAGTTCGGTCTCGGTTTCGGTTCGGGGGCTTTTTTTCCTTTTCGAAAGGTTCTTTTCAAGGTCAAGCAATGCGCCTTGCCTTGTTACCATTTTCGACAATCGGTAATCTTTTATTTTCACGCCATGCGGGGTGAAAGTACGAGTTCAGTTGCGTTATCATGGTCGGGAGAAGGTTTTGGTTGTAAATGAAGGATTTGACCATTGAGATTAGCTAGGTGGCCAACCAAAGCATGAAGGATAGTGAGAAACCGGTTTGATTTTGGTTGATTGAAAAGATTATCAACCAAGCATTGTTGTTCGGGAAACAGGGAAATTGAGATCGAAAGGCATTTTTCCGGGGGGAAAAAGTTACAAGATTATAAGGACCAAATTTGAATTGACTAGGGATATTGGATGCCATCTGCAATATTGAAAATAATGTTAAGAACAATAATAATACTAATAATGATAATAATTCTAAGCTAGGAAATGATTATCCTAATCCCAAATGTCTCGGGCTCCTGTAATGAAACGGTACCTGGATTAAGAGCGAATCTTAAACAATATCCGGGAGAACTAGATATAATAGCAACCAATAATAATAATAATATCTCCTATAATAAGATTACCAACTATGGACTCCAGTAATAAAAGGGGTATCCATAACGGCTTTGAATGTTGTTTAACCGGTAAAATAAATAACTAAGGTGGTTCATTGGTACTTGTTGATCAATAAGTAAAAATCGAGATAATCTATCAGCTAAATAATTATCAGTACCTTTAATATGTTCAAACTTGATATGATAATTTGAATTAATAATACTATCCTTAAAAACAAGCCATCTTCTTTGACTAATTCTTTTGCTATTCTTATTTTCAAAGAATTTTACTATTGCTTCACAATCAGTTCTAACTAAAATTTCATTTTTATTAATAAGAAATAATCTAAAACTATCAAGAGCATATTTTACTGCTAATATTTCTTGGTCTATACTACTAAGATTTTTTTCTTTATACTGTCCACTGGCATATCTACATAGTTCTTCACTGGATTTAGGACTATATTTATTAGGTTTTCTTTTAAGAATACCACCCCAACCTTGTTCACATCCATCAGTTTCTACTATCATATAATCACTATCTAAGGGTAATTTAAGGTCGTAGTATTTTTCAACGGCTCTTTTGACTAAATCAATTTGTCCTGTGATCTTCTACATTAAATTGCTTCATTCCTGTAGTTCCTATTTTACTATATAAAGGTCCAACCATTTTTCCTAAATTATGTATAAAAGGTCTAGCGTAATTAACTAATCCTAAAAAAGCTTGTAATTCTTTGATGGTTTTAATAGGAGGAAAGTCTAAGACTTTCTTAGCAATATGAGGCTGTAATTTAATTCTACCGTTGCCTAATTCTATACCTAAGAATTCTATATTAGTTTTAAAGAACTGTGCTTTTTTACTACTAATGACTATCCCATTTTTATCAAATTCAGTTAATACTTTCTTTAAATGTTCTACATGTTCTATTTTATTTTTCTTGAAAACAAAAACATCGTCTATATAAATCGCTACAAAATCTCTATACTTACTAAAAATATCATCCATTTTTCTTTGAAATATACTAGGAGCATTTTTTTAAACCAAACGGCATAACTAACCATTCAAAATGTCCTAAGGGACAAGTAAAGGCTGTCCATTCTATACTATCGGGATGCATTTTAATTTGCCAAAAACCGGATTTACAATCGAATTTACTGAATATAAAATTATTTTGTATTCTATTTATCAATTCTACTTTATCGGGAATATCATAAGCATCATCAATTGTATTATCATTCAATCTTCTATAATCTATAACCATTCTACTTTTACCTCTAACTATTTCACTATGCTTGTTAACAATAAAAGCAGGAGATCTATGTGGACTAGTACTTCTTCTAATAACTTGTAATTTTTGTAAATCATTTATATGCATTTCAAATTCTTTAAGGTTTTCATTAGTTGCTTCTATTTTCTTAGAGACTATTCTAAATTGAGGATCTTTTAATTCTAATTTACAATAAAGAGAATTCCTTGACCAATGATATTGGGGGTTTTCTCCAAATATATTATCTTTTTCTAATCTACTGATGATGTTATCTATTTCATAATGTCCTGTACTAAGTAAATTATAAAGAGAAGAATAATTTAAATAAGGTGTTATTTCTATATATTCTAAATCTTCTATATCTTCTATATCTAATTTTTCTTTATTATTTTTACAACTACCAGGAGTGGTGCAGTGACATTCTACTTCCTCATTTATCAATTGATGCTTTATAATTTCTGTTGTATAAGGGATAGGTGGTGTTTCTAATAAACTAAGGTTGTTTTTATGTAAGATAATACCATAATAATGATTTAAAACTAAATTTAATCCTATAATAAATTTAACTTTACTAAGGGAAAAATCTCTAAGACATATCCTACTAGGACTAACATAAGGGTTTGTGTATCCTTTCTCGGTGTAAAATGCTATTTTATATTTACTTAACTGTCTATCATATTTAAAAAGTTGACCATCCATTTGTTCTGCAGAAAATTGTTGATCTAGAGGAATAGGATTTTGATATTTTAAAGGAATAAGTTTACTATCAAGAACAGTGTTACTACAACCTTGAGTCTAATGTACCTATTACTTCTAAATTCCAATTGTCAATAGTTATTCTACATTTAATTTTTACTGCATATATCCTAGAATGTTTTGTAGATAAATATTCTGTATTTTCATTAGAAGGTGTTATAATTTCTAATTTTTCTAAATTTGCCTGAGTTTTCCTAAAGTGTCTTTGGATTTTAGTTGCTTGCTAGATTATACTTAATAGTTTCTAATTTAATATACCTTTGAATCATATAAGCATTTTCATAATCTTCTATACCTAAATAATAAGCTAATTGTATACCATAAATATCTAATCTATCCATACCTTTTTAATTGTAACTCTAATAACTCAAGTTTCTTTTGAATTTCATTAAGAAGATTTTCTAAGTGTAAGATTCTAAGTTCTACTGTTTCATACTTTGGAGTAAGAATAGGTTGTTTTTGAATTGAAGGTACAGGAATATTATGATCTTTAAGACAAAAAGTGCATGCTTCTTTGTGGCAGTGATCACATTTATAACGAAGATGTAAAACAGGATATTTAAAACAGTACATACATGGTTTATCATTACTACCTCTATTTCCTATCCAATTATGAGAACAAAAAGTTGTCATTATTGCTATGGTATATCTATTGGTAAATTAACAAATTCTTCTATCCATTCATCTATTTCTATTTCTAATTCATCTTTTTGAGAAGTATTATCTATATCATCTATCCGTTCAGGACAATATAATAAATCATCTATCCAAGAATCTAGGTTATTTACTTGAGTGTTAGGAGGTGTTTCTTCTAAATGCTGATTATGTGCTAACTCTAAACTAAGACTAGTACTAGGTATAATACTTCTATCCTTTCCTATGATTTCATAAAATTTTTCTGAATTAAGGTGTGCTTTTTCTAGTTGGTTTTGGAAACCGTTACCTATAAGATTTTTTACCATACGTTCGTGTCGCCTTTGGAGATTGTATTTTATTTGTGTTAATTGCTTTAAAACATAAGTTCTATTATTACTAAAATCAAATGATTTCTTTATGCAATCAGAAATATCTTCTAATATTAGACTAAGACATTTTCCATCTAATCTATATTCTAAGGAACCTTTGCCTCTAATTATTCTATGTGACATATTAACAGGTGCTCATGTAAATCCTTGTAAAAATCTTTTAACACTAATTCACTACCTTCTATTTGAGTTTGCATATTTACTATACTACCTTGATGGGTATTAAAGGTCTGCATATGTTGTAAGTTATTCCTAAGTGTTGTGATTCGTGCTTTAAATTGTGCTATAGCTACTTTATGTTCAAAACAGGTTAAACAAGTTCTATATGTCCATGCTACTAATCCGTCTAAGAATTGATAAGTTTGTTCTTGTCTAAATTGTTCATTTTCTTCAATATTGGGAGTTTCTATAGGTGCTTCCTGTGGTGGTACGTGAGTTTCCTGTGGTTGATTTCTAATTCCGGGCATTATGATTCAGTTGTTTCATCAAGATGCATTAATTCTTCAGTAAGGTATTCTAACTGATCAACCTTGTTTTGATATAAATTATGTGGTCCTATAAGGTCTTGTGCTAATCCTAAGTCTTCGGTTTCATGTTCTTGATAAATAGTATCTTCTATGCTCATAATACTAAATATACTTTCTGTATCGGATAAAGTGTCATCTATATGCAATAAATCTTCATTTACACATTCTATGAGAACTGCTTCTTTATTTCTATTATTATATCTCCTATTACATTCTCTAGCTAAATGATCTGGGCTACCACAAGTAAAACAATTTAATCTATTATTATAATTTCTTTTCTTATCAAATCTTCTAACATGTCTATCTTTATTAAGATAAGGTTTTCTAGCATTACTCTTTCGTAAATAATACCTCTTTTTTATTCCTTTAAATTTATTCTTTCTAAATCTAGGTTTTTTATCAGCTTTATCATATGTTTGAGGGGTATAAATATGTTTACAAAAACTATATTCTCCTTTTAATTGTTTGCTAATTGTTATATCAGTACATTTTTCTACTAATTTTTCAATAACAAATTTTATTTTAGTACCTACATTATCTAAGACAGGAATATACTTTCCTTGACTACTGATTTTTGTTTTTCTTCTAGATATTGCCTAAAAATTTTTGTTCCTAAGGGATCTGGAAGTTTTAAAAATAATTTTTCTCCTATAGTTTGATTATGATAACATCCTGCTACAGTACTATGATGCATAAAATCTAAAAAGAAAGGTTTGAGAATTCCCATTTTCTAAGTTGTAACATTTCTAATTGTTTTAATGTTGTTTCTTGTTTTTTATCATAACCAATATTTGGTTGTTCGCCAAGAACTAATAGAGTTATTTTATTTGTGAAATTATAAGGATTATCTCCTAATTCTATATCTCTAGCAAATTCTATAGGGAAGTTTGCTTTATAGCTTTCCCAAAGTGCTCTTGCTGTTTCTCCTAAGAATTTTTCTAAATAATTATACATTCCTACAGCATCAAAAGTAAAATCGTCTTTAGTATATTCTCTAGTAACTATTTGAGACCATGTTTCTAATAATGTTGGCCAAATTTGTGGGTCATGTGCAGTTAAATTAAGTATTTTACCATTATCTATTAATAGATTGCTATCTAATGTTTCTAAAGGAAGTCTTCGTCCTTTGTTCCGAAATATCCTACCTTCATTATGATCATTATATGCTGAATAAGGTGTTCTAGGTGGTTGTCCTATTTGATATTGGCGTTGACTAGCATATGTTTGTGCATGTGTATTACTGGACGTACTAGGAGCTTGATTTTGTGGTGTATTGGATGATTCCATTAGGTCATAATTAATATTTTCATAAGTTACCCGGTATCCTTTAGGAGTATGTTCAAGATAATCGGTTTCAAATAAATGTCCTAATTCTATCATTTCTATTTCTAAGGCGAGAACTTCATCTAATGTTAAGTCTATACCTGTTCCTACTACTATTTGGCCTTCTGGTAGTCTATTCATTGTCTTCTATTTCTTCAATGTCTAAATTATTTTGAGTTTGTTCAGTATAGTCACTAAATCTTAAAGAATATGATCCATCACGGTTTTTAAACATTTCATGTGATTCAGGTGTATTAATAGATTCCGAGCTAGATAAATTTTTCCCTAAATTCCATTCCGATCCTTCTAAATTATCTGCTTTTATTTTCATAGGTTCTAAAAATTTGATTCCTTTAGATATGATAGGTTTTGTAATTCCTTCTATATTTAACTTACTTTGAATACAACTACCATTTGTAAGTTTTCCTAAAACTCCTATGTTTATTAATAAATTTCCATCATTTCTAATAAAATTTTCATAACCTTTAGCTTGTAATCCTATCACTATTTTATCTAAATCATTTATAGAAAGTAAAAGATCGGGGCTATAATAAAATAAAGCTTCGTTTTTACTCATATCTAATTCCATTGTTGCTAAAGTAGCTTTTCTTGCATCTTTCCGCCAACTTTTATCTAAGAGTACTACTAATACCTTTGCTCCTACATGTTTTCTAGTTAGTCCTCTAATTTCCACCATAATTAAACCAAGATGATCAAATCCTTACATATTTCCTAATTTTATTAATAATTGCTTTTTTAATAATAATTTATTTAATATCTATTTACTTTATGTATAATTGATATACTTTATATATGGATATAGATGTATATATATGCATATATCTGCAGCACATCTTCAATTTCAATCAGCCTCTCTATTTCTATTATTATATTTTCTATCACATTCTCTAGCTAAATGGTCCGGACTACCACAAGTAAAAAAACTAAGCATATTTTTATAATAATGTTTTCCCCTATCGAATCGCCTAACATTTTCTTCTTACTTAAGGTAAGGTTTCTTTGCATTACTTCTTCAGTAAATAATATCGCTTTTACTATTACTTTTATATTTTGTATTACTCCCTCCGTTTAGGTTTTCTATCTGGCCTATCATATACTTGAGGAGTATAAATACTTTTACAAAAACTATACTCTCCTTAACGCTTGCTAATTGTTATGTCCGTGCATTTTTCTACTAATTTATCTATAACAAATTTAATTTTAGTTCCTACATTATCTAAAATAGAAATATATTTACCTTCAGTTATTGCCTTTTGTTTTTCTTCTAAGTACTGCCTAAAAATTTTTGTGCCTAAAGGATCCGGTAATTTCAAAAATAACTTTTCTCCTATTGTCCGATTGTGATAACATCCTGCTACAGATACTATGATGCATAAAATCTAAGAAGAAAGGTTTGCAAAATTCCCATTTTCTAAGTTGTAACATTTCTAATTGTTTTAGTGCTACTTCTTGTCTTTTATCATAACCAGTATTAGGTTGTTCACCAAGAACTAAAAGAGTTATCTTATTAGTAAAGTTATAATGATTTTCTCCCTAATTCTATATCTCTAGCAAATTCTCTTTGGATAATTAGCTTTATAACTTTCCCATAAAGCTCTTGTTGTTTCTCCTAAAAAATTTTCTAAGTAAATTATACATACCAACTGGATCAAAACTAAGATCATCTCTAGTATATTCTCTACAAACTATTTGTGACCAAGTTTCTAATAAAGTAGGCCAAATTTGGGGATCATGTGCAATTAAATTTAAAAGTTTTCCATTGTCTATTAATAGACTATTATCTAATGTTTCTAAAGGAAGTCTTCTTCCTTTATTTTGAATTAATCTACCTTCATTTCTATCATTATATGTAGAATAAGGGGAGTGCGAGGTGGTTGTCCTATATTATAGTTACGTTGAGCTGCATAAGATTGTGCATGAGTATTACTAGATGTACTAGGATCTTGTACAGGAGGAGTCCTAGATGTTTCCATTAATTCTAAATCTATATCTTCATATGTTACTTGATAATGTCCTAATTCTATCATTTCTATTTCTAAAGCTAAAATATCATCAGTTGTTAATTCTATTCTTGTTCCTATTATAATTTGTCCTTCAGGAAATCTATTCATTGTTCTTCAATTTCTTCAATAACTAAATTATTCCGGGTTTGTTCCGTATAATCGCTAAACCTTAAGGAATAAGAACCATCACGATTTTTAAACATTTCATGTGATTATGGAGTACTAATAGTATCCGTGCTAGATAAATTTTTTTCCTAAATTCCATTCCGATCCTTCTAAATTATTTGATGTTATTTTCATTGGTTCTAGGAATTTAATTCCTTTTGATATAATTGGCTTTGTTATTCCATCTATATTTAATTTACTTTGGATACAACTACTATTTGTAAGTTTTCCTAAAACTCCTATATTTATTAATAAGTTTCCATCATTTCTAAGAAATCCTTCATAACCTTTTGCTTGTAAACCTATTACTATTTTATCTAAATCATTTATGGAGAGTAATAAATCTCAGCTACAATAAAATAAGGCTTCATTTTTACTCATATATAATTCCATGGTTTCTAAAGTAGCTTTTCGAGCATCTTTTTGCCAACTTCGTATCTAAAAGTACTACCAATACTTTTGCTCCTACATGCTTTCTAGTCATTCCTTTAATTGCTACCATAACTAAACCAATATGAGCTGATTTTTTACCTGATTTTTTGATTTTTTGTATAGATTCTTTACTAATAATATCCGAATTAACCGCATTTGTTGTGACTTGTACTTGTTCTTCTCTACTTATCTGTAATAAACTAGTTGCAAGATTTAATGGTCCTAATCTATATAAAACTCTTGGATTTAACAACCGAATTTGGTCATATCTATATGCATCTAAATTTGATTCTAAATCTATTACTTGTTATAATGCTCTTATGGGTTCCGAGCTATTGCTAGAACTATTACCTCTACTTAAAAATCTTCCTAAGAAAGTGCCATTATTTATACTAATTTGATTATTTGATACTGTAGGTAGATCCGGAGAAAGAATGTCTTGCTAAATTCATTTTCCAATTCCAAAAGCAGGATTTTTATTTTTAAAGTATCTATCTTTCTTTATTGGTTTTCCATTTATGTCTAGTTTTGATAACTTTTCTATGAGATCACTAAGTTCTGCAGTCGAGGAGGGAGCTATTGATGGAGTTAGTGGATTTTCATACTTGCTTGTTACGTCTTCAATTTTAGTGATTTTAGATTATTTCTAAAAGACATATAGTATTATGTTGCCTAACAAACTGTTTATATCGTAATATTAGAAGGAACATGACTGGAATATCCTACAGAATCACTTTGGTATAGCTAGTTCTAAAGCTTGTTGATATTCTTATGTATTCATGATAGTATTATTTGTTTTATTTCTTCTAAAAATTTATGGAGTGAATCTATTCTAATTGCTTTTGGTTCTAAAATCTTTTGTTGAGTAATCTTTGAATTATGTTTTGAATTATCCGTAGTCATAAATTCTTTTACTCTTGCATATATATCATTATTCCGAGATCGTACATATTCTATATTTCCTAATTTTTCTAATATATTAGAATAACAACGCAGTCTATAATTTTTATTTATATTACGAATATATCTATTATTAGTTTCTAACTCTAAATCTAAATACTCAATTCGTTTAAAATTCATTTTCAAAGAATTCTTTTTCTTTTAGGACTATCTAATTTTAATTCGGGTATGTTTAATTCTTTAATTAAATCTGAAATTACATTATCAGCCCAATTAAAAAGTACTTGTAATAAGTCTGCATTATGTTTTATGGCCATAATCTTATCTCTGCTACACCTATTTAACTCATTTCCTAACTTATGTTTAAGATCTATCATGACATCTAAATCTTTATTATCTAAAAAAGTAATTCCTACTACAATATGATGATTATTATTCATCCTAATCGATAAATGATAATGAATGAGTGATACTTAAGTAAGGGAAAGAGAAAGAAGATAACCGATACATTCAGGAATGTTATGCTCCGATACCAATAAAATACAGGGGGGTATATTTGGAATATATATGGAAACATACACTCTACATGCCGCCCCGTGCATGTTATGCCCTGTTGCCCGAGATAACTGGTTTTCACAATTTAAGTACGTGTTTTGGCGAGGCGAAATTCTCATGCCAAGGTTTATCAACGAATTTCTTTAGTCAAGATATAGAGAATAAATCTCTTATTCTTAAACAATATACATTTTTTTTTTTAATACAAACTTACGACTAAGGGAGAAATGACCATAGCTAGTTTATGATATGTAATTAACTCACGTAAATGCGAGCTAAAACCGTGTTTTTTTTATGCCTCTGTATCATGGTAGGAATTTGGAGGTTATGATCTTCAAGATTCAGTGAGGAGTCCCACTGCGCAGCTGAGCTCTTTGAATCGTTTCCAGGTGCCGCTTGAGAGGTTGTCCTGGGTATGAGCGGAACCGCTATCTTCTTGTCTTCCTTCATTTGCAGAGGGCTTTGTAGTATAAGAGACATTTTGTAGACACTTGGGTGAAAGGAGTAGACGTATGTCTTGTAATTTTCCGGTGAGAAAGTGTGTTCCAAGAAGTTTGGGACGTTGTGTGAAATTGATTGAGGGCTCTAATCCGGGCGGAGGATCTCAGGTAGAGGTCCTCAGGTGGGTTTACAAGATCCTACAACAATAGTTCGGGGTCTTCCGGGGGTGTGAGAATAGAGGTTGTTTGTCGTTTGTGTCGTTGGAGTGTCCTGTCCGGACAAATTGCGGTCTTGATGATGCTTGAATTATTTGATTGTTGGTCGCCAATCGATACATGGTTGAAACAATTTTCTTACTTGGGTCGGTCCATCGGGGAAGTTAGGGTTCTTTGAAATGTTTGGGCCGTTGTCATTTGAGCATAAGGGAAGGGCCGGTATGGCCCCACACCGTTGGTGTCCCAAAACTTTCTCCAATCTTGTGAGGACCAGCATCTTGTAGCGTGTTGTGATCCGGTTTAGTAGGCCCACATCCATTGTGGAGGCATCTAGTGGCTTTGGAGCCACATTGGAATTAGGGGGTTCATTTGATAAGAGTATAGTTGAGTTGTCGTGGTAGTGGAAACTGGTAGGTCAAATGGTTGAAATGATTGTTGATTTCCATCGTAATGCTGTAAGTAGTGTTATGTGCTTGTTGTTGCTCCCGTAGTTGTATTTGAAATTGGTGGATATTGAAAGGATTTACCATCATTGTATTGGTTGTGTCTTTGAATGTCATTTGTCGTCGTTGGTGCGAGACGTGAGTGATAGTGATGCCTCTGGTGGCGGGGGTAGGAGTGTCGCCTCTCCCCTCTCTCCTGGTAGTTCTCCGATTTCCATGGTATGGGATATGATGAGATTTCGTCCCTCTGCTTGTGGGAGGCCGAATTAGATGTTGAAGGAGGTCGGGATACGGCGGTGGGCTTGGAGTAGAAGAGACAGAAACAAAGGGTAGAAATTTGCGATGGAGTAGAAAGGTCGATGGGTTTAGATTGTAATTAATGGGTGAAACAGGTGTCCATCAGGTGAAAGTTTGGTAGTGACGGTGGTAGGTTCGGATGAAATTAAATCGCGTTTGCCTTGGGTTTTGAGAAGAAGAATTAGAGGTGTAAATTTGTTTTAGGGATTTAGTTACTTGTTGAGGGGGGTTGGGGTTTGAAGTTAGGGGGCTCGACTTTTCTCAACCCAAATGTTCTTAGAGTTCTTTTTGGGATCGGAGGGGGGGAAGACTGGTTTGTGGGATTCAGTTGAGGACCGCTTGGGAGGCATAGAAGAATCCAGCTGGTAAGAGTTTTGAGGTTTATTGATTTTTTTTCTTTTTTGGGTAATGGACTAAAATCCAGGGACCTAATTCATTATCTGCGGAGATTAGTTTTGGGTATTGGGAGAGAAAACCTTGTGGTTGACCAAAGTATTATGGGAGGAATTGGTAATCGATTGGGAGATCAAAGTATGTTTTAAGGGGGGAACAGAAGGTTGGGAAGGTCGTTGGGAAGTAGTGACTGCATTATCTTGAGTATCATTTGCGGAAAGAGTAATCGGAGAGATCCGGAGACTTGTGCAATGTTTATGATGTGACTTGGGGTGAGGGAATGTGTCTTGTGGTGAGTGACGTGCCTATGTGAAAGTGAGTGCGGGTTGCAATGGAATGGCCTATACGACCACATTTGTAGCAAATAAGACTTATACCTTCGTAGGTGACTTGCTGAAATAGTTTCCCAATATATATAGAAGTGATTAATGGTTGATCAAGAGATATTTGAATGCAGAGGCGAGCATATTGTCCTCTTCTTGCGTCTTGTGTACATATATCCATTCTAAGAAGCCGACAAATCGACATTGCCTATTTTAGTGAGGATCCGAATGTCATAGAACTCAGGTGGGTAATTCCGTGAACCGGATCCAGTAGCCGTGAAATTAAAGGAGGCTTGTGATGGTTTAAAGCCATGTTGCCCTGTCTCATAGCAAGAAAGTGGCCACCGATGAACCAAGGACCTTCGTGGAGAGCTTTTGGTGTAATTTTCTAGGCGAGAAAAATTGACAATGAAGTAGTGTTGGCCGAGATCAATCGGACCGAGGTCTTCGCTTGTGCCACAGTTCATGGAGCTTCCGAATTAGGAATTTATAGCCCACGATTTTCCCATATACTTTCAAGATTAATGCTTGGGACCATCTCGTTGTAGATTCGTTTCTTGTCTTCCGCTGTGATGGGAATGAATACAGTTAATAAGATCGATTTGTTGAGGAGTTATTTCATCCATGAAGAGCTGTGCGTTTGGTGGAGGGGAGTGGAATATAATTGCGGGGTGGACTGAGAGGTTACAACGTGTATTAGAGGTGAGTTTTGACATATGAACAATTTGAATCAAGGTTCTTGTTGGTTCTTTCCAAGACATCGGCCTCCTCTCCGGAGAGAGGAGGAGAGGATTCCCGGGGTAGTGAGAGAATTTTCCATTCTAAAATATTTCTTCTTGTTCTTGTTTTTTTTTTGGTAGAAAAGAGAATTTCTTTTATTTAAAGTAAGAAAGAAGACGGTGATACGGGGTTGTTCTCATAGAGAACAAAGTAGTCATTACAAACTTGTCAATAAAGAATCTAAAATAAAAGCGGGAGGTTGGCGGAACACGGTGATGTTGTATTGAGTAGCATCTCCATGCTTCACAAGCATATCAACAACTGCATTTGCCTCTCTCAGAGGTGTGACTAAGTTTGAAGTCCTGGAGCTGGTGTAGCATCCATCTTAACAAATAGATAAATCTCTTGCTGTGTGAGAGCAATAAGTTGGACGGATGCTTGATTGTTCCAAAGTATATAGATTCCCCAGCGTTGCCCGTCATCCACCTTTGTAGTATGTGGAAAATTGAAAGACGCCATGATTGAGTCGCCTCATCACCGCCACCTTGGTTTCAGTTTAGACCGACAATAGTTGGTTTTGTGAAAATTTATCAATTCCCTCATGTGAATCTTGAAATTTTGGTTCTTAATTCCTCTACAATTCCGGAGTAGCAATATCATCGGTGGAGATGTGTACGTCGGTGACGGTTCTTCCAGGTGATAGGAAATTGTCCCACTTATTCGAGAGGTCCTGAAGATGGTCCGAGTTGATCAGCGAGTGAGTCGTTCGAGTTGTTTGCTACCTGTCGTTGTGGTCGTCTCGAGGGATTATTAATGCTCTTTTTGTTTGTCGTCGATTTGATCTTGCTGCAATGATGGATTTCTTAGAACAAATGACGCCTTGTAGACTATCGGATGAAAGGAGAATATGTAGGTTTTTTGCACCTCCGGGGAGAAGTTGTCTTTTATTGGTTGAAATACGATTGCATATGCAGTGGAAGAAACTAACCTGGTGCTAATGATGTTTATGGAGATCTGTCCGGGATCAAGAGGGCTGACAAGGACATTCAAATTTGAGGGAGGAAGTGGAATTGGGGGAGGAGGGAAGTGGAAGATGGTTGGAGATGGTGGAGAAGAGTAAGGATGATGAAGATGGTTGGGAACTTGGGAGACGGAAGTATGGTTGATTTCCGGTTGGATCGATTGAAAAATGGAGGAGGGGAAGTGAAATTGGGGGTTTTGGTTTTTTTTTTTTTTTTTTTTAACGGTGAAATGACATTTTTACCTCTGAGAAAATAATTTTTTTTAAATATAACAGTTGACCAAAAAAAAATTAACGGAAAGGATGAAATTGACCAAAATTTATAATATAAGGGATGAAATTTTCTAAAAAAAAAAAATGTAAGGGACCTTTTTGGCCAATTTGCATTAAATAGTATCAAAATTTTGAATAAAAACGAAATAAAAAAAAAATGTTTAGAGACTAAATTTGCCAATTTGTCCTTTTTTGCACAAAAGAAGAAAAATAATAATAATACTTAAAAGTATTTCCTAAAAGATGTTAGGTATTTTGATTAGTAAAGTTCACGATGCAAAGCATATATAATTGATATTACTTTTTAAAAAGTTAAATAAATAAATAAATTATATTTAAAATACTTTCAAAATATTTTGCCTCAGGTCCGTCTTCACGGCACTGACCCCACCAATTTTGATAAATAACCTTTTTCAATTTTAAAATATTCAGACATAATTTAATTTTTTTTTTTTTTGATAAAAACATGTATTAACTAGAACATTCTCTAATTATCAAAAAAAAAAAAACTAGAACATTCTCTTAATATATTTTAAGCAAATATTTAATTAGAAATGATAAATTGACAAAATTTTTTAGATAATTTAATCTCTTATTTTTATAATTTTGGTCGATTTAATGTTATCTTTATAATTTTAGCCAATTTCATCATTCTATTAATTTTATTATTGGACAACGGTTAATCAAGATTATGTTTTAATAAAAATTATCTCAAAATGGTAAATTGTCAATTCACTTAAAAAAAACTAAATCCCTCATTTCCCCAATTTCATATTATTCCCTCCCTTTCCACCACCTTTCCCTCCCTCCTTCCTTACCTTCCACCATTTTCTCCTCCTTCCTTACTTTCCACTTTCCGACCAAAGGTGGCGCTGGCCAAGACAGCAAGCCCGGAAAAGGCCAAAGAAAAATAGGATTAAAGAAAGGTTCAAGAATGGTGCTAAAAATTTGAGCAAAAATGCGACAATGCTCTTTTTATCTTCAAGCTCTTCGCGCATACAATATTGCCGAAGATCGGCAATTCGATCGGAATCATAATCAATCGCTTAATAACAATAAACTTAGCAACAAAATGAAATTCAGTACTATAAATGGGCTGCAAAATTAACAATTAATGAGCTAAAACCAGAAAATAAAATTGAAATTGTTTTAACCATGACTGATCACTCAACACTGCTGAGATTCTCTTTCTGTGTTGTTTTTTTCTTGCCTTTTGGTCGTGCAGTTCAAGTTCGCCATTGGAGCTCACCTCCTCGAAATTTGCTCAAATACTTTAGGTAATTTCAGCAACAAAAGTACCTACAAAATAAACTTAAACAAGTCTTAACCGACTTAAAATCATCAACGTCAAAACAAGGTTTAGTCCAGTACCGTCGGGCAAGAGACCACCGGATCAGGTATTCTGGTTAGCCCAATGTGGTCACTAGGTCTCCGCTTCCGATTGTCGAGCCTGTATTCTTCAAGCCAA
>JAHSUH010000729.1:0-188966 GCA_025388415.1 Cynanchum wilfordii | reverse complement strand
AATAAATCAAAAGACCTTTTGATAAATGAGAAACTATCAATTTGAGAACATCAATTATAAAATTTTATCACACTTAGATATATTTATTTGTTCATTGAATCTCTGAATTAATAGGTTCTCATCATCTCAAGTTGAGATCATTAATACGCCCCCAAGTTTTTCTTAAAAAAAAACTTAAAGCTCTAGACATCATTTTAAATAATTACTTACGATTAGTAGAGTTTTACAACCACTTTGCCGGCACGCCTCACTGCCGAGACCACCTTCTTAGGCTGACTAACGGCTCATCGGCATCACAAACACTGAACACACCCCCCGATAAAACTCACTTAACGGAAATAACTATTTAAAACTTTGTTTTGAAACTCGGTTTTGTTTTCTAAAACTTGGCTTTGATACCATTTTACAAGATCAACGCTTGCACTTTTACCAGTTAGTCAAGTTGCAAGGAAATGTGTAAAAATGAAGAAAAATGAAGGACTTCCAAAGATGCTTAAGAGAAAACGGAGAATATAGAATTGATCAAAACTTCTCAAAAAAACTTCGCTTATTTCATTTCAAAAGAACCTTTAAATAGAGTTTACATCGGGTAATAATTGCTTACCTACGCGATTGCTTACATCAAAAGACAATAATTGAAAGACATGATTAAAATTACAATAATGAAAATTTACTTAATAAAGTAAAGATAAGATATGCCAAGATACGTCTTAGGTTCACATCTACATATCATTTGTCGGTTTCTTCATCTTTGTCTTCTTTCTTTTTTTCTTTTGTCTGCTTCTTCCCTGATTCTTTTTCCAAAGCAATTGTATCCCCTGCTCATCTTCTAAGTCCATATTCCGAAACAAATCTTGATTTGATTTTTCGATTGAATTCTCTCATGCATTTAATAGCTTGATAGTAAGGTCCTTATCTTCTTGTCAATGTAGTAAACGCCCGATCTCTTTGTTTGAGCTTTTTTCAATTGAGAAACCAAATAATTATTATTCATAAGAACATCAGCTAAAAATAGAGACAAAGTTATTAGCCATGTCTAATATGGGAGGTTAGGCATAACCACCATATCCATATCATCAATCGAGTTAGATTGTTATGAGCAAGGGCTTGATAGACCTTTCCATTACGCTAACTTCTTGTAATTCTTTTAATCTAGCCTATCTTTGAGATTCTAGTGAAGACGTCGTAGAGAACTATTAACCTTGATTCATCAAATTACTTCCACCATTTAATTCTCGATAACTCGATAACATAGTATGATTATATTCATTGGTCGCTTTTGAAAACTCCCATCCCATAATCCATGGAAATCTGATCTGAAGAAAAACACCCGTTCTTTTTCACATATTGATAAACCCTTGAGTCTATACTCTTCAGAAATCAATAAAACTGCTTTTCCCGTCTCTCCAGAGAATGATCTTCATTAATTCCAAACGAGTCCACCAATGAAAAAACCATCGAGGAATAGGCATCGACAAATCAATTTTAATCAGAAAAACCATGTATGAGAGAATCGTTTAATCAAAAGGAACCCAAATGATTTTGAAGCAATCAAATGATTATAGTTGGATTTTTACGGGGAATGTTAAAGGATGGTGGGATAATCTTTTAATGTAGCTGATAGAAATAGGATAAAAACAACAGCTAAAAAACAAGTAAATGACTAATACCGAATCAACCTCTACTATGATAACTTATACGAATATACCCGATGCCTCTAATACATTAATTTATGCTATATGCAAACATTTTTTAGGAAACTTTAAAAACTTTCAACAAAGAAGTTTAAAATATTGATTAATTTGACGATGTCCAAAATTACATGACTTTAGATGGTATAAAGATATGCTTTAAATAAATCAATGATTCGACATGATGCTTGTGTTCAATTTGGAAAGAAAGATTCTTAGCGTGATTACCAAAATTATTATATGCAAAAAAGGTATAAAATAGTAGAAGCTTTTAATGATGAAATACCTTATGATCAATGAACTTATGGGATTTGATAAATTATATTAATACTACTGGATTATCTTTGTGTAATGATATAAAAATTAACTAACAGGACACATAATGATAGTAGAACCTTATCTAAAGAGTTAGGTGGATTTTGTGATCAATTTGCTATTTCAACCGAAAAATTAGTGCTCCTTCTAACAAAGTAAAGAAAAAAAAAACTAAATATATGAATAAATATAAAGATTATAAGTCTAAATATTCTAAATATTCTAACTATAACCCTCTAAGAAAACATTTAATAAATTTCCAAGAATATCTTTTAAACCTAAAGAATTTAAAGATTCTAAGCAAATGTATCAAATATAAATGTTTTAAATGTGGTAAAATAGGACATACAACTAAATATTGTAGAGTAAAGGAAGAAGTTAGTAATTTAGAATTAGATGAAACTATTAAAAACAAATTTTAGCAATTCTTGATAAAAATGAAACATATGATGATATACTTAGTTCAAGAATCGACATAGAGATAAATGAATTAAATACATCAACTGAATCGATTCTGATGATGATTGCATAAATAATATAGGAATTTGTTATCCTAGTATAAATGTAATTTAGATCATCGATAAAAAATTTTTTTTTAGATTTAATTGATAAGATTGAAGATAAAGATACTAAAACAGGAATATTTATTAAAGCTAAAGGATATAATAGCTACGAAAACTAGAAAACCCGAGTTAACAACATTTAGTTTTAATGAAATTAGTGATAGATTTAAAAGGAAAATAAAATTACTATTAATGATTTACAAAAAGAAATAAATGATTTGAAACAAGAACTAAAAGAAATAAAGTTTCAAGTAGGAATTTTAACCAAAGTAGAAAAGGAAAAAGATAAGGGTAAAAATATAGTTGAACAAGATCAAAATCCTACTGAAGATAATGAATATATATCTTTAATTACTAGAATAAGTGTTCAAAGATGGTATATACATATATCCATCAAAGTTTAAAATGAATTTATTTTAGATACTCGTTGCATTTTTAGATAGTGGTGCAGATTTAAATTGTATTCAAGAAGGATTAGTTCCAACAAAATATTTTGAAAAGACTAAAGAAAAATTGAAAACAGCTAGTGGATCTAATTTAGGTGTTAAATATAAATAAATTATCTAATGCGTCAATCTGAATAAGCAGATTTGTTTTAAAAATACTTTTGTTTTAGTTAGAGACTTAAAACAAAGAGCATAGTGTTAGAAACTCCCTTTAACTCAAATTTATCCCTTTACAGTAGATAAAACAGGTGTTTTTACTACTATTTTAGGAGAAGAAATAAGATTTGAATCTATTACCTTACCTACCATTAAAAGAAGTAAATAATTTAAAGGATAATACTATTAGTAAAAGAATTAATAGTATTACTAGTCGATTAATTATTTACAAGAAGTTAGATTAGAAAAAATTAAAAACTTATTAGAAACGGTAAAAGGTAAAAAATCAAATAAAGGAACTAGAATCAAAATTAATTAAAGATGTTTGTTCCGATTTACCTAATGCTTTTTGAATAGAAAATCACATATAGTTAATTTACCTTATGAACCTACTTTTAGTGATAAATATATACCAACTAAAGCAAGACCTATTCAAATGAACAAAGAACTTTTAGATTATTGTAAAAAAAGAAATTCAAACATTACTAGATAAAAAATTAATTAGACATTCAAAATCTCCTTGAGTTGTAGTGCCTTTTATGTTAATAATGCAAATGAAAAGGAAACAAGGCACTCCGAGGTTAGTAATTAACTATAAACCTTTAACAAAAAGCTTTACAAAGGGTTTAGATATCTTATACCTAATAAAAGAGATTTATTAAAAAGAACTTATGGATCTAATCTATATTCAAAATTTGATTTAAAATCTGGATTCTGCAAATTCAGATAAATGAACAAAATAAATATAAGACTGCCTTTACAGACCTTTGGACATTATGAATGGAATGTTATGCCTTTTGGCTTAAAAAATGCTCCATCTGAATTTCAGAATATGATGAATGATATTTTTATGCCTTATTCTGAATTTTGTATAGTTTATATTGATGATGTGTTAGTATTCTCTAAATATATTGAACAACATTTTAAACATTTGCATATATTTTTTAATACCTTAAAACAAATGGTTTGGTGTTATCAGCTCCTAAAAATGAAATTATTTTAGACATGTAGATTTTTAGGACATGAATTAAGTCAAGGAACTTATAAACCAATTTGTAGAGTTATTGATTTTAGGAATAAATTTCCTGATGAAATTAAAGAAAAGCAACAATTACAAATATTTTTAGGATGTCTCAATTATGTATCTGATTTTATTAAAAATTTAAGAATCATAATTGAACCTTTATATAAAAGATTAAGGAAAAATGGTGTCCCTTGGACAGATGAACACACAAATATAGTAAAACAAGTTAAACAGATTGTTACATCACCGCTTGTCTCGGGAATACCTCACCCGGAGGCTCTATGGTTGTCGAGACGGATGCATCCGGAGCCTGGCCACGGAGGAATCCTGAAGCAGAGACTTTCCGATCAATCTACCAACAGTTAGTAAGTAAGATTTCACTGTATTTGGATTTCTTCTCAAAAGAATTATTCAACAATTAAAAAAGAAATTTTATCTATCGTATTATGTATTACAAAAATTTCAAGATGATTTAATTAACAAAAACTTTTATTTCACGTAATTGATTGCAAATCGGCCAAAGATGTTTTAGAAAAAGATGCTAAAAATTTAGTTTCTAAGCAGATTTTTGCTCGTTGGCAAGCTATTTTATTCCGCTTTTGATTTTACCATTGAGTTTATTAAAGGAGAAACTAATTCATTACCCGATTTTCTAACTCGAGAATTTTTACAGGACACAATGAGTAATTTTCGACCACAGTATAAATTTCAACAAATTTCAAGCCTAAGTGGGTCCTCTTCCCCAAGACCCAAACAAACTCTTGTTCCTTATAGACCTCACTCACCTCAAGTGTCAATTGAGTGACCCATGTCATCACCTTTATCATATAGAAATCTATTTTCAACAAAATTAGGCAGCTTTCCTCCTCTACCATCACCTTCAACATTAACCTCATCCTCCAAACAACCAACATCTTCCTCTTCTCAATATAACTAGATTGAAAACTTACCTCTCCTCGTTATTGAAATTGAAGAAGATCATGACAATAAAAGGTACAAAGAATTATTTGATCTCTATTTCTTTTAAGAATCAATATTATGTTTCGATAATCCTATGAAGACCAGAGAGTGGTATGAAGCCATTCTTATTTTTATCTGAATCCGACATTGAACATAATATGAAAGCAGATCGTGATCATCCTGTACAGGAATTTATTTCCTTTTCGAAATGCAGGATTAAACAGATTCATTCTATGAAAACTTGGAAGGCTAGATCTTTGACTACGCCTTTAGCTTTTCCAACTGATTCTCAAAATGACTCTCCCAAACTTTTAATTATTATGATTATAAAGCAGCTTTTGACAAATTTCCTTTTGATTAAACTATTCTCTCATACATGGTTTTTACAGATTAAAACCGATTTGTCCGTCTCCTATTCCTCGATGGTTTTTTCATTGGTGGACCTAGTTTGGAATTAATGCAGATATTCTTACTCGAGACAGGGAAAACAGATTTTGATTTTGTGAAGAGTTCGACCTGAGGTTATCCAATATTGAAAAGAACTGATGTTTTTCTTCAAGATCGATTCCCATGGATTATGGGACGGGAGTTTTCAAAAACAACCAATGAATATAATCATACTATGTTATCCATGAGTTATCGGAATTAAATGGTGGAAGCAATTTGATGAATCAAAGGTTAATAGTTCTCCTACGACGTCTTCACTAGAATCTCAAAAGATGGCTAGATTAAAAGAATTACAAGAAGTTAAGCGTAATCTAGAAAAGGTCTATCAAGCCTTATCCGAAGAATCTAACTTCAATTGATGATATGGATATGGGTGGTTATGCACAACCTCCAGGCCAGACATGGGCTAATAACCTGTCTCTATTTTAACTGATGTTCTTATGAATAATAATTATTTGGTTTCCAATTGAAAAAAGCTTACCAAGAGATCAGACGTTTACTACAATAAAGAAGAAGATAAGGACCTTACTATCAAGCTATTAAAGGACAAAACTATCCGACGTAAAAAAATCAAATCAAGATTTGTTTCAACAGAATATGGACTTAGAAGATGAACGAGATCAATTATTGCTGAAAAAGAATCAAGGCAAGAGGCCGACAAAGAAAAAAAAGAAGAAGAAGACAAAGATGAAGAAGCGACAAATGACTCAGCAGATGTGACCTACCGACATATCTTTGCATATCTTATCTTTACTTTATTAAAGTAACTTTCATTATTGTAATTTTAAAAGATGGCTAGATTAAAATAATTACAAGTTAAGCGTAATCTGGAAAAGGTCTATCAAGCCTTATCCGAAGAATCTAACTCAATTGATGATATGGATATGAGTGGTTATACCACACCTCCAGGTTAGACATGGCTAATAACATTGTCTCTATTTTAACCGATGTTCTTATGAATAATAATTATTGGTTTCTCAATTGAAAAAGCTCAACAAGAGATCAGACGTTTACTACAACAAGAAGATAAGGACCTTACTATCAAGCTTTAAATGACAGAATTCATCGATCGAAAATCAAATCAAGATTTGTTTCAATGAGAATATGGACTTAGAAGATGAACGAGACTTCAATTTATTGTTGAAAAAGAATCAAGGCAAGAGGCCGACAAAGAAAAAGAAGAAGAAGATAAAGATGAAGAAACCGACAAATGACTCAGCAAATGTGAATCTACCGACATGTCTTTTTGCATATCTATTCCTTACTTCTATTAAAGTAACTTTACTATTGTAATTTTAATCATGTCTTTCAATTATTGTCTTTTGATGTAAGTCAATGACGTAGGTCATGTAAGTAATTATTACCTGATGTAAACTCTATTTAAAGAGTTCTTTTGAAATGAAATAAGCAGAAGTGTTTTCTGGAGAAGTTTTTGGGGATCACCTTATATTCTCTGCTTTCTCTCAAGCATCTTTGTAAGTCCTTCTGTGACATTATTACTAGATGTACTAGGAGTTTGTACAAGAGGAGTACTTGTTGATTTCATTAATTCTATATCTAAATTCATATGTAGTTACACTATATCCTTGGTGTTTGTTGAGAAAATATGTTTCTAATATCTGTCCTAATTCTATCATTTCTATTTCTAAAGCTAAGACTTTCATCAGAAGTTAATTTTAGTCTTGGGATCCCTATTATACCTTGTCCTTCGGGAAATCTATTCATTGTTCTTCAATTTCCTTCAATATCTAAATTATTTTAAGATTGATCTGTGTAATCACTAAATCGTAAAGAATAAGATCCATCACGATTTTTTGAACATCATGATTCAAGAGCATGAACCATATCTGAATTATCCAAATTTTTCCCAAATTCCATTCTTAATCCTTCTAAATTAACTGATTTAATTTTCATAGGTTCTAAAAATTTAACTCCTTTACTTATTATTACTAGCGTCTACCTGATAACTATCACTTAACACGCCTATATTTACTAATAATTACCATCACTTCTAAGGAAATGATCAGCATCTTTGCTTGCAACTTATTATTATATTCAATCATTTATTGAAATTAATAAATCTGACTACAGTGCAAAAGTCATTTTTACTATAATTCGCTTCCATAGCTGCTAATTGTTACTTAGCATTTTGCCAATTTTTATCTAAAATACACATCACTTACTCTATAGAGCAAAGCCAAGTCAATTCTTATTGCTACTGATTAATGAGTTGGATCTACTCGATTTCTTTAACTTTCGGTAAAAGAATCTCTACAAAAATTAAAACTCAGGTAAAAGATTAGCTCATCTTGGTTTAATTATGGTAGCAATTAAAGGAATGTCTAGAAAACATGTGGGAGCAAAAGTATTAGTAGTAATTTTTAGATAAAAGTTGGCAAAAAGATGCTAGGAAAGCGACTCTAGCAACCATGGAATTAGATATGAGTAAAAATGAAGCTTTATTTTATTGGAGTCCGCATTTATTACTTTCCATAAATGATTTAAATAAAATAGTAATAGGTTTACAAGCAAAAAGGATATGAAGACTTTCTTAGAAATGATGGTAATTTATTAATAAATATAGGAGTTTTAGAGAAACTTACAAATGGTAGTTGTATCCAAAGTAAATTAAATATAGATGGTATAACAAAGCGAATGTCGCAGAAACGAGAGTTAAAACGGCGTTTTACTGTGCAAATAGTGAATAGCGGCTTCACTGTTTATAACATGACATTTTTACTATTTGACAACTTTTTTCCGTGCGCGTTTTTCTTTGGGTTGCTTTATTTTCTTGTTGCTTTATTCCGCCTATATATATATGATGTTGTTTATTTTAGTTAGTAAGGTCGTGGTATTATCAAGATAGAAAAGAGTGAAAAAATATAGAGTGAGAAAGTGTGAGTGTACTATGTGTTGTTTCTTTTCAAGGTGTCTTGCTTTGTAACATATTTTCAAAGACATCAATAAAATTGTAAGTTTGTATTAATTTATTGTTTTAAGATGTTAGCTTAAACCACCCCTCGGGAAAGAGGGGGATGATAATTTGATATTCATTCAGGACTTCATACTTCTTATATCCTTCTCGCTTCGTGTTAACATATTTTCATCATTTTCAATTGTTCTCTTCCTTTATGTGTTATCTTCCCGATCAAAAGACTCGTTAGGCTTAAGAGATATATTTGAATATCTTGGATGCCTATTAGCCATAAGGTTAAGGTGAGGTCGAAGATTCGTGTTTGTGTGTTTGTTTTTCCTTTTCTTATGATTAATAGACTCTGGTTAGGCTTAAAGAATTATGTGTGGCCTGTAAGGGAAGAAGCCCGTGTTTGGCCTTTGATTATTCTGGATGCCTACTGAATGTAAAGGTTAAGGTGAGATCATAAGATTTTTTTTTTAAAAAAGTATATTGTTTGGAGGACAGAAAAGAATAAGAGATTTATTCTCTATATCTTGACTAATGAAATTTGATAGGTTTCGACCTGAATTTCACCTCTCCAAAACACGTACTTTATTATTTTCATGATGAAAATATTGTTTGGACTACGGATTGTTGATCCCGGGAGCATGGCATAACATGCACGGGGCGACATATAGAGTGTATTTTACATTTTATACCCCTGTAGAGTATCGTGAGCGATTACTATTCCTGAATGAATCAATTATCTCCCTATCTCTTTCCCTTACTTAATTATCACATCAATCATTATCCATCAGTTAGTATGAATAACAATCATCATATTGTAGTAGGAATTACCTTTTTAAATAATAAATATTTAGATGTAATGATAGATTTTAAACATAAATTAGGTAATGAGTTAAATAAGTGTCGTACCGATAAAGTTATGGCCATACAACATAATGCAGACTTATTACAAATACCTTTCAATTGGGCTGATAATATAATTTCAAATTTAATTAAAGAATTAAATATACCCGAACTAAAATTAGACAGTCCTAAAAGAAAAAGAATTCTTTGAAAATGAATATTAAACGAATTGAGTATTTAGATTTAGAGTTAGAAACTTGTAATAGATATATTCGTAATTTAAATAAAAATTATAGATTACGTTGTTATTTCCAATCTGATCACCAACAAATAGTGCATGATCTCCATTGTGATCAACTTGTTTTAAATACTTTAGTAGATTTACTAATTAGTTTAGGAAGTAAATTAGAAGAGGTTAATATTAATAAGGACCAGATAATCTCCAATCTTAAAGATAGATTAATTAGGATAGAAACACAAATACTAAAAAAATTAGGAAATATAGAATATGTACGGTCTCAGAATAATGATATATATGCAAGGGTAAAAGAATTTATGTCCTTAGATAATTCAAAACATAATACAAAGGTAACCCAGCAAAAAATTTTAGAACCAATAGCAATTAGAATAGATTCACTCCATAAATTTCTAGAAGAAATAAAACAAATAATACTAGCATGAATACGGAAGAATATCAACAAGCTTTAAGTTTAACTGCACAATATCAAGGTGACTCTGTAGGATATTCTAGTCATGTTCCTGCTAATATTATAGATAAACAGTTCGTTAGACAACATAATACTATGATATGTCTCTTAGAAATAGTAATCACTAAACTTGAATATATAACAAGCAAGTTTGATGATAAACCACTTTTAACCCCATCCGTAGCTCCCCCACAAACTACAGAACTTAGTAATCTTATAGACAAGTTATCAAAACTAGACATAAATGGAAAAACATTAAAAAAGGAAAGATATTTTAAAAATAAAAACCCTGCTTTTGGGATTGCAAAATGAACCTAGCACGACATTCTTTCTCCAGGTCTAGTAGAACATTAGCACTGTAGAACCAACTAATCGGATTAGTATAAATAATGGTACCTTTTTAGGAAAACTTTTAAGTAGATGTAATAGTTCCAGTAGTAGCTCCGAACCTATAAGAGCATTAGAAGAGGTTATCGATTTAGAATCAAATTTAGATCTATATAGATATGATCAAATTTGTCTATTAAATCCACGTGTCTTATATAGAACAAGACCATTAAATCTTTCAACTAGTTTATTACAACGAATGCTGTAAATTTAGATATAATTAGTAGAGAATCTTTACAAAAAGTTAAGAAATCGGGTAAAAGATTAGCTCATCTTGGTTTAATTATGGTAGCAATTAAAGGAATGACTAGGAAACATATAGGAGCAAAAGTATTAGTAGTAATTTTAGATAAAAGTTGGCAAAAAGATGCTAAAATAGCAACTTTAGCAACTATGGAAGTAGATATGAGTAAAAATGAAGCTTTATTTTACTGTAGTCCAGATTTATTAATTTCAATAAATGATTTAGATAAAATAATAATAGGATTACAAGCAAAAGGGTATGATAATTTCCTTAGAAATGATGGTAATTTATTAGTAAATATAGGCGTGTTAGGAAAACTTACAAATGATAGTTATATCCAGAGTAGACTAAATATAGATGGAATAACTAAGCCAATAATAAGTAAAGGAGTTAAATTTTTAGAACCTATGAAAATTAAATCAGTTAATTTAGAAGGATTAGAATGGAATTTAGGGAAAAATTTGGATAATTCAGATATGGTTCGTACTCTTGAATCACATGAAATGTTCAAAAATCGTGATGGATCTTATTCTTTACGATTTAGTGATTACACAGATCAATCTTAAAATAATTTAGATATTGAAGAAATTGAAGAACAATGAATAGATTTCCCGAAGGACAAATTATAATAGGATCGGGAATAAAATTAACTACTGATGAAGTCTTAGCTTTAGAAATAGAAATGATAGAATTAGGACAGATATTAGAAACATATTTTCTCCAACAAACACCAAAAGGATATAGTGTAACATATGAAAATTTAGATATAGAATTAATGAAATCAACAAGTACTCCTCTTGTACAAACTCCTAGTACATCTAGTAATAATCCATCACGAAGGACTTACAAAGATGCTTGAGAGAAAACGAGAGAATATAGAATTGATCAAAAACTTCTCAGAAAACACTTCGCTTATTTCATTTCAAAAGAACTCTTTAAATAGAGTTTACATCGGGTAATAATTGCTTATGACCTACGTCATTGCTTACATCAAAAGACAATAATTGAAAGACATGATTAAAATTACAATAATGAAAGTTACTTTAATAAAGTAAAGATAAGATATGCTAAGACATGTCGGTAGGTCACATTTGCTGAGTCATTTGTCGGTTTCTTCATCTTTGTCTTCTTCTTCTTTTTTCTTTGTCGGCCTCTTGCCTTGATTCTTTTTCCAACAATAATTGATCTCGTTCATCTTCTAAGTCCATATTCTGTTGAAACAAATCTTGATTTGATTTTTCGATCAGATGAATTCTGTCATTTAATAGCTTGATAGTAAGGTCCTTATCTTCTTGTTGTTGTAGTAAACGTCCGATCTCTTGTTGAGCTTTTTTCAATTGAGAAACCAAATAATTATTATTCATAAGAACATCGGTTAAAATAGAGACAATGTTATTAGCCATGTCTAATCTGGAGGTTGTGCATAACCACTCATATCCATATCATCAATTGAGTTAGATTCTTCGGATAAGGCTTGATAGACCTTTTCCAGATTACGCTTAACTTGTAATTATTTTAATCTAGCCATCTTTTAAAATTACAATAATGAAAGTTACTTTAATAAAGTAAAGATAAGATATGCAAAGATATGTCGGTAGGTCACATCTGCTGAGTCATTTGTCGGCTTCTTCATCTTTGTCTTCTTCTTCTTTTTTCTTTGTCGGCCTCTTGCCTTGATTCTTTTTCCAGCAATAATTGATCTCGTTCATCTTCTAAGTCCATATTCTGTTGAAACAAATCTTGATTTGATTTTTTGATCGGATGAATTTTGTCCTTTAATAGCTTGATAGTAAGGTCCTTATCTTCTTGCTGTTGTAGTAAACGTCTGATCTCTTGTTGAGCTTTTTTCAATTGAGAAACCAAATAATTATTATTCATAAGAACATCGGTTAAAATAGAGACAAGGTTATTAGCCATGTCTAATCTGGAGGTTATGCATAACCACCCATATCCATATCATCAATTGAGTTAGATTCTTCGGATAAGGCTTGATAGACCTTTTCTAGATTACGCTTAACTTCTTGTAATTCTTTTAATCTAGCCATCTTTTGAGATTCTAGTGAAGACGTCGTAGGAGAACTATTAACCTTTGATTCATCAAATTGCTTCCACCATTTAATTCCGATAACTCTGGATAACATAGTATGATTATATTCATTGGTTGTTTTTGAAAACTCCCATCCCATAATCCATGGGAATCTGATCTTGAAGAAAAACATCAGTTCTTTTTCAATATTGGATAACCCTTGAGTCGAACTCTTCATAAAATCAATAAATCTGTTTTTCCTGTCTCGAGTAAGAATATCTGCATTAATTCCAAACTAAGTCCACCAATGAAAAAACCATCGAGGAATAGGATCGGACAAATCGGTTTTAATCAGTAAAAACCATGTATGAGAGAATAGTTTAATCAAAAGGAAATTTGTCAAAGCTGCTTTATAATCATAATAATTAAAAGTTTGAGGAGTCATTTGAGAATCGGTTGGAAAAGCTAAAGGCGTAGTCAAAGATCTAGCCTTCCAAGTTTTCATAGAATGAATCTGTTTAATCCTGCATTTCGAAAAGGAAATAAATTCCTCCGGGATGATCACGATCTGCTTTCATATTATGTTCAATGTCAATAGATTCAGTAAAAATAAGAATGGCTTCATACCACTCTCTGGTCTTCATAGGATTATCAGAAACATAATATTGATTCTTAAAGAAATAGAGATCAAATAATTCTTTGTAACTTTTATTGTCATGATCTTCTTCAATTTCAATAACAGGAGAGGTAAGTTTTTCAATCTAGTTATATTGAGAAGAGGAAGATGTTGGTTGTTTGGAGGATGAGGTTACTGTTGAAGGTGATGGTAGAGAAGGAAAGTCTGCTAATTTTGTTGAAAATAGATTTCTATATGATAAAGGTGATGACATGGGTGACTCAGTTGACACTTGAGGTGAGTGAGGTCTATAAGGAACAAGAGTTTGTTTGGGTCTTGGGGAAGAGGACCCACTTAAGGCTTGAAATTTGTTGAAATTTGGATCGACTTATACCGTGGTCGAAAATTACTCATTGTGTCCCCGTAAAAATTCTCGAGTTAGAAAATCGGGTAATGAATTAGTTTCTCCTTTAATAAACTCAATGGTAAAATCAAAAGCAAATAAAATAGCTTGCCAACGAGCAAAAATCTGCTTAGAAACTAAATTTTTAACATCTTTTTCTAAAACATCTTTGGTCGATTTGCAATCAATTCGTAAAATAAAAGTTTTGTTAATTAAATCATCTTGAAATTTTGTAATACATAATACGATAGATAAAATTTCTTTTTTAATTGTTGAATAATTCTTTTGAGAAGAAATCCAAATACCAGAGTGAAATCTTACTAACTGCACGTAGATTGATCGAAAGTCTGCCTTCAGGATTCCTCCGGTAGCCGAGCTCGAGATGCATCCGTCTCGACAACCATAAGAGCCTCCGGGTGAGGTATTCCCAGACAAGGCAGTGATGTAACAATCTGTTTAACTTGTTTTACTATATTTGTGTGTTCATCTGTCCAAGGGACACCATTTTTCCTTAATCTTTTATATAAAGGTTCAATTATGATTCTTAAATTTTTAATAAAATCGGATACATAATTGAGACATCCTAAAAATATTTGTAATTGTTGCTTTTCTTTAATTTCATCAGGAAATTTATTCCTAAAATCAATAACTCTACAAATTGGTTTATAAGTTCCTTGACTTAATTCATGTCCTAAAAATCTACATGTCCGAAATAATTTCATTTTAGGAGCTGATAACACCAAACCATTTGTTTTAACAGTATTAAAAAATATATGCAAATGTTTAAAATGTTGTTCAATATATTTAGAGAATACTAACACATCATCAATATAAACTATACAAAATTCAGAATAAGGCATAAAAATATCATTCATCATATTCTGAAATTCGGATGGAGCATTTTTTAAGCCAAAAGGCATAACATTCCATTCATAATGTCCGAAAGGTACTGTAAAGGCAGTCTTATATTTATTTTGTTCATTTATCCGAATTTGCCAGAATCCGGATTTTAAATCAAATTTTGAATATAGATTAGATCCATAAGTTCTTTTTAATAAATCTCTTTTATTAGGTATAAGATATCTAAACCACTGTAAAGCTTTGTTTAAAGGTTTATAGTTAATTACTAACCTCGGAGTGCCTTGTTCCTTTTCAGCTGCATTATTAACATAAAAGACTGCACAACTCCAAGGAGATTTTGAATGTCTAATTAATTTTTTATCTAGTAATGTTTGAATTTCTTTTTTACAATAATCTAAAAGTTCTTTGTTCATTTGAATAGGTCTTGCTTTAGTTGGTATATATTTATCACTAAAAGTAGGTTCATAAGGTAAATTAACTATATGTGATTTTCTATTCCAAAAAGCATTAGGTAAATCGGAACAAACATCTTTAATTAATTTTGATTCTAGTTCCTTTATTTGATTTTTTACCTTTTCTGTTTCTAATAAGTTTTTAATTTTTTCTAATCTAACTTCTTGTAAATAATTAATCCGACTAGTAATACTATTAATTCTTTTACTAATAGTATTATCCTTTAAATTATTTACTTCTTTTTCAGTAGGTAAGGTAATAGATTCAAATCTTATTTCTTCTCCTAAAATAGTAGTAAAAACACCTGTTTTATCTACTGTAAAGGGATAAATTTGAGTTAAAAAGGGAGTTCCTAACACTATGCTCTGTTTTAAGTCTCTAACTAAAACAAAAGTATTTTTAAAACAAATCCGCTTATTACAGATTGACGCATTAGATAATTTATTTATATTTAACACCTAAATTAGATCCACTAGCTGTTTTCAATTTTTCTTTAGTCTTTTCAAAATATTTTGTTGGAACTAATCCTTCTTGAATACAATTTAAATCTGCACCACTATCTAAAAATGCAACAGTATCTAAAATAAATTCATTTTAAACTTTGATGGATATATGTATATACCATCTTTGAACACTTATTCTAGTAATTAAAGATATATATTCATTATCTTCAGTAGGATTTTGATCTTGTTCAACTATATTTTTACCCTTATCTTTTTCCTTTTCTACTTTGGTTAAAATTCCTACTTGAAACTTTAGTTCTTTTAGTTCTTGTTTCAAATCATTTATTTCTTTTTGTAAATCATTAATAGTAATTTTATTTTCCTTTTTAAATCTATCACTAATTTCATTAAAACTAAATGTTGTTAACTCAGGTTTTCTAGTTTCCGTAGCTATTATATCCTTTAGCTTTAATAAATATTCTGTTTTAGTATCTTTATCTTCAATCTTATCAATTAAATCTAAAAAGAATTTTTTTATCGATGTAGAAATTACATTTATACTAGGATAACAAATTCCTATATTATTTATGCAATCATCATCATCGAATCGATTCAGTTGATGTATTTAATTCATTTATCTCTATGTCGATTCTTCGAACTAAGTATATCATCATCTGTTTCATTTTTATCAAGAATTGCTAAAATTTGTTTTTTAATAGTTTCATCTAATTCTAAATTACTAACTTCTTCCTTTACTCTACAATATTTAGCTGTATGTCCTATTTTACCACATTTAAAACATTTATATTTATTCTGTTGCTTAGAATCTTTAAATTCTTTAGGTTTAAAAGATATTCTTGGAAATTTATTAAATGTTTTCTTAGAGGGTTTATAGTTAGAATATTTAGAATATTTAGACTTATAATCTTTATATTTATTCATATATTTAGTTTTTATTTTCTTTACTTTGTTAGAAGGAGCACTAATTTTTTCAGTTGAAATAGCAAATTGATCACAAAATCCACCTAACTCTTTAGATAAGGTTCTACTATCATTCTGTGTCCTATTAGTTAATTTTATATCATTACACAAAGATAATCCAGTAGTATTAATATAATTTATCAAATCACCATAAGTTAACCGATCATAAGGTATTTCATCATTAAAAGCTTCTCTAATTTTATACCTAACTTTTTTTGCATATAATTTTGGTAATCCTGCTAAGAATCTTTCTTTCCAAAATTGAACACCAAAGCATCATGTCGAATCATTAATTTATTTAAAAGCATATCTTTATACCATCTAAAGTCATGTAATTTTGGACATCGTAAATTAATCAATATTTCAGAACTTCTTTGTTGAAACTTTTCTGGATTTCCTAAAAAATGTTTGCATATAGCATAAATTAATGTATTAGAGGCATCGGGTATATTCGTATAAGTTATCATAGTAGAGGTTGATTCAGTATTGGTCATTACTTGTTTAGTAGCTGTTTTTATCCTATTTCTATCAACTTCTGTTAAAAGATTATCCCACCATCCTTTTAACATTCCTGTAAATCCAGCTATAATCATTTCAGCTTGCTTCAAAATCATTTCGGTTCCTTTTGATTAAACCATTCTCTCATACATGGTTTTTACAGATTAAAATTGATTTGTCCGATCCTATTCCTCGATGGTTTTTTCATTGGTGGACTCAGTTTGGAATTAATGAAGATATTCTTACTGGAGACAGGAAAAACAGATTTATTGATTTTATGAAGAGTTCGACTCAAGGGTTATCCAATATTGAAAAAGAACTGATGTTTTTCTTCAAGATCAGATTCCCATGGATTATGGGATGGGAGTTTTCAAAAACAACCAATGAATATAATCATACTATGTTATCCAGAGTTATCGGAATTAAATGGTGGAAGTAATTTGATGAATCAAAGGTTAATAGTTCTCCTACGACGTCTTCACTAGAATCTCAAAAGATGGCTAGATTAAAAGAATTACAAGAAGTTAAGCGTAATCTGGAAAAGGTCTATCAAGCCTTATCCGAAGAATCTAACTCAATTGATGATATGGATATGGGTGGTTATGCACAACCTCCATATTAGACATGGCTAATAACTTTGTCTCTATTTTAACCGATGTTCTTATGAATAATAATTATTTGGTTTCTCAATTGAAAAAAGCTCAACAAGAGATCGGACGTTTACTACAACAGCAAGAAGATAAGGACCTTACTATCAAGCTATTAAATGACAGAATTCATCCGATCGAAAAATCAAATCAAGATTTGTTTCAACAGAATATGGACTTAGAAGATGAACGGGATCAATTATTGCTGGAAAAAGAATCAAGGGAAGAGGCCGACAAAGAAAAAAGAAGAAGAAGACAAAGATGAAGAAGCCGACAAATGACTCAGTAGATGTGACCTACCGACATATCTTAGCATATCTTATCTTTACTTTATTAAAGTAACTTTCATTATTGTAATTTTAATCATGTCTTTCAATTATTGTCTTTTGATGTAAGCAATGGCGTAGGTCATAAGCAATTATTACCCGATGTAAACTCTATTTAAAGAGTTCTTTTGAAATGAAATAAGCGAGTGTTTTTTTTGAGAAGTTTTTGATCAATTCTATATTCTCTCGTTTTCTCTTAAGCATCTTTGGAAGTCCTTCATTTTTCTTCATTTTTACACATTTCCTTGCAACTTATTAACTTAGTAAGAGTGCAAACGTTGATCCTGTAAAATGGTATCAAAGCCAAGTTTTCGAAAACAAAACCCAGAGTTTCAAAACAAAGTTTTAAATAGTTATTTCCGGTCAGCTGAGTTTATGCAGCAGGTGTCCGTTGGTCAGCGCAGTGAGTCCGTTGGTCAGCCTAAGAGAGGTGGTCTCGACAGTGAGACGTGATCCCGGTAAAGGTGGTTGTAAAACTCTACTAATCGTAAGTAATTATTTAAAATGATGTCTAGAGCTTTAAGTTTGTTTAAGAAAAACTTAGGCAATGATAATGATCTCAACCCAGATGATGCGGAACCTAGTAATTCAGAGATTAATACAATTGAAATAAATATATCTAAAATTGAGCAAAATTTACATAATTGGAGTATTCCTCGAATTGATGTTTCTACGTTTTATCAAAAAGGATCTTTTGATTTGTTTACTGATTATGCTATTCGAACTTCCGAACATACATTTTCTATTAAAAATGAATGTGAAACTCTCTATTTATTGTCTAAACAAAGTATATTACATCATTGTAAAAAGTATAGATTCTTGCATATTGGACTTGTCCAAATAGCGGTTAAATCGATGTTTAGATTAGGTCTAGATATACCAGTTGTACTTTTATTACGTGATGCTAGGCATACAAACTTTGATCATTATTTACTTGCAGTACTTGAATCTAATATAGCTAATGGACCAATTTATAGTAATTGTTATCCTAATTATACTTGTAGATCCGTCTGATGAAAATATATTGAAAACATTAACTGTTAATATTCAAACTAAGAATTTATCTCTTGATAGATCTAAATCAATAGGTTTAATTTATAGAGTTTATTATAAAGTTATGAATACTATGGCCCCTAAAGCAAAGATTGTTTCTAAAACAGGTGAATCACTTTTATTTGAAAGTAATACTGAACACACGAACACATATATTCCTAGATCTATCCCTTGGAATGAATTAACTAATAATGAATCTAAATGACAACTAATTAATATTACAAATCCCTTAAGTAAAATAGAAAATAAACTTGAACCAGAACGGTTATCTAATATTACTGAATATAATAATGGATCTGTAGAACTTAAGTTTACTAAAAGACAATTATCTCAAAGATTTAATCCTTCAACTTCGTATCAAGAACCCGATGATAAAACAAAATTACATAGTGTTAATTTTGAGAAATCTATTCCTCAACCAGTATATTCTTTTAAGCCACAAGAATTTGATGTTGAGTCGGATTATGAACCGACAACGAGTCAAATGGAACCCGATTTACCATCTACTTTAAATGCTATTTTTTCGATGATTGGGAAATTGATAAACCTTTATTGCGTAAATGGTTTTATGATTCTAAAAATGATGTTAAAAGAACTTGGTTTTTTAAAAAATGTTTGCATATAGCATAAATTAATGTATTAGAGGCATCGGGTATATTCGTATAAGTTATCATAGTAGAGGTTGATTCAGTATTGGTCATTACTTGTTTAGTAGCTGTTTTTATCCTATTTCTATCAACTTCTGTTAAAAGATTATCCCACCATCCTTTTAACATTCTTGTAAATTCAGCTATAATCATTTCAGTTGCTTCAAAATCATTTTTTGCTATAGACTTATAGACAGATATGGCTATATCCATTTCATTTAAAACATTATAAGTTTGTCATTTAGTTAATCCATCTAAATTCCAATCATATAAGGTATCAAGATTATAATTAAATTGACTTCTTTCTTCTTCAAACTGTGTATGTGGAAAAGAAGGTCTTGGATAATAATTTTTTGTTCTAGCATCCGAATAGGTTCTACCTGTTGAATATTTCTTCCTATTTAATTTATTAACATATAACGATTCAGAATCAGTACTATCATCTTTTTCTTTATTTATTGTATTAATAGACTTATTTTTCTCTATATTTAAACTTTCTAATTTTCTAGTTATCTCTTTTAATATAGCAATATCATTATTAATGGTAAAAAAATGATTTTCTTCTAATCGAAATAAAGGTTGTTCCTTTTTCTGAATAATCTTTTCTTTTGACTCTATCTTTATAATTTTATTAGCTAAATTATTTAATTTATGATTAGTGTAATTATTTTGTTGATATATTTTATCTATATCTTTTAAAGTAGGTTGTGAATCTCTATTAACATTAGGACTAATTGTTTTATACGGACTAGCTTTAACTATAGTTCCACTTATATCTAAATTATACTCTTCAGTAGGCTCTTTACTAGAATTTCCTGTTTGTAACATATTAATTGTTTTAGAATTATTATTATCATCATATTTTTGCCATTGTTGTTGGTTTTTTAAATATCTTTCTAACCATGAAAAGAATTCCAAATGAATTTGTAAATTAGTCATTTCAGTATACCAAAGTATTCGGATATGATCTCTCGCCAGGGGGGAAATTTGTTAAAAAACCAAGTTCTTTTAACATCATTTTTAGAATCATAAAACCATTTACACAATAAAGGTTTATCAATTTCCCAATCATCAGAAAAAATAGCATTTAAAGTAGATGGTAAATCTGGTTCCATTTGACTCGTTGTCGGTTCATAATCCGACTCAACATCAAATTCTTGTGGCTTAAAAGAATATAATGGTTGAGGAATAGATTTCTCAAAATTAACACTATGTAATTTTGTTTTATGATCAGGTTCTTGATACGAAGTTGAAGGATTAAGTCTTTGAGATAATTGTCTTTTAGTAAACTTAAGTTCTACAGATCCATTATTATATTCAGTAATATTAGATAATCGTCCTGGTTCAAGTTTATTTTCTATCTTACTTAAGGGATTTGTAATATTAATTAGTTGCCATTTAGATTCATAAATTAGTTTATTCATTCCAAGGGATAGATCTAGGAATATAAGTGTTCGTGTGTTCAGTATTACTTTCAAATAAAAGTGATTCACCTGTTTTAGAAACAATCTTTGCTTTAGAGGCCATAGTATTCATAACTTTATAATAAACTCCATAAATTAAACCTATTGATTTAGATCTATCAAGAGGTAAATTCTTAGTTTGAATATTAACAGTTAATGTTTTCAATATATTTTCATCAGACAGATCTACAGTATAATTAGGATAACAATTACTATAAATTGGTCCATTAGCTATATTAGATTCAAGTACTGCAAGTAAAGAATGATCAAAGTTTGTATGCCTAGCATCACGTAATAAAAGTAAAACTGGTATATCTAGACCTAATCTAAATATCGGTTTAACCGCTATTTGGACAAGTCAAATATGCAAGAATCTATACTTTTTACGATGATGTAATATACTTTGTTTAGAAAATAAATAGAGAGTTTCACATTCATTTTTAATAGAAAATGTATGTTCAGAAGTTCGAATAGCATAATCAGTAAAAAAATCAAAAGATCCTTTTTGATAAAACGTAGAAACATCAATTCGAGGAATACTCCAATTATGTAAATTTTGCTCAATTTTAGATATATTTATTTCAGTTGTATTAATCTCTGAATTACTAGGTTCTGCATCATCCGGGTTAAGATCATTATCATTGCCTAAGTTTTTCTTAAACAAACTTAAAGCTCTAGACATCATTTTAAATAATTACTTACGATTAGTAGAGTTTTACAACCACCTTTGCCGGGACCACGTCTCACTGCCGGGACCACCTCTCTTAGGCTAACAACGGACTTACTGCGCTGACCAACGGACACCTGCTGCATAAACTCAGCTGACCTAAAATAACTATTTAAAACTTTATTTTGAGACTCCGGGTTTTGTTTTCGAAAACTTGGCTCTGATACCATTTTACAGGATCAACGTTTGCACTCTTACTAAGTTAATAAGTTGCAAGGAAATGTGTGAAAATGAAGAAAAACGAAGGACTTACAAAGATGCTTGAGAGAAAACGAGAGAATATAGAATTGATCAAAAACTTCTCAAAAAACACTTCGCTTATTTCATTTCAAAAGAACTCTTTAAATAGAGTTTACATTGGGTAATAATTGCTTATGACCTACGTCATTGCTTACATCAAAAGACAATAATTGAAAGACATGATTAAAATTACAATAATGAAAGTTACTTTAATAAAGTAAAGATAAGATATGTTAAGATATGTCGGTAGGTCACATCTGCTGAGTCATTTGTCGGCTTCTTCATCTTTGTCTTCTTCTTCTTTTTTCTTTGTCGGCCTCTTGCCTTGATTCTTTTTCCAGCAATAATTGATCTCGTTCATCTTCTAAGTCCATATTTTGTTGAAACAAATCTTGATTTGATTTTTCGATCGGATGAATTCTGTCCTTTAATAGCTTGATAGATTTCCCGAAGGACAAATTATAATAGGATCGGGAATAAAATTAACTATTGATGAAGTCTTAGCTTTAGAAATAGAAATGATAGAATTAGGACAAATATTAGAAACATATTTTTCTCCAACAAACACCAAAAGGATATAGTGTAACATATGAAAATTTAGATATAGAATTAATGGAATCAACAAGTACTCCTCCTGTACAAACTCCTAGTACATCTAGTAATAATCCATCACAATCATATGCAGCTCAACGAAATTATAGTGTAGGACAACCACCTAGGACGTCTTATTCAACATATAATGATAGGAATGAAGGCAGATTAGTTCAAAGTAAAGGAAGAAGGTTTCCTTTAGAAACATTAGATAATAATCCTTTAATAGATAATGAGAAACTATTAAATTTAACTGCACATGATCCTCAAATTTGGCCAACACTTGTAGAAACTTGGTCCCAAATAGTTTGTTGAGAATACACTAGAGATGATTTAACTTTTGATGTTGTAGGAATGTATAACTATTTAGAAAAATTCTTAGGTGAAACAGCAAGAGCATTATGGGAAAGTTATAAAGCAAATTATCCAGTAGAATTTGCTAGAGATATAGAATTAGGAGAAAATCCTTATAATTTTACTAATAAGATAACTCTTTTAGTTCTTGGTGAACAACCAAATACTGGTTATGATAAAAAAGCAAGAAATAGCATTAAAACAATTAGAAATGTTACAACTTAAAAAATGGGAATTTTGTAAACCTTTCTTTTTAGATTTTATGCATCATAGTACTGTAGCGAGGATGTTATCATAATCAGACTATAGGAGAAAAATTATTTTTAAAATTCCCAGATCCTTTAGGTACAAAAATTTTTAGACAATACTCAGAAGAACAACATAAAGCAATTACTGAAGGTAAATATATTCCTGTTTTAGATAATGTAGGAACTAAAATTAAATTTGTTATAGATAATTTAGTTGAACAATGCACAAATATAACAATTAGTAAACAGTTAAAAGGCGAATATAGTTTTTGTAAGAATATTTATACCCCTCAAGAATATGATAAACCCGATAAGAAACAAAAACCTAGGAATAACAAAAACCTAGGAATATTTACATGTCCTTTAGGACATTTTGAATGGTTAGTTATGCCATTTGGATTAAAAAATTCACCTAGTATTTTTCAAAGAAAAATTGGATGATATTTTTGGTAAATATAGGAATTTTGTAGCTGTTTATATTGATGATATTCTTGTCTTTAGTAATAATAAAATAGATCATGTTGAACATCTTAAGAAAGTATTATTTGAATTTGATAAAAATGGTATAGTAATTAGTAGTAAAAAAGCACAATTCTTTAAAACTAATATTGAATTTTTAGGTATAGAATTAGGAAATGGGAAAATAAAGTTACAACCTCATATAGCAAAGAAAGTTTTAGACTTTCCTCCTATTAAAACAATTAAGGAATTACAAGCCTTCTTAGGATTAGTGAATTATGCAAGACCTTTTATACATACTTTAGGAAAAATGGTCGGTCATTTATATGGTAAAATAGGATTAACAGGGATGAAACAATTTAACATAGAAGACCATAAACAGATAGATCAAATCAAAAGAGCTGTTAGAGCTCTATCGGATCTTAAATTACTTTTAGATAGTGATTATATGATAGTTGAAGCAGATGGTTGTGAACAAGGTTGGAGTGGAATTCTCAAAAGAAAACCCAACAAGTACAGTTCAAAAACTAGTGAAGAACTTTGTAGATATTCTAGTGGCCAATACAAAGAAAAGAATCTTAGTAGTATAGATCAAGAAATACTAGCAGTAAAATATGCTCTTGATAGTTTTAGATTATTTTTGCTTAATAAACATGAAATTTTAGTTAGAACTGATTGTGAAGTTATTGTCAAGTTTTTTGAAAATAAAAATAGTAAAAGAATTAGCCAACGTAGATGGCTTGCTTTTAAAGATAATATTATTAACTCTAATTATAGAATAAAATTTGAGCATATTAAAGGAGTTGAAAATTACTTAGCTGATAAATTATCTAGATTTCTTCTTTTTGAACAGCAAGTTCTCGAAGAACCACCATAGTTATTTTATATAATTACCAGGTTAAACAAAGATTCAAAGTCAGTTATGGATCTTGTTCATTCTGTGAGTCCATAGTTGGTAATATTAGATAATATTAGAATTATTCATATGTTCACTCCCAAATATAGTTTAAGATTCATTCTTAATCCAGTACCGTTTAATTACTAGAGTCTGAGGACATTTGGGATTAGATATAATATAGAATAGATAGATAAATTAGTTATAAATTTTGTTTTCCTTAACTCTCGTTTTATTTATTGCAGATGGCAGGACAAATCCCTAAACAATTTAATTTTGGCCCATATTGTCTTAAAACATATCCCCAAAAACAAGCTTTCCGAACCCAATTTCCTCTTCCTTATGAACAACAATGCTTAGTTGACAATCTTTTCAACCAGTCAAAAACAAACCAATACATTGAGTTGTGCTGCATTTTATGTAAATAATGCTGCTTGAAAAGGAAAGAGGTACACCTCGTTTAGTTATTAATTATAAACCTTTGAATACAGCTTTACAATGGATTAGGTATCCTATTCCAAATAAAAGAGATTTATTAAAACGTACTTATGGTGCTAATGTATATTCTAAATTTGATTTGAAATCTGGATTTTGGCAGATACAAATAGATGAAAAAGATAAGTATAAAACTGCATTTACAGTCCCTTTTGGACATTTTGAGTGGAATGTTATGTCATTTGGTTTAAAAAATGCACCGTCCGAGTTTCAAAACATGATGAATGATATATTTAATCCCTACACTGAATTTTGTATTGTTTATATTGATGATGTGTTAATTTTCTCTAAATCTATTGATCAACATTTTAAGCATTTGCATATTTTTTATAAAATTGTTAAGCAAAATAGTTTAGTTTTATCAAAACCTAAAATGAAATTGTTTCTTACTACATGTAGATTTCTTGGTCATGAATTAAGTCAAGGTACATATAAGCCAATTTGTAGAGTTATTGAATTTGCATCTAAATTCCCTGATGAGTTGAAAGAAAAACAACAATTGCAAAGATTTTTAGGATGTTTGAATTATGTGTCCGATTTTATTAAAAACCTAAGGATCATAATTGAACCATTATATAGAAGATTAAGAAAAAAAGCTTTGCCATGGTCTAATGAACATACACAAGTAGTTAAAAGGATTAAAGAAATTGTTCGGAGTTTGCCATGCCTCGGGATTCCACATCCGGACGCCCTCATGGTAGTTGAAACGGATGCATCTGAGCAAGGCTACGGTGGCATCTTGAAATAGAGATTGCCCGATACAAAAACTGAGCAATTGGTAAGGTATCATTCAGGTATCTGGATTTCTTCGCAAAAAAATTATTCTACTATTAAAAAGGAAATTTTATCTATTGTTTTATGCATTACCAAATTTCAAGATGATTTAATTAACAAAACTTTTATTTTACGAATTGATTGCAAATCAGCCAAAGATGTTTTAGAAAAAGATGTTAAAAATTTAGTTTCAAAACAAATTTTTGCAAGATGGCAAGCCATCTTATCCGCTTTTGATTTTACTATAGAATTTATTAAAGGAGAATCAAATTCTTTGCCAGATTATCTCACTAGAGAGTTTTTGCAGGATCGAAATGAGTAATTTTTGACCTCGTGCCCCTGAGCAAAACCGATTCCGTCCTACAGGCCCCGAGCAAAATTGTTTTTCCCCTTTGTCAACAGATAAAACTTTGTCCTTGAGGCCCTCTTCGCCTCAATATCAAACTAAATTTGTAAGCAAAACTTTGTCACCATATAAGCCAACATCATCCTCACCTCGGTCAACTCCTTCACCTAGAGCTCCCTTTAAACAATTGTTTTCAAACTTAGCTGATTTTCCTACTTTACCCTCAACTGAATCTTCTTCTCAGAATACCCCTTCTTCTCCTAATGATTCAAAGAATGGTTGGGTTGAAAAATTTGTTGACCCGATTATTGAATTAGATGAAGAGTTCTAAGGCTTGAACTATAAAGATTTAATTGAGTATGTCTTTATTAAAGGTTTCTATTTCATCTCAGCAGATCCTTTAAGAACACGAGACTGGTATGAAGCTGTTTTACTATATACCGAATCTGTTCTTATTGAAAATGCGTATCGGGATGATCGAGACAGACTGGTATGCAGAGAATTTCTTATTCAAAATGTACGATTAAGCAAATTTATTCTATCAAGAATTGGACATTTCCTTCCATGGTGGCACCCATCGCCTTTCCGGCAGAGATGAAGATGCTGCCCCCAACGTTTAATTATATTGACTATATTCAAGCTTGGAAGAACTTCCTTTTTATCCGACCATTTTCACATACATGGTTCTTTCGGATAAAAATGGAATTACCCGAGCAAATTCCTGCCTGGTTCTATGCATGGTGGGAATAGTTCGGCATCAATGGACAAATTTTGCCACAGGATAAGCTGAAACGTTTAATGGATTTTATTGAACAAACAAAAATGACAGACATTTCTTCTATAAGTATAACAACGGTACAGAAAGAACTTATGTTCTTTTTTAAAATGAAATTTTCATGGATTATTGAATGGTCATTCACCAAGATAACCGATAAAAATAGACAGACTGTTCTAAGCGGGATGACCAAGATTAAATGGTGGAAGCAGTATGATGAGCGAGAGGAAAAAAGAAAGTGTTCCTTTTTCCGTTAATCAAAAGTTTGAGTAGAAGTTAAAAAAGAAACAAGAGATGGAGGCCCTTAAGAAGAGTTTAGATCAAGTCTATGAAGAGATACTATCCGAAGAATCATCCGAGCATAATGATATTGATTTACCAGGATATGGACAACCTCAAAGTTTCTTTAGCAGATAATTAAGTTATGACTAAACCAGTGCAAGTTTATCGGAGTTTAATCAGCCAATTACGGTTACTTCGACAGCAAATTCGGAATGAGCATAGGATTTCTAGAGAAAGGTTACAAAGAGCTCATAATCAAATAGTTCTTCTTCAAAGTATGAATCAAAGATTTAGTGCAAGGAATGCCCAACTAAGCCAAATCAATAATTATCTGACTGACCGCATTGTACAACTAGCACAAGAAAGTCAAGAATTGAAGCTACAAATTATTCAATTTGAGCAACGAATGACTCAGCCAAGCAATCAGCCGGCAGACACTCATGGAAGTCTCAATCACCCTAATTAAAAGTTGATGGCCGACATACTTTAGTAAAGATTACTTTTCTTTATTAAAGTTTCTTTTATTAAAGTATCATTTCTTTATTAAAGCTTTGTAATAATGTAAGTGCTTTTGTCTTTTCAATTATTGATCAAATGTAATCATATCTTGTAATACCTTCTCTATTTAAAAGAAGCTCTTGAATGAATTCAGCAGATTGAATTTTTCGCAAAAAACTCTTGACTCTCTCTAAATCGTAAGTTCAGTTCTTGCTTTCTATGAATTTAAATATATTACGTATATTGTCCGGAGGACATAGAAGAAAAAGAGCTTATAAGTCTATATCTTCTATAACTCAAGAAAATCAATAGAGTTTACACCTCTATATTTTAAGTTGATTATTCTTGTACCTCGTCAAGACTCGTTCGAACAAGCCTGCCGGGACCACTCCTCATGAGCTAACCAACGGACTCATCACGCCGACCAACGGATACCATCTTGATTCGAGACTCCGTCATACGGTAAATAATCATTCGTAAAACTCGGTTTAAAACAACTATTTTGTTTTTCAAAACTTAGTTTTCAGATAACCAACTTGGCTCGATACCAAATTTACAATCGGGATCACAACTTCTACTTCGTACGAGTCTTGACGAGGTACAAGAATAATCAACTTAAAATATAGAGGTGTAAACTCTATTGATTTTCTTGAGTTATAGAAGATATAGAGTTATAAGCTCTTTTTCTTCTATGTCCTCCGGACAATATAGGTAATATATTTAAATTCATAGAAAGCAAGAACCGAACTTACGATTTAGAGAGAGTCAAGAGTTTTTTGCGAAAAATTCAATCTGCTGAATTCATTCAAGAGCTTCTCTTAAATAGAGAAGGTATTACAAGATATGATTACATTTGATCAATAATTGAAAAGACAAAAGCACTTACATTATTACAAAGTTTTAATAAAGAAATGATACTTTAATAAAAGAAACTTTAATAAAGAAAAGTAATCTTTACTAAAGTATGTCGGCCATCAACTTTTAATCGGGGTGATTGAGACTTCCATGAGTGTCTGTCGGTTGATTGCTTGGCTGAGTCATTCGTTGCTCAAATTGAATAATTTGTAGCTTCAATTCTTGACTTTCTTGTACTAGTTGTACAATGCGGTCAGTCAGATAATTATTGATTTGGCTTAGTTGGGCATTCCTTGCACTAAATCTTTGATTCATACTTTGAAGAAAACTATTTGATTATGAGCTCTTTGTAACCTTTCTCTAGAAATCCTATGCTCATTCCGAATTTGCTGTCGAAGTAACTGTAATTGGCTGATTAAACTCCGATAAACTTGCACTGGTTCAGTCATAACTTAATTATCTGCTAAAGAAACTTTGAGGTTGTCCATATCCTGGTAAATCAATATCATTATGCTCAGATGATTCTTCGGATAGTATCTCTTCATAGACTTGATCTAAACTCTTCTTAAGGGCCTCCATCTCTTGTTTCTTTTTTAACTTCTGCTCAAACTTTTGATTAACGGAAAAAGGAACACTTTCTTTATTCCTCTGCTCATCATACTGCTTCCACCATTTAATCTTGGTCATCCCGCTTAGAACAGTCTGTCTATTTTTATCGGTTATCTTGGTGAATGACCATTCAATAATCCATGAAAATTTCATTTTAAAAAAGAACATAAGTTCTTTCTGTACTGTTGTCATACTTATAGAAGAAATGTCTGTCATTTTTGTTTGTTCAATAAAATCTATTAAACGTTTACCTATCCCTGTGGCAAAATTTGTCCATTGATGCCGAACTATTCCCACCATGCATAGAACCAGGCAGAATTTGCTCGGGTAATTCCATTTTTATCCGAAAGAACCATGTATGTGAAAATGGCGGATAAAAAAGGACGTTCTTCCAAGCTTGAATATAGTCAATATAATTAAACGTTGGGGGCAGCATCTTCATCTCTGCCGGAAAGGCGATGGGTGCCACCATGGAAGGAAATGTCCAATTCTTGATAGAATAAATTTGCTTAATCGTACATTTTGAATAAGAAATTCTCTGCATACCAGGTCTGTCTCGATCATCCCGATACGCATTTTCAATAAGAACAGATTCGGTATATAGTAAAACAGCCTTCATACCAGTCTCGTGTTCTTAAAGGATCTGCTGAGATGAAATAGAAACCTTTAATAAAGACATACTCAATTAAATCTTTATAGTTCAAGCCTTAGAACTCTTCATCTAATTCAATAATCGGGTCAACAAATTTTTCAACCCAACCATTCTTTGAATCATTAGGAGAAGAAGGGGTATTCTGAGAAGAAGATTCAACTGAGGGTAAAGTAGGAAAATCAGCTAAGTTTGAAAACAATTGTTTAAAGGGAGCTCTAGGTGAAGGAGTTGACTGAGGTGAGGATGATGTTGGCTTATATGGTGACAAAGTTTTGCTTACAAATTTAGTTTGATATTGAGGCGAAGAGGGCCTCAAGGACAAAGTTTTATCTGCCGACAAAGGGGAAAAACAATTTTGCTCGGGGCCTGTAGGACGGAATCGGTTTTGCTCAGGGGCACGAGGTCAAAAATTACTCATTTCGATCCTGCAAAAACTCTCTAGTGAGATAATCCGGCAAAGAATTTGATTCTCCTTTAATAAATTCTATAGTAAAATCAAAAGCGGATAAGATGGCTTGCCATCTTGCAAAAATTTGTTTTGAAACTAAATTTTTAACATCTTTTTCTAAAACATCTTTGGCTGATTTGCAATCAATTCGTAAAATAAAAGTTTTGTTAATTAAATCATCTTGAAATTTGGTAATGCATAAAACAATAGATAAAATTTCCTTTTAATAGTAGAATAATTTTTTTGCGAAGAAATCCAGATACCTGAATGATACCTTACCAATTGCTCGGTTTTTGTATCGGGCAATCTCTGTTTCAAGATGCCACCGTAGCCTTGCTTAGATGCATCCGTTTCAACTACCATGAGGGCGTCCGGATGTGGAATCCCGAGGCATGGCAAACTCTGAACAGTTTCTTTAATCTTTTTAACTACTTGTGTATGTTCATTAGACCATGGCAAAGCATTTTTTCTTAATCTTCTATATAATGGTTCAATTATGATCCTTAGGTTTTTAATAAAATCGGACACATAATTCAAACATCCTAAAAATCTTTGCAATTGTTGTTTTTCTTTCAACTCATCAGGGAATTTAGATGCAAATTCAATAACTCTACAAATTGGCTTATATGTACCTTGACTTAATTCATGACCAAGAAATCTACATGTAGTAAGAAACAATTTCATTTTAGGTTTTGATAAAACTAAACCATTTTGCTTAACAATTTTATAAAAAATATGCAAATGCTTAAAATGTTGATCAATAGATTTAGAGAAAATTAACACATCATCAATATAAACAATACAAAATTCAGTGTAGGGATTAAATATATCATTCATCATGTTTTGAAACTCGGACGGTGCATTTTTTAAACCAAATGGCATAACATTCCACTCAAAATGTCCAAAAGGGACTGTAAATACAGTTTTATACTTATCTTTTTCATCTATTTGTATCTGCCAAAATCCGGATTTCAAATCAAATTTAGAATATACATTAGCACCATAAGTACGTTTTAATAAATCTCTTTTATTTGGAATAGGATACCTAATCCATTGTAAAGCTGTATTCAAAGGTTTATAATTAATAACTAAACGAGGTGTACCTCTTTCCTTTTCAGCAGCATTATTTACATAAAATGCAGCACAACTCCAAGGAGACTTGGAATGTCTAATCAATTTTTTATCTAATAAACTTTGAATTTCTTTCTTACAATATTCAACTAATTCCTTATTCATTTGTATTGGCCTAGCTTTTGTTGGAATGTCTTTATTTGTAAAAGTTTTCTCATAAGGTAAAGAAACAATATGTTTCTTTCTATTCCGGAATGCATTAGGTAATTCGGAACAAACATCGGAATATAATTTATTTTGAAAATTATTAATTTGTTTTTTAATTTTTTCAGTTTCTAAGAACTCTTTTATTTTTTCAACTTTTACTTCTTCCTTTAAATAATTAATCCGATTCGTAATACAATTAATTTTTTGAATAGTTTTAGTTTTTAAATTATTTACTTCCTTTTCAGACGGGGAAGTAACAAAATCAAATAAAATATCTTCACCTAAAATGTTAGTCGTTATACCATCTTTACTAACTGTAAAAGGATATATTTGTGTAAGGAAGGGAGTTCCTAATAAAATCCTTTGAGATAAATCTTTAACTAAAATAAAAGTATTCTTAAAACAAATTTGTTTATTACATATTAAAGCATCACTTAACTTATATTTAACTTTTAATTTAGATCCACTAGCAGTATTTCATCTTTCTTTGGTTTTCTCAAAAAATCTAGTAGGTACTAAACCTTCTTGAATACAATTATGATCAGCACCACTATCAACTAAAGCTATTGCATCTATAACTACTTCATTTTTAATTTTGATGTTAATATGTATATACCAACGTTGCATATTAATTCTAGAAATTAAAGCTATATAATCAGTTTCATCAGTTTTATTTATTTCTTCAGTAACTACTTGTTTTCCTTTATTAAGATTTTCCTTTTCTACTTTGCTTAATATTCCAACTTGTAATTGTAGTTCTTTAATTTCAATTTTTAAATCATTAATTTCTTTTTGTAAATCACCTATAGTTACTTGATTAGATTTTTTAAATTTTTCAGTTACATCTTTAAAATTAAATGGTTTAATTTCATGCTTATGAATATCGGTTATGATCATGTCCTTTAATTTTAATAAATATTCAGTTTTAACTTCATCATCTTTTATCTTATCTATTAATTCTAAAAAGAATTACTTATCATCAGCTGATATTACATTAATACTAGGATAACAAATACCTATATTATTTACACAGTTATCATGATCACTTTCTTCACTAGAAGAATCAATTAACTCATTAATTTGTTCATTATATTCTTCTTCCGAACTTGCAATATCATTATCAGTTTGATCTTGATCAATTAATTCTAAAATTTGTTTTTTATGCTCATCTTCTATTGTAAGATTATTAACCTTTTCCTTTAATCTACAATATTTAGATGTATGACCAATTTTACCACATTTATAACATTTTAATTTTGAATAATATCTTGGACTATCTTTTTGTTCAGTAGGTTTCTTAGAAAATGTTTTCTTATAGGATTTTTTAGAATAATTTCTTGAATAATCTTTAGAATAATTCTTATATCTAGGCTTAGAATAATTTTTATATTTAGACTTATGTTTTCTTACTTTATTAGAAGGGGCACTAATTTTCTCAGTATTTATATCAAATTGTTCACAAAAACCTCCTAATTCTTTAGATAATGTGTGATTATCATTTTTAATTCTATTAGTTAATTTGATATCATTGCATAATGCTAAACCAGTAATATTAACATAATTAATCAAATCTCCATAAGTTAATTGTTCATACGGTATTTCATTAGAATAAGTTTCTTTTAATTTCATCCTAACCTTTTCAGCAAATAGTTTAGGTAAACCGGCTATAAACCGTTCTTTCCAAAAATTAGAACCAGCGTCAGTCCTAATCATCAACTTAGTTAAAAACATATCCTTATACCACCTAAAATCATGTAATTTTGGACATCTTAAATTAATCAGAATTTCAGAACTTCTTTGCTAAAACTTATCAGGATTTCCTAAGAAATGTTTACAAATAGCATATATTAATGTAGTCGATGCATCGGATATTTGTGTAAAAGCTATTTCCATAGAAGTTGACTCAGGTTTTACTACTTGTTTCTTAGCTTGCAAAATTTGTTGTTTATCTACTTCAGTTAAAACATTATCCCACCAACCTTTAAGTAAACCAGTAAATCCACTAATTATCATATGAGTAGCATCTTCATCAGATTTTCCATGTGATTTATATGTTGCTATAGCTATACCTATTTCAGTTAAGGTATTGTAAATCTGCCAATATTGTCCACTAGAATATCTACAAAGTTCTTCACTAGTTTTAGAACTATATTTGTTGGGTTTCCTCTTAAGAATTTCACCTCAACCTTGTTCACAACCATCTGTTTCAACTATCATATAATCACTATCTACGGGTAATTTAAGATCCGGCAGAGCTCTAACAGCTCTTTTGATTTGATCAATCTGTTTATAATCTTCAATATTAAATTGTTTCATCCCTGTAAGTCCTATTTTACCATATAAAGGACTGACCATTTTTCCTAAATTATGTATAAAAGGTCGTGCATAATTTACTAATCCTAAAAAGGCTTGCAATTCTTTAGTTGTTTTAATAGAAGGAAAATCTAAAACTTTCTTTGCTATATGAGGTTGTAACTTTATTTTTCCATTTCCTAATTCTATACCTAAAAACTCAATATTTGTTTTAAAGAATTGTGCTTTTTTACTACTAATTACTATACCATTTTTATCAAACTCAAATAATCCAACTTTAATACATGGGGGTATATAAATTCCTCTACATGCCTCCCCGTGCATGTTATGCCCTGTTTCGGTGATCTATTTTACTTTATACAAGGGGGTATTACTTTAATACTTTTAGAAACATCTTCTATTACTAGACTAAGATGATAACTATCTGGTTTCTGAATTTGACTACCTTTAGTCATTCTATATGACAATTTTTAAAATGGTTTTTTATAGAGTTATAATGAGTTCGTATTACTACTTCTTTTCTTAAAAGTTGTGTCTTAACTTCTAAAATAGTAAGTCTATGATTAAATCTGTTATCATTAATAGATTGCGATTGTTGTAATCTAGACCTAAGATGAGCAATATTATTTTTAATATGGGTTAAGGATTCTTTATTCAGCCTACAAACTTCACATCCAGATCTACACATTTCCTCTAAATAATTTTCTAAAAATGTAATAGCTTGATTTCTACGATTTTGACGGCTATCGGACATCACAAAGTTCAGTTTTATTATCTAAATTAACCAACATTTTTGTCAAGTCTTCTAACCGATCTATTTTATTTCTATATAGATTATTTGTTCCTATGAGGTCTTGTGCGAATCCTAAATCCGTATTTTCAGTTTCTTGGGAATAAATAATATCATCTATACTAACTATACTAAATATACTTTCCGTATCCGAAAGAGTTTCATCTATGTGAAGTAAATCTTCTACTTATAAGTAAAAGAATAATAATACTATTAAGTAATGAAATATTTTATTTGCAAGAAGAAGTTAGATTAGAAAAGATTAAAAATCTATTAGAAACAGATAAGATTAAAGAACAATAAAGAATTACGAAACTTTATTACTAAAAGAAATTTGTTCAGATTTACCAAATGTCTTTTGGAATAGGAAGAAACACATAGTAAGTTTACCATATGAATGGAATTTTTCCGATAAAGATATACCTATGAAAGCTAGACCTATTCAAATGAATAAGGAATTATTAGAATATTGTAAAAAAGAAATTCAAATATTATTAGATAAAAAACTAATTAGACATTCTAAATCCCCTTGGAGTTGTGCAGCCATTTATGTGAATAATGCAGCAGAAATAGAAAGAGGTACACCTAGATTGGTTATTAACTATAAACCTTTGAATAAAGCTTTACAATGGATTAAAACAATTTTGGTAATCTTGCTAGAAATCTCTCTTTCCAAAATTGTGATCCAGCATCATGTCTAATCATTAATTTATTTAAAAACATAACTTTATACCACCTAAAATCATGTAATTTTGGACATCTTAAATTAATTAGTATTTCCGAACTTCTTTGCTGAAATTTTTCAGGGTTTCCTAAAAAATGTTTACATATGGCATAAATTAATGTATTTGTTGCATCTTGTATATTTGTATAGGTTATTTGAGAGGTAGATTCTGATGTAGTTAATACTTGCTTAGTAGCAGATTTAATATTTTGCCTATCTTCTTCGGTTAACATATTATCCCACCATCCTCTAATCATTCCAGTAAATTCAGCTATAATCATTTCAGTTGCTTCTCTATCAGTTTTGCCTAATGATTTATATGCTGATATAGCAATTCCCATTTCATTTAATACATTATAAATTTGCCATTATGTTAGTCCATCTAAATTCCAATCATATAATGTATCGGGATGATAATTAAATTGACTTCTTTCTATATAATGTACCAGATCAAGTGATGAGTAAGAGATGAGTATGAGAAATTTAGAGAACTTACAAAGAAAGTACTAGAGATAGAAGTTGTTCAAATGAAGTCTGATTATTTCATTACATGAATTCTCTTTAAATAGAGAATTTTACATCTGCTGAAGTCACTGCTTACATCATAAAGAAAGCACAATAATTCATAAAGTTGATATAATAATACATAAAGATAGATTTATATTCTTTATAATCTCTTTATCCTTTGATTAGTAGACACCTGTCTTTGAAGATAAGATTGTCTTTGTAGATAAGATTCTAAAGCATTGATTATTGCCTTTAATAATTCAATTTCCTGTAAAAGATTTGATAACTTGTTGGCCATTTGATGAAGTGTCTGTTCAAGATAATCATTCTTCGCATGAAGATTAAAATTTATTGTATTCGTTTCTCGTAGCATGTGCCTTAAGAAAATATTATCCATTGCCAGTTCAATTAGAATTCCTGAAGGATCTTCCATTTATCTGCTAAAAAATGTTGGACTCTGTGCATATCCTCCTAATTCATAATCATAATTTACTGAATGATCTGGTGAATCATTTGACGGTAAATCGTGATAAACTTTTTTTAAATTTCTTTTGATTTCTTCGATTCCTTCTTTCTTGTCAACTTCGAGAAATAGTTGAAGATGTTGGTGAAGTATGAGTTCTCTGTTCATCATATTGTTTCCACCATTTGATTCTTGTTACTCTAGCAAGGGTACTATGATTAAATTCATCAGTAGTTCTTGAGAATTCCCATTCTATAATCCATGGAAATCTAGCTTTATAGAAAAACATCAGTTCTTTGTCAATATCAGTCATGCCTGTGGTAGGAGTTTTCATAAATTCAGCAAATGTGTTAAATTTATCCGTCGGTAGTATCCGAGAACAACAGATACTAAACTTTTTCCACCATGAATAAAACCATCGTGACATTGGATCGGGAATATCTGTCTTAATCTGTATGAACCAAGTATGTGTAAAGGGACGAACCAATAAAAATTGACGCCATGCTGCAATATAATCAAAATAATTAAATGTCTAGGGAATCATGTTCAAGTCTGTTGGGAAAGCAATAGGTGCTGTCGGTGAAGATAATTGCCAAGTCTTGGTTGAATAGATTTTCTTAGTCCTGCATTTTGAAAAGGTAATCCGTTCACGTCCTGGTTTATCTCGATCATCTTGCATGACATGATAAATGTCTACAGACTCTGTGTAAATCAGTACAACTTCATACCATTCTCGAGATTTCAGAGGATTAGAAGTAATATAATAAAAATCTTTAAAGAAATATATGTTAAATAATTCTTTAAAATTTTTGGCTTCATGTTCTTCTTCTATTTCAACAATAGGAGTGACTAGTTTTTCAAACCCATCTCCTCTTCACAGATTAAAGAAGGAGATTGGTTAAAATTTAACCAAGGCTAAAACCATTAAACTAAAGTTACCTAAGCTACTAACTAAGAATCTAAATCAAAATTCTAAAAATTAGTCCTAAAGAAAAACGAATCATGAGAGTAAGTAAAGTCAAGTGTCAAGTAACATAAAATTTCTAATCAATTCTAATATAAGAACAAGAAAAATCATAGAATCAAAGTTAAACTACTCAACTAAAAATAGAAAACAACTAATCAAAGAAATTAAAACATCTAAACTAATGAAATAAAATCGATCAAACAAATATCCAAGATCTATCAAGAAGATCAACAATATTTCAAGAAATTGACAAGAAAAATAAAAGATACTTAAGATTGGTTTCATTTAACAAATCATAACATAGTTGAACAATTATATAATTCACACCGTTACCATGAAAATTTTTTCCAAAAATTATAAGGAATTAAGAGGAAAACTTCATGAATTCAAATAATAGAGTTCCCCAAAGCAACGGTGCCAAAAATATGATGAGCTACTTTTATATATAAAAATAGTATAAATAATTGAATAAAATAGTAATAAAAATAATAAGAAATCTCAAGAATAAAATAGGTTTGCCACTTTAAATAATAAACTCATCTAGGCAAAGTACCTATCGTATAGTTAGTTTACAAAAGTAAGTATCAAAATTTTAAAATTTATAAAAATTGTTTTCCCCAAGACGTCTATTACGAAATAGTGTGGAAAAATATAATTAGGTCAACTATGATAATGTTTTGGAATTATGAATCAATCTCAAGTAATTCAACCAATATCAAGAGTGATAAGATTGAAATCTAATTTCCTAGAAAGCAAGGTAAAATAAAGCAAAGTAGAGAATTAAGCAAGTAATGGAAGGTAGAAACTCAAAGGAAAATCATAGGTAAAATGGAGGATAAAAACTACTAAGGGCAAGATTAATCATGAATTAACTATCATAATCTCACCAATATTCAAGTCTAAAGATGAACTTCTTCAATACAATTCGTTCCAAGAAATTCATAAATTAAGAACACTTGAATGTTGACAAGATCAAATCTCCCATCAATCATCTTAGTTCCGGTCCATCAAAAGGAAATCTAATCAAATCAACTTGACACTAATCATATGTCCTAGTTCCGGCCTAACAATTAGTGTTAATCCGAAACTACAACTTCAAATCAAAGCTCAACTCAAAATACAATTCAATATCAAAGCTAAGATAGAAATTGCAATTCAAATCAATAAAACCACAATATTGAATCCATGAAAACCATAAAATGCCCAAAGTATATTGTAAGATAAAACCAACCATTTCTACCTAAAAGAAATGTAGAAAGAAGAGTTCCTAAGGTTGGTAACTAGATACAAGATAGAAATTACAAAAAGTAATAGAAGTAAGGGAAAGAATTATGTCGTATCAATGGTTCGTTGAAACAATCAACCTTCTTCCTCTTTCAACTCCCTCCTTGTACTTCTTCTTGTTCTTCTTTAAACTTCAAGTTGAAATAGTTGAATCCTCTCTTGCAAATCTTCAATGAAATTCCTTACGATTCGAGGCAATCTCACAAAAATTACAAGAGCCTCTTACAACTACAACAATATAGAGTGATCTATAGAAAATGGAAAATTACAAAGAATGTAGAAAAACTCTCAAAGCCTAACCAACAAATCAAAATGATAGCATAACACCTTCCACAACTAGCCAACCTCAACACTGCTGAAAATCCTAATATTTATAGATAACCGGAAGTGAGGGTAAAATAGTAATTTTAGACTGAAAAATAGTGATTCTGGACTCACTACGGGGGTAGCCCTACCCTCTGCTACGGGTGTAGCAAAGTCGTTATCTTCTGCGGACGTAGTGAGCCAAGCTGCTACGGCCGTAGAGTAGGCGGTTTCATATTACTGGCGTAGATGACCTTGCTATTTGCTACGGGCGTGAGGAATCTTCTAAGGGTGTAGCCATCTTCTAGAAAATTGCATTTTCAACCCTTAATTTATCTTTTTTAATTAATTCAGCCCGAAATTCACCTGAAATAGAATATTTGCAATTAAACCCAAAATCAATCAATTTATCTCAATTTAGTGCAATAAAGCTCACAAATTATGCACAATTAATATTCCAAAACATGATCATATTTGATGTTATCAAGAGTCTCAAAATGAAAGTATGATAGAAATGCTTGAATGAACTTAAAACTAAGAAACTTACGTTGTAAGGATTTCTAGAGAAAGAAAGTAATGATCTTAAACAAAATACGATTAGTCAAAAAATAAATTGTATAACTAGTTAAATCATTTTTTTACAGGAAGAAATTAAAGTAGAAAAAATTAAAGCCTTATTAGAAACAGAAAAAATTAAAAAACAAAAAAAAGAAATTGAAGAAAAATTATTAAAAGAAGTTTGTTAGGATTTACCTAATGCATTTTGGAATAGAAAATCTCATATAGTTGAATTACCTTATGAATCAAATTTTACTGATAAAGATATACCTACTAAAGCAAGACCCATTCAAATGAATAAAGAATTATTAGAATATTGCAAAAAAGAAATTCAAACTTTATTGGATAAAAAATTAATTAGATGTTCTAAATCATCTTGGAGTTGTGCAACATTTTATGTAAATAATGCAACAGAAAAGGAAAGAGGGACACCTAGATTAGTTATTAATTATAAACCATTAAACAAAGCTTTACAATGGATTCAATATCCAATACCTAATAAAAGAGATTTATTAAAAAAAAACTTATGGATCTAATTTGTATTCTAAATTTGATTTAAAATAAGGATTTTGGCAAATTCAAATAAATGAAAAAGATAAATATAAAATAGCTTTTACTGTACCTTTTGGACATTATAAATAGAATGTTATGCCTTTTGGTTTAAAAAATGTTTCATCAAAATTTCAAAATATGATGAATGGTATATTTATTCCTTATTCAGAATTTTGCATAGTTTATATTGATGATGTGTTAATATTTTCTAAATCAATTGAACTGCATTTTAAACATTTACATATATTTTTTAATATAGCTAAAGGAAATGGATTAGTATTATCTGCTCCTAAAATGAAATTATTTCGGATTACATGTAGATTTTTAGGTCATGAATTGAGTCAAGGAACTTATAAACCAATTTGTAGAGTAATTGATTTTAGTAATAAATTTCCTGATGAAATAAAAGAAAAACAACAGTTACAAAGATTTTTAGGATGTTTAAACTATGTGTCGATTTTATAAAAAATTTAAGAATTATTATTGAACCCTTATATATAAAGACTTAGAAAAAATGCTACCCCATGGACAGAAGAACATACTAAAATAGTTATACAAGCTAAAAAAATTGTTAAGTCACCGCCTTGCTTGGGAATACCTTAGTCGGATGCCCTCATGATCGTTGAAACGGATGCATCGGAGCTTGGCTATGGCGGAATTCTCAAACAGAAACTCTCCGATCAAACTACTGAACAGCTTAGTAAGATTTCATTATTTCGGTTTAAAGAATGCTCATTTAGATTTTCAAAATATGATCAATGATATATTTATTCCTTATTCTGAATTCTGCATTGTATATATTGATGATGTGTTAATATTCTCTAAATCTATTGAACAACATTTTAAGCATTTGCATACATTCTTTAATATTGTTAAAAGAAATGGTTTGGTTTTATGTGCGTCTAAAATGAAATTATTTCAAATTACATGTAGATTTTTAGGCCATGAATTAAGTCAAGGAACTTATAAGCCAATTTTCAGAGTAATTGATTTTAGGAATAAATTTCTTGATGAAATAAAAGAAAAACAACAGTTACAAAGATTTTTAGGATGTTTAAGATTTTATTAAAAATTTAAGGATTATTATCGAATCCTTGTATAAAAGATTAAGGAAAAATGTTGTCCCTTGGATAGAGGAACATACTAACATAGTTAAACAAGTTAAAGAAATTGTTAAAACATTGCCTTGCTTGGGAATACCTCACCCAGATGATCGCATGATTGTTGAAACGGATGCATCCGAGCTCGGCTATGGCGGAATCTTGAAGAAAAAACTTACTAATCAAACTACTAAATAATTAGTAAGATTTCATTCAGGTATTTGGATTTCATCTCAAAAAAATTATTTTACTATTAAAAAAGAAATTTTATCAATAGTTTAATGTATTACAAAGTTTCAAGATGATTTAATTAATAAAACATTTTTATTACAAATTGATTTCACTAAAGATGTTTTAGAAAAATATGTTAAAAATCTAGTTTCTAAATATATTTTTGCCGGATGGTAGGTCATTCTTTCTGCTTTTGATTTTTCAATTGAGTTTATAAAAGGTGAAAATAATTCTTTACCCGATTATTTAACCCGTGAATTTTTACAAGGAAACAATGACTAATTTTAGACCTCAATACAAGTCTAATCAGAATACCAACAAATTTCAAGCTTTGGCAAGCTCGTCTATACCTAAACCTAAAAAGACTCTTGTTCCCTATAGACCACAAATACCTCAACAAAAATCAACTGAATCTCCTCTCTCTTATAAAAACCTATTCTCATCCAAATTAGCCGATTTTCCTTTTGTACCCTCACCAGCCACATCTTCATCTAAACAGACTACCTCTCCTTTAAAAGATCATGATTGGCTCGAGAAGACCATTTCTCCAGTCATTGAAATCGAGGAAGAACATGAAAATAAAAGTTATAAAGAGATATTTGATATTTACTTCTTTAAGAATACTTTTTATGTTGCTACTAATCCTATGAAATCAAGAGAATGGTATGAAGCTATCTTGATTTTTACAGAGTCAATGGACATTGAACACAATATGAAAGATGACAGAGATCAACCCGAACATGAATTTATTCCATTTTCTAAGTGCCGAATTAAACAAATTCATTCTACCAAAACTTGGAAGACCAGGACATTAACAACACCAATAGCCTTTCCAATAGATTCTCAAATGATTCCTCAGACCTTTAATTACTATGACTATATTGCAGCCTGACAATATTTTATGTTGATTAGACCATTTTCTCATACTTGGTTTATTCGGATCAAAACAGATTTACCAGATCCAATTCCTAGATGGTTTTTTCAATGGTGGACTCAATATGGCATTAATGCAGAAATTTTACCAAGTGATAAAATGAAGAGATTTATGGCCTTTATGAAGAGCCCGACTACTGCCTTATCTAATGTTGAAAAAGAATTGATGTTATTTTTTAAGATCAAATTTTCATGGATTATGAGTTGGGAATTCTCCAAGACAACCAATGAGTATAATCATCGGATGTTATCAAGAGTTACCCGAATTAATTGGTGGAAACAATATGATGAAACCAAAGTTAATAGCTCCTATAACTTCAATAGAATCACAGAAATTGGCCCGACTTAAAGAATTACAGGAAGTGAAGAAAAATTTGGAAAAGGTTTATCAAGCTTTATCCGAAGAATCAAATTCAATGGATGATTTTGAATTAGGTGGTTATTCACAGAATCCTTAAAACCAATAAAATGGATGATGCAACTCGATCACTTATGGCAACATTAACAGATGCATTGATGAATAATAATTATTTAGTTACTCAACTCAAGAAAGCTCAACAAGAAATTCAAGCCTTAAGACAAATTCAATCTCAAAATGAACAACATATTCAACGGATGATCAACAGATTAAATTTTTCCGATCGAACAATTCAATCATTGGAACAACAAATAATGGACATGGAATCTTCTCAACAAGTGGCAGACACTCGGAAAAGAAGACAACGACATTAACCGAGGATAGATGAAAAACAAATAACCGAATAGACATTTACTTTTTTAGAAAAAGTTTGCATTATTACTTTAGTTTATTAAAGTTTATCTTTTACTTTATTAAAGCTAGTTGATATGATGTAAAACTTATCTTACTTACTTTATGAATTATTGTAAGCTAATACCAGCAATGATGTAAGAAGTTTGAAGAAGTCTCTATTTAAGGAGAACTCTTGAAAGGAAATAAACAAGTCATTATTCCGATATTTTTCTAAGATATTCTCTCTCTAGTTTTCAAATTTTATGTAAGTTCATTTTCCTTTATCAATACAATATATAGTTTGGAGGAAAGTTCAAGAATAAGAGATTGAAATCTCTATATCTTGACTAAAAGAATTAATATTAATTCTACCTCGTCAAAACACGTACTGTATGTGTTGGATCCCGAAAATGGAATCGGAGCCAAGTTATTTTAAGCAAACCTTACGGTTTCAAAACAAAATTTTATATAACTATTTGCGATCAACTAAGTATTTGAAGCAGGAGTCCGTTGGTCAACGTAGTGAGGCCGTTGGTCAGCCTAAGAGAGGTGGTCCCGGCAGTGAGACATGGTCCCGACAAGGTGGTTTCTAAATACTCGGATAGTCGTAAGTAATTGTATAAGATGATGTCTAGAGCGTTAAGTTTGTTTCAAAGATACTTAGGTAATGATAATGAACTTAACCCACGAAATAATGATTGAGTCTACTACAGAGGTTAATACTACTGAAATTAACATATCTAAAATTGAACAAGAAAGGATCATTTGATTTATTTGCTGATTATGCTATTAAAACTTCCGAGCATACATTTTCTATAAAAAATGAATGTGAAACTATAAGTTTGTAATCTAAACAGAATATATTGCATCATAGAAAGAAATACAGATTTATGCATATAGGACTTGTACAGATTGCTATTAAACCGATGTTCCGTTTAGGCTTAGACATACCCATACTTGTTATGTTAAGAGATGCTAGACATACGAAATTTGATCATTCTTTACTTGCAATTCTTGATTCTAATATAGCTAATGGACCAATTTATAGTAATTGTTATCCGAATTTCTCTATTGATTTAACTAATGAAAATAGATTAAAAACATTAACTGTTAATATTCAAACTAAATCTATCTAAATCTATAGGATTAGTTTATAGAGTTTATTATAAAATAATGAACACTTTAGCTCCAAAAGTAAAAATTATATCATGATTAGGAGAATCATTGTTATTTGAAACTAATACCGAACATACAAACACTTATATTCCAAGATCCCTTCCATGGAATGAATTATTAAATAATGAATCTAAATGGAATTTATCAAATATTACAAATCCGTTAAATATGATAGAAGATAAGATTGAACCAGGAAGATTATCTAATATTACTGAATATAGTAATGGGTCGGTATAAATTAATTTCTCGAAAAGACAACTCTCGACTAGATTTAATCCTTCAATTTCTTATAATGAACCCGAAGATAAGACAAAATTACATAGTGTGAATTTTGATAAACCTATTCCTCAACCAGTTTATTCATTTAATAATAAACATGAGTTTGATATTGAATCTAATTATGAACCAACTGCTAGTCAAATGGAACCAGATTTACCTCCATCATTAAATGCTATTTTTACTGATAATTGGGAACTTGATAAAGATTTATTAAGAAAATGGTTTTATGATAGTCAAAATAATGTTAAAAGAGGTTGGTTTTTTAACAAATCCCCCCCCCGAGAGAGATCATATAAGAAAACTTTGGTACAATGAAATGACTAATTTACAAATTCATCTTGAATTCTTTGGATGGTTAGATATATATTTAAAAAACCAACAACAATGGAAACAATACAATAACTCTATTAATATGCTACAATCTAATAATTCTAATAAGGAACCATTAGAAGAACAAAATTTAGATATTAATGGAACTATAGTTAAAGCCAGTCCCTATAAAACAATTAGTCCCAATGTAAATAAAGAATCCCAACCAACATTAAAAGATATAGATAAAATATATTAACAAAATAATTATAATAATCATAAATTAAATAATTAATTTAGCAAATAAAATTATTAAATTAGATAGTACTTCAAAAAATAAATTTATTCAGAAAGAAGAACAACCTTTATTTAGATTAGAAGAAAATCATTCATTTACAATAAATAATGATACTACTATATTAAAGGAAATAACTAAAAAATTAGAAAGTTTAAATATAGATAAGGGTAAAACTATTAATACAATAAATGAAGATAATAGTACAGATAATGAAACTTTAAATATTAATAAGTTAAATATAAAAAAGTATTCAACTGGTAGAACATATTCCGATTCAAGAACAAAAAATTATTATGCTAGGCCTTCATTCCCGGATACTCAATTTGAAGAAGAAAGAAGTCAATTTAATTACAATCCCGATACTTTGTATGATTGGAATTTATATGGTTTAACTGAATGACAAACCTATAATGTATTAAATGAAATGGGAATTGCAATATCTGCATATAAGTCAATAGCTAAAAATGATTTTGAAGCTACTGAAATGATAATAGCAGGATTTACTGGAATGCTTAAAGGATGGTGGGATAATTTATTAACAGAATAAGATAGGCATAGAATTAAAACAACTACTAAACAAGTAATTAGTAATAATGAATCGACTTCTACTATGATAACTTATACTAATATACCCGATGCCTCTAATACTTTAATTTATGTTATATGTAAACATTTCTTAGGAAATTCTGAGAAATTTCAACAAAGAAGTTCCGAAATATTAATTAATTTAAGGTGTCCTAAATTACATGACTTTAGATGGTATAAAGATATGTTTCTTAATAAATTAATGATTAGGCATGATGTTGGATTACAATTTTGGAAAGACAGATTCTTAGCAGGATTACCAAAATTATTTGCTGAAAAAGTTTGATCTAAGATAAGAGAAACCTTTAATGGAGGTATAACTTATGATAGTCGAACTTATGGTGATATAATAAATTATGTTAATACAACAAGTTTAACCTTATGTAATGATATAAGATTAACAAGTAGAATACAAAATGATAATAAAACACTTTCGAAAGAATTAGGTGGATTTTGTGATCAATTTGCTATATCTACTAAAAAGATTAGTTCTCCTTCTAATAGAGTTAAAAAGAAATCTAAACATATTTCTAAACATAAAGATTATAAACCTAAATATCATAAATATTCTAATTATAACCCTTCCAAGAAAACATTTAGTAAATCACCTAGGAAAACATTTAAAGCAAAAGAATTTAAAGATTCTAAGCAGCAGTCTAAGTATAAATGTTTTAAATGTGAAAAAATAGGTCATACAACAAAATATTGTAGAGTTAAAGAAGAAATAAGTAATTTAAAAATAGATGAAAAAACTTAAAAAACAAATATTAGAAATAATTGATAAAGAAGAAACAGATAATGATATCTTAAGTTCGATGAAACTGATGTAGAAGTAAATGAATTAAATACTTCAATTGACAATGATAGTGATGATGATGACTGTATTAATAATATAGGAATTTGTTATCCTAGTATAAATGTAATTTCCTCATCCGATAAACAATTCTTTCTAGAATTAATAGTTAAAATTGAAGATAGAGAAGTAAAAACGGAGTATTTACTTAAGGTTAAAAGATTTAATATTAGCAGAATCCAAAAAATATGAAATATCAACCTTTAGTTTTAATGAAATATCGGATAGATTTAAGAAAGAAAGTTAGGTAACTATAAATGATTTACAGAAAGAAATTAATGAATTAAAACAAGAGTTAAAGGAATTAAAATTTCAAGTAGGAATTTTAACTAAAGTAGAACAAAGTAAAGGAAAAGAAATTTTAAGTAGTAAACCTAAAATGATAGAAGAATTCAAAAAAGATGAAACTGATTATATATCTTTAATAACAAGAGTTAATTATCAAAGATGATATGTACATGTTTCTATTAAAATTAAGAATGAATTTATCCTAGATGCTGTAACACTATTAGATAGTGGTGCAGATTTAAATTGTATTCAAGAAGGTTTGATCCCAACAAAATATTTTGAAAAGACAAAAGAAAGACTAAATACTACTAGTGGCTCTAAGTTAGGAGTTAGATATAAATTATCTAATGCCATAATTTGTAATAAGCAAATTTGTTTCAATAATACTTTTATATTAGTTAAAGATTTAAAACAAAGTATTTTATTAGGAACACCTTTTTTAACTCGGATCTATCCCTTTACAGTAAATAAAAATGGTGTTTACACTAAAGTTTTAGGAGAAAATGTAGGATTTGAATTTATAACTTCACCTACTGACAAAGAAGTTAATAATCTTAAACAAAATACTATTAGTAAAAAAAATAAATAATATTACTAGTCAAATCAATTTTTTACAAGAAGAAGTTAAATTAGAAAAAATTAAGATCTTATTAGAAACGGAAAAGGTTAAAAATCAAATAAAAGAATTAGAAGAAAAATTATTAAAGGAAGTCGTTCGGATTTACCTAATGCTTTATGGAATAGGAAAACTCACATAGTCGAATTACCTTATGAAACAAATTTTAGTGATAAAGATATACCTACTAAAGCAAGACCTATCCAGATGAACAAAGAATTATTAGAGTATTGTAAAAAAGAAATTCAAACTTTACTAGATAAAAAATTAATTAGATCATCTAAATCACCTTGGAGTTGTGCAACATTTTATGTTAATAATGCAGCTGAAAAGGAAAGAGGAACTCCTAGGTTAGTAATAAATTATAAACCTTTAAACAAAGCTTTACAATGGATTAGATATCCAATACCTAATAAAAGAGATTTATTAAAAAGAACTTGTGGATCAAACTTATATTCTAAATTTGATTTAAAATTAGGATTTTGGCAGATACAAATAAATGAAAAGGATAAATATAAAACATCCTTTACAATACCCTTTGGACATTATGAATGGAATGTAATGCCTTTCGGTTTAAAGAATGCTCCCTCGGAATTCTTATATGATCTCTCTCGGGGGGGGAATTTTTTTTAAAAACCAATCTCTTTTAACATTATTTTGACTATCATAAAACCATTTTCTTAATAAATCTTTATCAAGTTCCCAATTATTAGTAAAAATAGCATTTAATGATGGAGGTAAATCTAGTTCCATTTGACTAGCAGTTGGTTCATAATTAGATTCAATATCAAACTCATATTTATTATTAAATGAATAAACTGGTTGAGGAATAGGTTTATCAAAATTCATACTATGTAATTTTGTCTTATCTTCAGGTTCATTATAAGAAGTTGAAGGATTAAAACTAGTCGAGAGTTGTCTTTTAGAGAAATTAATTTCTACGGACCCATTACTATATTCAGTAATATTAGATAATCTTCCTGGTTCAATCTTATCTTCTATCCTATTTAATGGATTTGTAATATTTGATAAATTCCATTTAGATTCATTATTTATTAATTCATTCCATGGAAGGGATCTTGGTGTGTTTGTATGTTCGGAATTAGTTTCAAATAACAATGATTCTCCTAATCTTGATAAATTTTTTGCTTTTGGAGCTAATGTTCATTACTTTATAATAAACTTTATAAACTAATCCTATAGATTTAGATCTATCCAGAGATAAATTTTTAGTTTGAATATTAACAGTTAATGTTTTTAATATATTTTCATTAGTTAAATCAATAGAGAAATTCGAATAACAATTACTATAAATTGGTCCATTAGCTATATTAGATTCAAGAATTACAAGTAAAGAATGATCAAATTTCGTATGTCTAGCATCTTTTAACATAACAAGTATGGGTATTTCTAAGCCTAAACGGAACATCGGTTTAATAGCAATCTGTACAAGTCCTATATGCATAAATCTGTATTTATTTCTTTGATGCAATATACTCTGTTTAGATAACAAACTTATAGTTTCACATTCATTTTTTATAGAAAATGTATGCTCAGAAGTTTTAATAGCATAATCAACAAATAAATCAAATGATCCTTTCTAATAAAAAGTAGCAATATTTATTTTAGGAATACTCCAGTTATGCAAATCTTGTTCAATTTTAGATATGTTAATTTCAGTAGTATTAACCTCTGTAGTAGACTCTAAATCATTATTTTCTAGGTTAAGTTCATTATCATTACCTAAGTTTCTTTGAAACAAACTTAATGCTCTAGACATCATCTTATACAATTACTTACGATTATCTAAGTATTTAGAAACTACCTTGCCGGGACCACCTCTCTTGGGCTGACCAACGGACTCCTGCTACAAATACTTAGCTGATCTCAAATATTTATATAAATTTTTTTTTTGAAACCATAAAGTTTGCTTAAAATAACTTGGCTTTGATACCATTTTCAGGATCCAACACATATACAGTACGTGTTTTGACGAGGTAGAATTAACAGTAATTCTTTTAGTCAAGATATAGAGCTTTCAATCTCTTATTCTTGAACTTTCCTCCAAACTATATACTGTAATGATAAAGAAAAATGAACTTAGAGAAAATTTTGAAAACTAGAGAGAGTATCTCAGAAAAAATATCGGAATAATGACTTGTTTATTTCCTTTCAAGAGTTCTCCTTAAATAGAGACTTCTTCAAACTTCTTACATCATTACTGGCATTAGCTTACAATAATTCATAAAGTAAGTAAGATAAGTTTTACATCATATCAACTAGCTTTAATAAAGTAAAAGATAAACTTTAATAAAGTAAAGTAATAATGCAAACTTTTTTTTAAAAAAGTAAATGTCTATTCGGTCATTTGCTTTCCATCTGTCCTCGGTTAATGTCGTTGTCTTCTTTTCCGGTGTCTGCCACTTGTTGAGAAGATTCCATGTCCATTATTTGTTGTTCCAATGATTGAATTGTTTGATCAGAAAAATTTAATCTGTTGATCATCCGTTGAATATGTTGTTCATTTCGAGATTGAATTTGTTTTAAGGCTTGAATTTCTTGTTGAGCTTTCTTGAGTTGAGTAACTAAATAATTATTATTCATCAATGCATTTGTTAATGTTGCCATAAGTGATCGAGTTGCATCATCCATTTTATTGGCTGTAAGGATTCTGTGAATAACCACCTAATTCAAAATCATCCATTGAATTTGATTCTTCAGATAAAGCTTGATAAACCTTTTCCAAATTTTTCTTCACTTCCTGTAATTCTTTAAGTCGGGCCAATTTTTGTGATTCTGTTGAAGTTGTAGGAGAGCTATTAACTTTGGTTTCATCATATTGTTTCCACCATTTAATTCGGGTAACTCTTGATAACATCCGATGATTATACTCATTGATTGTCTTGGAAAATTCCCAGCCCATAATCCATGGAAATTTGATCTTAAAAAATTACATCAATTCTTTTTCAACATTAGATAATCCAGTAGTCGGGCTCTTCATAAAGTCCATAAATCTCTTCATTTTATCACTTGGTAAAATTTTTGCATTAATGCCATATTAAGTCCACCATTGAAAAAAACCATGTAGGAATTGGATCCGGTAAATTTGTTTTGATCTGAATAAACCAAGTATGAGAAAATGGTCTAATCAACATAAAATATTGCTAGGCTGCAATATAGTCATAGTAATTAAAGGTCCGAGGAATCATTTGAGAATCTGTTGGAAAGGCTATCGGTGTTGTTAATGTCCTGGTCTTCCAAGCTTTGGTAGAATGAATTTGTTTAATTTGGCACTTAGAAAATGAAATAAATTCATGTCCGGGTTGATCTCTGTCATCTTTCTTATTGTGTTCAATTTCCATTGACTCTGTAAAAATCAATATAGCTTCATACCATTCTCTTGATTTCATAGGATTAGCAACAACATAAAAAGTATTCTTAAAGAAGTAAATATCAAATATCTCTTTATAACTTTTATTTTCATGTTCTTCCTCGATTTCAATGACTGGAGAAATGGTCTTCTAGAGCCAATCATGATCTTTTAAAGGAGAGGTAGTCTGTTTAGATAAAGATTTGGCTGGTGAGGGTAAAGAAGGAAAATCGGCTAATTTGGATGAGAATAGGTTTTTATAAGAGAGAGGAGATTCAGTTGATTTTTGTTGAGGTATTTGTGGTCTAAGGGAACAAGAGTCTGTTTAGGTTTAGGTGTAGACGAGCTTGCCAAAGCTTGAAATTTGTTGGTATTCCGATTAGACTTGTATTGAGGTATAAAATTACTCATTGTTTCCCTATAAAAATTCACGGGTTAGATAATCGGGTAAAGAATTATTTTCACCTTTTATAAACTCAATTGAAAAATCAAAAGCAAAAAGAATGGCCTGCCATCCGGCAAAAATCTGTTTAGAAACTAGATTTTTAACATCTTTTTCTAAAACATCTTTAGCTAATTTACAATCAATTCGTAATAAAAATGTTTTATTAATTAAATCATCTTGAAACTTTGTAATACATAAAACTATTGATAAAATTTCTTTTTTAATAGTAGAATAATTCTTTTGAGATGAAATGCAAATACTTAAATGAAATCTTACTAATTGTTCAGTAGTTTGATCAGTAAGTTTTTGCTTCAAGATTTCCGTCATAGCCGAGCTCGGATGCATCCGTTTCAACAATCATGAGAGCATCCGGGTGAGGTATTCCCAAGCAAGGCAATGTTTTAACAATTTCTTTAACTTGTTTAACTATGTTAGTATGTTCCTCTATCCAAGGGACGACATTTTACCTTAATCTTTTAAACAAGGGTTCGATAATAATCCTTAAATTTTTAATAAAATTTGAGACATAGTTTAAACATCCTAAAAATCTCTGTAACTATTGTTTTTCTTTTATTTCATCAGGAAATTTATTACTAAAATCAATTACTATGCAAATTGGTTTATAAGTTCCTTGACTTAATTCATGGCCTAAAAATCTACATGTAATTTGAAATAATTTCATTTTAGACGCAGATTAAACCAAACCATTTCTTTTAACAATATTAAAGAATGTAGGCAAATGCTTAAAATGTTGTTCAATAGATTTAGAGAATATTAACACAATATCAATATATACAATGCAAAATTCAGAATAAGGAATAAATATATCATTCATCATATTTTGAAATTCTAAAGGAGCATTCTTTAAACCGAAAGGCATTACATTCCATTCATAATGTCCAAAGGGTACTGTAAAGGATGTTTTATATTTATCCTTTTCATTTATTTGTATCTGCCAAAATCTTGATTTTAAATCAAATTTAGAATATAAGTTTGATCCACAAGTTCTTTTTAATAAATCTCTTTTATTAGGTATTGGATATCTAATCTATTGTAAAGCTTTGTATAAAGGTTTATAATTTATTACTAACCTAGGAGTTCCTCTTTCCTTTTCAGCTGCATTATTAACATAAAATGGTGCACAACTCCAAGGTGATTTAGATGATCTAATTAATTTTTTATCTAGTAAAGTTTGAATTTCTTTTTTACAATACTCTAATAATTCTTTGTTCATCTGGATAGGTCTTGCTTTAGTAGGTATATCTTTATCACTAAAATTTGTTTCATAAGGTAATTCGACTATGTGAGTTTTCCTATTCCAGAAAGCATTAGGTAAATCCGAACAGACTTCCTTTAATAATTTTTCTTCTAATTCTTTTATTTGATTTTTAACCTTTTCAGTTTATAATAAGATCTTAATATTTTCTAACTTAACTTCTTCTTGTAAAAAATTGATTTGACTAGTAATATTATTTATTTTTTTTACTAATAGTATTTTGTTTAAGACTATTAACTTCTTTGTCAGTAGGTGAAGTTATAAATTCAAATCCTACATCTTCTCCTAAAATTTTAGTGTAAACACCATTTTTATTTACTGTAAAGGGATAGATCCGAGTTAAAAAAGGTGTTCCTAATAAAATACTTTGTTTTAAATCTTTAACTAATATAAAAGTATTATTGAAACAAATTTGCTTATTACAAATTATGGCATTAGATAGTTTATATCTAACTCCTAACTTAGAGCCACTAGCAGTATTTAGTCTTTATTTTGTCTTTTCAAAATATTTTGTTGGGATCAAACCTTCTTGAATACAATTTAAATTTGCACCACTATCTAATAGTGCTACAGTATCTAGGATAAATTCATTCTTAATTTTAATAGAAACATGTACATATCATCTTTGAATTAACTCTTGTTATTAAAGATATATAATCAGTTGTATCTTTTTTGAATTCTTCTATCATTTTAGGTTTACTACTTAAAATTTCTTTTCCTTTACTTTGTTCTACTTTAGTTAAAACTCCTACTTGAAATTTTAATTCCTTTAACTCTTGTTTTAATTCATTAATTTCTTTTTGTAAATCATTTATAGTGACCTTACTTTCTTTCTTAAATCTATCCGATATTTCATTAAAACTAAAGGCTGATATTTCATGTTTTTTGGATTCTGCTGATATTAAATCTTTTAACTTAAGTAAATACTTTGTTTTTACTTCTCTATCTTCAATTTTATCTATTAATTCTAGAAAGAATTGTTTATCGGATGAGGAAATTACATTTATACTAGGATAACAAATTCCTATGTTATTAATACAGTCATCATCATCACTATCATTGTCGGTTGAAGTATTTAATTCATTTACTTCTACATCAGTTTCATCAGAATTTAAGATATCATTATCTGTTTCTTCTTTATCAATTATTTCTAATATTTGTTTTTTAAGTTTTTCATCTATTTTTAAATTACTTATTTCTTCTTTAACTCTACAATATTTTGTTGTATGACCTATTGTCACGCCCCAAATCCGGGCCTAATTTAAAAATTAGAAAATCCCAAATCCGATGACGTAACACGGCTACATCCTCTAAGTTATTACCCAAAGAATGCAAAGCCTCAAAACAATCTCAAAATCTCCACGTTGGATCTTCTTATTACCCGTTTCTCAAAATACCAGAGAAGGGTTAAACTCTCTCTTAAATTATATCTTTTAGGGTTTCAAGGTATATAAAGAATACATAACTTAATAAATTGCACAATAAATCCCTCAAATATTTAAGCATCTAAATAAGACCCTAAATTTTACCAAATTACAAAATCACCCTTGTCAATTTGATCATGGGTATCACATACTACCCTCCTTAGAAAAAGTTTCGTCCTCGAAACTTAAGATTTTTGACATTTCTTAAATTTATCAAATCATACTTAGACAATATTCAAACATAAATCGTCCACGCTTCCGCTGCGCACTCTATTTATTATAACATCTTACTTCTAAAATTAATCATAAGCATAATTATAACGCAACCAACTTCCCATGATAACTTCAATAATCTAATTCTTAAATCTTTCATCAAGAATTCCAATCTTATTCAAAATATCTAAATACCTTAGCATTTGTAATAACTATCTTCAACATAGAAGGCATAAAGGTAATTCCAATAATCACCAAGGATCATGAACCATGCTCGATACCACTTCGTCACGCCCCAAATCCGGGCCTAATTTAAAAATTAGAAAATCCCAAATCTGATGACGTAACACGGCTACATCCTCTAAGTTATTACCCAAAGAATGCAAAGCCTCAAAATAATCTCAAAATCTCCACGTTGGATCTTCTTATTACCCGTTTCTCAAAATACCAAAGAAGGGTTAAACTCTCTCTTAAATTATATCTTTTAGGGTTTCAAGGTATATAAAGAATACATAACTTAATAAATTGCACAATAAATCCCTCAAATATTTAAGCATCTAAATAAGACCCTAAATTTTACCAAATTACAAAATCACCCTTGTCAATTTGATCATGGGTATCACACCTATTTTTCCACATTTAAAACATTTATACTTAGACTGCTGCTTAGAATCTTTAAATTCTTTTGCTTTAAATGTTGTCCTAGGTGATTTACTAAATCTTTTCTTTGAAGGGTTATAATTAGAATATTTATGATATTTAGGTTTATAATCTTTATGTTTAGAAATATGTTTAGATTTCTTTTTAACTCTATTAGAAGGAGCACTAATATTTTCAGTAGATATAGCAAATTGATCACAAAATCCACCTAATTCTTTCGAAAGTGTTTTATTATCATTTTGAATTCTACTTGTTAATCTTATATCATTACATAAGGTTAAACCTGTTGTATTAACATAATTTATTATATCACCATAAGTTAGACTATCATAAGGTATATCTCCATTAAAGGCTTCTCTTATCCTAGATCTAACTTTTTCAGCAAATAATTTTGGTAATCCTGCTAAGAATCTTTCTTTCCAAAATTGTAATCCAGCATCATGTCTAATCATTAAATTATTAAGAAACATATCTTTATACCATCTAAAGTCATGTAATTTAGGACACCTTAAATTAATTAATATTTTAGAACTTCTTTGTTGAAATTTCTCAGGATTTCCTAAGAAATGTTTACATATAGCATAAATTAAAGTATTAGAGGCATCGGGTATATTAGTATAAGTTATCATAGTAGAAGTCGATTCATTATTACTAATTACTTGTTTAGTAGTTGTTTTAATTCTATGCCTATCTTATTATGTTAATAAATTATCCCACCATCGTTTAAGCATTCCAGTAAATCATGCTATTATCATTTCAGTAGCTTCAAAATCATTTTTAGCTATTGCCTTATATGAATATATTGCGATTCCCATTTCATTTAATACATTATAGGTTTTCCATTCAGTTAAACCATATAAATTCCAATCATACAAAGTATCGGGATTGTAATTAAATTGACTTCTTTCTTCTTCAAATTGAGTATCCGGGAATGAAGGCCTAGGATAATAATTTTTTGTTCTTGAATCAGAATATGTTCTACCAGTTGAATACTTTTTTATATGTAACTTATTAATATTTAAAGTTTCATTATCCGTACTATTATCTTCATTTATTGTATTAATAGTTTTACCCTTATCTATATTTAAACTTTCTAATTTTTTAGTTATTTCCTTTAATATAGTAGTATCATTATTTATTGTAAATGAATGATTTTCTTCTAATCTAAATAAAGGTTGTTCTTCTTTCTGAATAAATTTATTTTTTGAAGTACTATCTAATTTAATAATTTTATTTGCTAAATTATTTAATTTATGATTAGTATAATAATTTTGTTGATATATTTTATCTATATCTTTTAATATTGGTTGGGATTCTTTATTTACATTGGGACTAATTGTTTTATAGGGACTGGCTTTAACTATAGTTCCATTAATATCTAAATTATGTTCTTCTAATGGTTCCTTATTAGAATTATTAAATTGTAGCATATTAATAGAGTTATTGTATTGTTTCCATTGTTGTTAGTTATTTAAATATCTATCTAACCATCCAAAGAATTCAAGATGAATTTTTAAATTAGTCATTTCATTGTACCAAAGTTTTCTTATATGATGTCTCTCGGGGGGGGGGTGGAATTTGTTAAAAAACCAATCTCTTTTAGCATTATTTTGATTATCATAAAACCATTTTCTTAATAAATCTTTATCAAGTTCACAATTATGAGTAAAAATAGCATATGATGGAGGTAAATCTGGTTCCATTTGACTAGCAGTTGGTTCATAATTAGATTCAATATCAAACTCATGTTTATTATTAAATGAATAAACTGGTTGAGGAATAGGTTTATCAAAATTCACACTATGTAATTTTGTCTTATCTTCAGATTCATTATAAGAAGTTGAAGGATTAAATCTAGTCGAGAGTTGTCTTTTAGAGAAATTAATTTCTACTGACCCATTACCATATTCAGTAATATTAGATAATCTTCCTAGTTCAATCTTATCTTCTATCCTATTTAATGGATTTGTAATATTTGATAAATTCCATTTAGATTCATTATTTAATAATTCATTCCATGGAAGGGATCTTGGAATATAAGTGTTTGTATGTCCGGTATTAGTTTCAAATAACAATGATTCTCCTAATCTTGATATAATTTTTGATTTTGGAGCTAAAGTGTTCATTACTTTATAATAAACTCTACAAACTAATTCTATAGATTGAGTCACGTGATGCAATTTTTGAAGAACATAAGTTTAAGTCTATTCCTCAAATTAAAGATAAAGATAAAACTTTAGAACAAGGAAATCAGAATTTAGATGAAAAGGATATTGTGGATATAGATAATGAAGAAGTGAAAGAGCCAGAAAGGCAAAATATTTTGGTCCCGATTTCTTCATGTTTCTTGTAGAAGGAACAAGGAATTTGGTTTGTAACCAAATACCATATTGTTATAATATGGATAGTGATCCTCAAACTTTTGAGGAAGCTATGAAAGCACAAGATGCAGCTTTTTGGAAAGAAGCAATCAATGAAGAAATGGATTCAATTTTGGGTAATAAAACCCGGAAATTGGTTGATCTTCCACCGGGCTCTAAACCAATAGATTGCAAGTGGATATTTAAAAAGAAAATCAAAGTTGATGGAACTATTGACAAATTTAAAGCTCGATTAGTAGCTAAAGGCTTTACACAAAAGCAAGGTATTGATTATTTTTATACATATTCTCCAGTGGCAAGAATTGCAACCATTAAGGTTTTAATAGCTTTGGCTTCAATTCATAAATTGGTAGTTCACCAAATGGATGTAAAAACATCATTCTTAAATGGAGAATTAGAGGAAGAAGTGTACATGAAACAACCTGAAGGGTTCATACTTCCTGGACAAGAAAATAAAGTTTGTAAACTTGTGAAATCTTTATATGGCCTTAAACAAGCGCCTAAGCAATGGCATAAAAATTTGATGAAGTAGTACTTGCTAATGGCTTCAAGATTAATCAATCCGATAAATGCGTGTATAGCAAGTTTAATGATGGTCAAGGTGTTATTATATGCCTATATGTTGATGATATGTTGATTTTTGGTACAAACTTAGAACAAGTAAAGAATACCAAGAATTTCTTGTCAAGCAATTTTTCTATGAAAGACATGAATGAGGCAGACGTTATACTTGGAATTAAACTTATACGAGATGGAAATACTATAAGTCTAACACAATCTCATTATATTGAGAAAATATTAAAGAAATTCAATCATTATGATTGTATTCCTGTCTCAACGCCATTTGATCCAAGTATAAAATTATCAAAAAATAAAGGAAAACCAATATCACAATTGGAATATGCCAAAGTAATTGGTTGTCTAATGTATGCCATGACGTGTACAAGACCGGATATAGCTTATGTTGTTGGGAAATTAAGTAGGTACACGAATAATCCAAGTGATGTGCATTGGCATGTTGTTAGAAGGATATTAAAGTATCTCAAGAAAACTACAAATTATGGGACAAGATATAGTGGTTATCCTTCAGTATTAGAAGGATTTTCTTATGCAAGTTGGATTACAAGCCATGAAGATTATGCTAGTACTAGTGGTTGGATCTTTATGCTTGGAGGAGGACTTCTCTTGGGGTTCCATGAAACAAACTTGTATTACAGATTCAACTATGGCAGCTGAATTTGTAGCTCTAGCTTCAGCAAGTAAAGAAGTTGAATGGTTACGAAATTTATTTTATGAAATTCCGTTATGGCCTAAACCAGTAGCGCTAATTGCTATACATTGTGATAGTGAAGCAACACTGCCAAAGGCCTATTGTCAAGTATACAATGGAAAGTCACGACACATTGGACTTAGACATAGCTATGTTAGAGATTTGATCTCTAATGGTGTAATAAGAATAGATTATGTGCGTTCAAGCGATAATCTAGCAGATCCATTTACAAAAGCCTTACCAAGGGAGGTAGTAAACAAAATGTCAAAATGGATGGGTTTAAAGCCTACTACTATAAATTACCAATAACAGAACCTCTACTTGACGCTGGTATTACGCCAAGTCTCAAGTTCAAAGAGTAAAGTGTATTATTAGTGTAATTGCAAGCATTAGATTATTTTATTTGTTCCATCCATGGTTTATTAATGCTTGGTATCTGCATTGAAAGGAGGATGAATTGCAAATTCTTAATGAATCTATAGGACAACTTGTCAAATGAGATAAAAAAAAGAAAATTTTGTCAAAGTATCATAGATGCAGGGGTACTTGATATAGATTTACCTATATGAGTATGAAGTTAGTCTCTTCAAAGAATTAAAGGCGTTATTCTATAAACTCATGAAAGATACAAACACAAGACTATAAAATGTGTTATTTATTAGAGTAGTGTTTTGATGTAATAAGTTTTATGTGTGATTGTATCTACAGTTTATCAATAAAGACATTTGGTTCAAAGTTTTTCTACCATTATGTTTAGATATATTGTATTGATATTTCACTAAGTAAAGGTTCAAATCGCAAGATACCTTTATTTATGCATACAACTTACAGGATTGAAATAACTTGTTTATTTTGAAAATGGCGGGAGATTGTTGAATATTTTCAAAATATGAACAATCGGTTTGATTCAATGAATCATGGTTGGTACAGAAGTGTTGTACGCTTCCGTAAAAGATAATATTATTTTAAATTGAAAGGATACTATCCAAAGAATACGTATCTATCGGAAAGTCATCTTTCATGTTTATAAATATTCCGGATATTACTTCTGCAGTATTAATAGTCAAACACTCATAAATCTCTTCATTGTATCCTAAAGGCGATTTGTATAGGACAAATATTGCTTTTAGGAAAGTGGCATTGATACACGCCTTGAAGTCTGTTTTTCTTTATTCTCGGTTTTTTATCTAACAAATATAAATGTTTTAAATGTGGAAAGATAGGTCATACAACAAAATATTGTAGAGTAAAAGAAGAAATAAATAATTTAGAAATAGATGAAAAATTTAAACACCAAATATTAGAAATTATTGACAAAGAAGAAACAGATAATGATGTATTAAGTAGTGAAGAAACGGATATAGAAGCAAATGAATTAAATAATACAATTGATTATGATAGTGAAAGTGATGATGAATGTATTAATAATATAGGAATTTGTTACCCAAGTATAAATGTAATATCCTCTTCGGATAAACAATTTTTTCTAGAATTAATAGATAAAATTGAAGATAGAGAACTAAAAACAAAATATCTACTTAAGTTAAAAGATTTAATATCAAAAGAATCGAAAACACATGAAATACAAGCTTTTAGTTTTAATGATCTAAAATAAAGCTAAGTATTTTTATATATAACTTATCTTTATATATAAAGCTTTATTTCAAAAATAAAATATATCTTGTTTTAATCTAAGGGTTTGTTAAGCTTTTAGGGTTTGTTTAATAAAACTTAGCTTTGATACCATTTTCAAGATCTTTTAAATGAATAAATAGGTTGAGGTATTGGTTTATCAAAATTTACACTATGTAATTTTGTTTTATCTTCAAGTTCATTATATGAAGTTGAAGTAGAAAATCTGCTAAAAAATTGTCTCTTACTAAAGTTAATTTCTACAGAACCATTACTATATTTTGTTATATTTGATAATCTTCCTTGTTCTATCTTATCTTTTTTTTTTGTTCATGGGATTTGTCATATTTTCTAATTTCCATTTTGGGTCATTTTAATAAAAAAATTTTTTTTTTTTTTTTTTTTTTTTTTTTTTTTTTTTTTTTTTTTCCCCCCCCCCCCCCCCCCCCCCCCCCCCCCCCCCCCCCCCCCCCCCCCCCCCCCCCCCCCCCCCCCCCCCCCCCCCCCCCCCCCCCCCCCCCCCCCCCCCCCCCAAAAAAAAAAAAAAAAAAAAAAAAAAAAAAAAAAAAAAAAAAAAAAAAAAAAAAAAAAAAAAAAAAAAAAAAAAAAAAAAAAAAAAAAAAAAAAAAAAAAAAAAAAAAAAAAAAAAAAAAAAAAAAAAAAAAAAAAAAAAAAAAAAAAAAAAAAAAAAAAAAAAAAAAAAAAAAAAAAAAAAAAAAAAAAAAAAAAAAAAAAAAAAAAAAAAAAAAAAAAAAAAAAAAAAAAAAAAAAAAAAAAAAAAAAAAAAAAAAAAAAAAAAAAAAAAAAAAAAAAAAAAAAAAAAAAAAAAAAAAAAAAAAAAAAAAAAAAAAAAAAAAAAAAAAAAAAAAAAAAAAAAAAAAAAAAAAAAAAAAAAAAAAAAAAAAAAAAAAAAAAAAAAAAAAAAAAAAAAAAAAAAAAAAAAAAAAAAAAAAAAAAAAAAAAAAAAAAAAAAAAAAAAAAAAAAAAAAAAAAAAAAAAAAAAAAAAAAAAAAAAAAAAAAAAAAAAAAAAAAAAAAAAAAAAAAAAAAAAAAAAAAAAAAAAAAAAAAAAAAAAAAAAAAAAAAAAAAAAAAAAAAAAAAAAAAAAAAAAAAAAAAAAAAAAAAAAAAAAAAAAAAAAAAAAAAAAAAAAAAAAAAAAAAAAAAAAAAAAAAAAAAAAAAAAAAAAAAAAAAAAAAAAAAAAAAAAAAAAAAAAAAAAAAAAAAAAAAAAAAAAAAAAAAAAAAAAAAAAAAAAAAAAAAAAAAAAAAAAAAAAAAAAAAAAAAAAAAAAAAAAAAAAAAAAAAAAAAAAAAAAAAAAAAAAAAAAAAAAAAAAAAAAAAAAAAAAAAAAAAAAAAAAAAAAAAAAAAAAAAAAAAAAAAAAAAAAAAAAAAAAAAAAAAAAAAAAAAAAAAAAAAAAAAAAAAAAAAAAAAAAAAAAAAAAAAAAAAAAAAAAAAAAAAAAAAAAAAAAAAAAAAAAAAAAAAAAAAAAAAAAAAAAAAAAAAAAAAAAAAAAAAAAAAAAAAAAAAAAAAAAAAAAAAAAAAAAAAAAAAAAAAAAAAAAAAAAAAAAAAAAAAAAAAAAAAAAAAAAAAAAATTTGTTTTTTATATTTAATAATTCATTCCAAGGTATTGTCCTTGGTATATATGTATTTGTATGTTCCATATTAGATTCAAATAATAAAGATTCTCCTAATTTAGAAACAATCTTAGTTTTAGGAGCTAATGTATTCATTACCTTATAATATACGCATAATCTGCAAACATATCAAAGGATCCTTTTTGATAAAATGTTGAAACATTAATTTTAGGTGTATTCCAATTATGTAAATCTTGTTCAATTTTAGAAATATTTATTTCTACAGTATTTACTTCAGAGGTAGATTCAATTTCCTTATTTTCGGAGTTTAGTTCATTATCATCACCTAAGTTTCGTTTAAACAAACTTAATGTTCTAGACATCATTTTAACTAACGCACACATCAAGAACCATTTAAACTCACCATTCTACTTGTGTTAGCTTCCATTTTTACTCCGAAACAAAACCGTCGGCACTGATACCACTTGATGGGAGAAAATACATCACAACGGAAACCTTAAAAGACGATCAAATTTCTCCCAAATAATATTATGTAAAAATCTTTTTTATTTGATGAAATTTTTTTTAAAAAAAAAAATTGATAAAATTTGTGAAAAATGACCTTATTTGTTTAAGGTAAAAAAGTTTGGGACTTTAGAAGTCAAAAAAAATTTAGGATTCAGCATACCAAATATAAATTTATTTGAAACTAAATTCACAAATTATTCTAATTTTCTTTACATAAACTTAATTAGAGTTTTGTTTATTTATTAGAGTCAAACATTTTAAAACATATTTGGACTACTCCAAATAAAAGTCCAATTAAAAATTGGGAATAATTGGTGAGTTTGATCCCAAACAAATTTACCTTTGGCAACCTCAATCCTAAAATATTTTTTTAAACTATTAAAGGCCCAAATTTTTTTATTAGAGAAAAATAAGGTCATTTTAACAGAATCTGTTAAAAAACCTAAAAAGTTAACAATTTAGCTAAGGGTAAAAATGTCATATAATGAGAAGAAAGAAAGAAAGAAAAAAAAAACTTATCAACCTCGACATCAAATTGTCGGCGATCCCGTCAAAAATATGCAGTCCGGCGAAGGTAATCTTCTCTCATATCCTTGAATTTTTTTGTCCTGAAACCGATCCAAACAGTCCTCTATTATTCCGACCATAACCGAATACAAAATTCTCCACCGGAGTTGTTCCAAGAACTAGCCTTTCTTTTCCTAGTTGCCCACGAGTGTAAAATCCATTCCCGTAGCTAACCATATAGTTACCGGATGTATCGGAACCACCGGAACCGCGTATCCCATAAAATTTCGTGGCGAATTGTAGAGATTTACGAGAAGATGAATTGCAAGGAATTGACTGATATGAAGGAGATAACAGAGGATTGAAAAGGGTTCCGCTTGATAATAGCAAAGTTTGTAAGGTTGGCATTCAACCCATGTCAGAATTCAATGTCCGTAATTTTAAACCAGAAGTTATAGGGAGTTGAGTTTCCGACTTCCGAGGCAGAGGTAGAGGAAGAAGCAGGGGAAGCTTCTTCAACCTTCTTAATCCAACTTTGTATTGATTGAACTCGAATGTTGTCAGCTAGAAGTCGAATGCGTTGTTGCTGATTCCGGTCACCTTTCTTCCAATTCCTTCCAAAGTAGTCTTCTCTGTGCTTCATTTCCATTATTTACAATGGCACTGCCATTTTCCGTTCCTGAAAATTTCAAATGATGATAATGCTTGTGTGTTTTTTTTGGTACAAAATCTAAAAAGCTTAAAAAAAGGATCTCAAAGAAAGGACTAAAGCTAGAATCATTAACAATATATATATATATATTCACACTCGACTGTAGAGAAACATAAATCTTTGAATCTTTACTCGGACGACCTTCTCGCGTTCGTCGGCAATTTGACGTCGTGACTGGTAAGGTTTTTTTTTTTTTTAAATGTGAAAGACATTTTTACCATTTTCTTTAATTAACTAAATAATATAAATAGTTAACTTTTTAAGTTTTTTTACGGATTTCATCAAAATGGACTTTATTTTTTTTTAATAAAAAAGTTTGAGACTTTAAAAGTTAAAAAAAAATATATTTTAGGACTGAGGTTACCAAAAGTAAATTTGTTTAGGACTAAACTCACCAATTATTCTAAAAATTGGAGTTTAAATCCAAATTTAAATAGTAATGAATCCAAAAAAATACATGTTATTACTTTTCTTTTTTTTTTTTTTTATAGTTATGTTATTACTTAAAATATAAATATATATATATATATATATATATTATTCCTTTCCAAAATTCAAATAGTAGACTAGAGACATATACAAATGTATCACTCGACTGAGTTACAAGTGTCCGTCGGCGAAAACCGCCATAAAACCCAACAGGAAAGGAAAAAGTTGAGAAAGTAATGAAGTACGTCCTCCACCAAAAAAAATAAACTGCGTGCCTCTTTCTAAGTGGCCTCTGCCTTTTTTCAATCAATCAACCCCCTTTCACTTCTGTCTTCCAATATTAAACCGAATATTAATTCCTTTCTCGTTTTTTATCAGTTGCAAATTTCACGAAGAGAAGGGATTTTACAGTTTTAGTAGCAGAAAAGAAAAGAAAAAATGGTGATCGCATCCGCTGTTACTGACTCGGGAGAAAACTTGTGCTCCACTTTTGCCTCCAGATATTGCAGAACACCTCTTCCCAGGTTTGCAATTGACCTCTTTTGGGGAAATTTGATTGTTACTGGTTCTAGCATCTTTTGTTTGTTTAAGGAGAATATCGTATATCTTTTGGTATTTTTTTTTTTTTTTTTTTATTTATTTACTTGGTCTTAAGTAGGATAAATTTATCCTTCCTATAGCTTAGTAGCAGTTTTCTAGAGATTTTGAGTCTTCATTTATTGATTATTGTGTATATATTGGAAGTTTGTTATAAAATATTTATGATTGCCTACACTGAGATAGAGATATGTAAATTTAATTATTATTATTATTTTTTTAATAATAATTTATTTTGATTTAACATAATAGGGATAAGAAATCCTCATTTATTGATTATTGTGTTGTGATCATCCAACATCGTGAGAGGGTGCGTTAAGAAAGATAAATCAATCGATGTAACACAAAAATATATGATTCTAGTGGTGTTTTTAAATAAAGTGTAACCTGTGTGGGGGGATTTTTGCAGGTTCAAGATGCCTGAAAATTCTATGCCTAAGGAAGCAGCTTATCAGATAGTGAGTGATGAGTTGATGTTGGATGGAAATCCAAGGTTGAACTTGGCTTCATTTGTCACTACTTGGATGGAGCCTGAGTGTGATAATCTAATCATGTCTTCCATTAACAAGAATTATGTTGATATGGATGAGTACCCGGTTACCACTGAACTTCAGGTAGTAAATGATTTGGATTATTATGGTAATGTTCTTCAGTGTTTTTTTTTTTCTTTTGTGTCCTGTGATTTTTCTTTTTCGTGGTGTTCTATGTTATAATTATTGGCGTTCAAGATGCTTTGTTTTTGTTTATAATTAGTTAGTGAATAACTGAGTTAAACAAATGTTTCTACGTATAAAATTTTCCTACAGAACTGAAACTCTGTGGCCCTGTTGGTTCCCCTGTTTCTGATATTCTTACTTTATTATCCTCAACAAAATTTTCCATTAATCAAGAAAACCTTTTGGTAGAATAAAGTGAATATATTCCTATATGATTTGACAGTGGGAATATCGTTGCACCTTTTCCTTCCAAAATGAAAAGTATTTCAAGATACATATATTATTCTTTATCATGCCTTCTTCGTTGGCATACTTCAGTGACATTACCCCCGGGGAAAAAAAAACCTTTCTAGTGACATTAAAAAGAAAATAAATCGATGCCTTTTAAGATAAATACTGTGTTTCTTTTCTCTGAAACATTTATATTCTGCAGCATTCACATGTTTCTTTTAAGGTTCTGAGAGTCTGAGTACACTCAAGATGTGATACCTTGCTTAAGTTCGCATGTCATTTTGTTCATCACTTTCAGATTTAAAATGCTATAAACCACAGATGAAAAAGGTGGGTATGAATCCAAAATATCAGAGTAAAATGATTACTACCTGGAAAAAAAATTAAACTTTATATTGTACTTGGAAGTGCTGGTCAAATAATTCAAATCCAATATATATGTATATATATTTGTGAGTATTATTAAAAGTGTAGGTATGTACATCCTTTGCTTCGGGTGATATCAATTTTTTCCAGGATTTCAGGATTTCATGTGGTTGCATAACTATATGTTTGGAGAAATTGAAGTGTATTTTCTATTATTATTTTTTTGGTTCCTGTTGAGCAATATACCGCTGACTGCTTGTTGTTCCTCTGATTAGTAATACAATATTGAATGATGGAAATATGTAGTGGTTGTCTTTATAAGAGAGTTACAAGGTAATCATATTTGTTCATATTATATATAGTTCCCATTATGATCACTACTTTTGCAGAACCGATGTGTGAATATGATAGCCCATCTTTTCCATGCCCCTGTTGGTGATGGTGAGACAGCAATTGGAGTAGGAACTGTTGGATCATCAGAGGCAATAATGCTTGCAGGCCTTGCTTTTAAGAGAAAATGGCAGGCTAAGAGAAAGGCAGAAGGCAAACCGTATGATAAGCCAAATATTGTTACTGGAGCTAATGTTCAGGTAATTTAATCACTTGATTTGATTTATATTTTGATTGGAATGATTTACATACTTTGGGAATAAGTAGCAAACTTTCAACTGACGGGTTCTAAACCATGTTTACTTAGCAGGCTTCTCAATAAAGTTTCAATAATAGTGTTTACCAATAAAATTACTGTACTTTGAGGAAGTGATTTATAGACCGAGTGTCAGAGATTAAGATAATCAACTTTGAAAAAGGTTAGAGGCTGTCGGTTTTCAGAATTTTTTGTTTTCATAAAAATCCACTAGCATAATCCTTTTGCAAAGTGTTAAATCGAGTTAAATAACACCTACTTAAAAGCTTATAGAGAGAGGGGGTTAAATTTATCCTTTTAACCCACTCTCTCACTTTAGAGGAAAAATGTCACAATAACCAACAGCTGGCAGCAATAAATTCAGGACCTCGTGCTCTAATAAGTCAATCATTTTGCCTCTTGCTCTAAAAGCTTAAAAGTTTATATAGAGGCTTAACACAGATTTTTCTTGAGCTTTCCATAACTCCTTGGATTTCTACTATGTTGATTTGTGCACCTATTATGCTTCTCTTCTGAATTACATGTGTGTAAAGCATTACGTTCGAACGACTCTTGAAGTAGTCAAAGATTTCCATGTTTTGCAGGTATGCTGGGAGAAATTTGCCAGGTACTTTGAGGTCGAGTTGAAGGAGGTGAAACTGAAGGAAGGGTTTTATGTAATGGATCCAGTTAAAGCTGTTGAGATGGTAGATGAGAATACGATATGTGTTGCAGCTATTTTGGGTTCAACACTTACTGGAGAATTTGAGGATGTTAAACTTCTTAATGAACTTCTTACCAAGAAGAATCAGGACACTGGTTGGGAAACCCCAATCCATGTTGATGCTGCCAGTGGAGGTTTTATTGCACCATTTCTTTACCCGGATCTTGAGTGGGATTTCCGCTTACCACTTGTGAAAAGCATTAATGTTAGTGGTCACAAATATGGCCTTGTATATGCTGGTGTTGGGTGGGTAGTTTGGCGATGCAAAGATGACTTGCCAGAAGATCTTGTATTTCACATTAATTATTTGGGTTCTGATCAACCTACATTTACTCTCAATTTCTCTAAAGGTAATTATCATTTTTGAAGGCTGAAATTTTAAGCTGGTGGTTGGTCTTAATTTTACTTGTTATTTTGCAGGGTCCAGTACAATAATTGCTCAGTACTATCAGTTTATAAGACTTGGATTTGAGGTGATTCTTATAACTACATGCATACATACATGCAATTGTTTCTGAACGTTGATTGAAGATTAATTCTTTTGCAGGGTTACAAAAACATTATGGAAAATTGTATGGATAATGCAAGGGTACTAAAAGAAGGAATAGGAAAGACAGGGCGGTTTGAAGTTCTATCAAAAGATATTGGAGTTCCCTTGGTTACGTTCTCGCTCAAGGATAGCAGTAAATACACAGTATTCCAAATAGCTGATTCTCTGAGAAAGTTTGGATGGATTATTCCAGCATACACTATGCCACCAGATGCTGAACACATTGCTGTACTTCGAGTTGTTATTAGAGAAGATTTCAGTCATGGTCTTGCTGAACGACTCGTCTCAGACATTGAAAAAGTTCTTAAAGAACTGGACGAACTGCCACCATCAGTTAAAACTGCTCATGTTACCGCCGCTGCTGACGGACAACTGAAAAAGAGCGTAACTCAGATTCAAAGAGAAGTGGCCAGCTATTGGAAGAGGGCTACCAATAAAACCAGTGGTGTGTGCTAGAGAGAGAGAGAGAGAGAGAGTTGTCCCATTATATATATATAGTGTGTGTGTGATTGGAATTTCCAGCTTTCTGTGAATTTGTGTGTTGGATGTTGGTACTGTTTTCAATTAGATTTTTGGTTCTAAATTCTACAAAACTAAACACCCAATTGTGACTTTATTTTTATTACATATAAAATCAAATAACTTTAACCTAAAATAATTCGGTTTAAATAGAATCGAATTTCTTTTTAATGTTGAAAATAACATTTCGGCCTACTTTTAAGTTCAATTATTTATTTTAAATACTATAAAATAACAGTATTGAAATTTCCCACGAAAATCAATTTGAATCAAATTAAAAGTAAAATCAGGTCCAATTTTAAATTTGAGTTCAAACTTGGTGAACAACCTATATGTAATGGATATTATGAGATTGTAGATTGTGAAAAATCAATTTTTTTTTTAATAATCAAAAAGCAATATGCTAATGTAACAAACAAAATCAGTCTTTTGCTACTTGTAGACACTGAAATTTTATTTATATATATTTAAATATATATTTAAAATATTGAAAGATTTTGCTCATGCGATGAGTGACACATGACAAATTAATAGTCATTGATTGTCACTTTCTTCATCTATAAATAGAGACCAAGAGAAGCATTCGAGGTGAAAATCGGTAGTGGTAGAGAAGAAAGGAACTCCGACGATTCCCTTCGAGAATCATCCATAGTTTCTGGCGCATCCTCCCTTCGAGATCAAGCTCAAGGCTCTCGATAAGTCAAATCCATTCCGAGATTCAGCCCAAAACCCCCCTAGGAAGAAATCAAATCAATTGGATCGAGATCAAGCACAAAAAGGCCTTCGGATCTACAATGAAAAGAATCGGCAGAGAAATACAAAGATTCGAGCTCAATATCAAATACATATTATTATATTGTCATATATATTTTTTATTATTTATTTTGCAGATAATAATCGAAAAGAAATTTTTATTGTTCACAAATTTGGCACGCCCAGTGAGACAATCTTTACAGACCCCATCCCTTTTCGTCAAATATCATCAATGGAGCAAGAGGATTGTGTTTGTTGGTAACAAAAGATTGATCGGAGATCCAACCTTCAAATCCAAAAATTTCAAAGCCAAGGGGGCAGATCAACATTGATATTGCTACTCCTTGTCAAAAACTCCTTGACACGAGTGAAAACTGTCCATATTGATACAAGGCTCCTTGATACGAGCATAAAATGTCTACAAAAAAGATTCCTTGGTACGAGTATAAACTATCCACATATCAAAGAAGACTTCTTGACACGAGTATAAAATGTTTATATATCAAAGAAGACTCCTTGATACGAATATAAACTATCTATGATATTGAACTACGTTAGACTTGGTTCCTAAGTGGTAAGAGATACGTAGGAAGCTTAGAACATAAAATTCTAAGTTCAGTCTTGGAAAAAAAAATGTCAGAAACAAAGAGAGAAAAAAAAGCGACAAAAAAATGAAGAAAAGAAAAAAAAAAAAAAAAAAAAAAAGTCAGAAAAAAAACGAAAAAAAATAAGAAAAAGTCAAAAAAATCGTATTTATCTACTAGTCAAATTGACTCAATTCGATATTTTTCTTTTATGAACAAGTTTCAGTGGGTAATTTGTAGACACTGAAATTTTATTTATATATATTTTTAAATATATATTGAAAATATTGAAAGATTTTGCTTCTCCGATGAGTGACACATTACAAACTAATAGTCATTGATTGTTACTCTCTTCATCTATAAATAGAGACAAAGAGAAGCATTCGAGGTGAAAATCGGTGGTGGTAGAGAAGAAAGGAACTCCGACGATTCCCTTCTGGCGCATCCTCCCTTCGAGATCAAGCCCAAGGCTCTCGAGAAGTCAAATTCATTCCGAGATCCAACCCAAAACGCCCCTCGAAAGAAATCAAATCAATTGGATCGAGAAAAAGCCCAAAAAGGCCTTCGGATGCACGACGAAAAGAATCGGTGGAGAAATACAAAGATTCGAGCCCAATATCAAATACATATTATTATCTTGTCATATATATTTTTGATTATTTATTGTGCAAATAATAATCGAAAAGAAAATTTTATTGTTCACAGCTACCCGAACGGTTCTATTGGCTTTGACACTCACCTACCTTCCAATGTACTCCATGCAGATAGTGGTATCACGGTTGGAGTGACTTATCACCAATTTTTCTAGGGCAAGGAACATTGGAAACAGAGACAACACACTATCACTTGGGAGAAGATTTGTCGACCCAAAAAATCGGGTGGCCCGGGCTTAGCTAGCCTTGCAAGTACAAATAAAATTCCTCTCTCTAAATTGTTCCGGCGAATGATTAAACAACCTAGTGAACTCGATAGTTGTATCCTTGGAGCCAAATATGGAGGATAGCCTACCCTTCTTCATAGCATTAAATCGACTGGCACCTCACACACTTGGATAGCCTTGGAAAGTGTTTACCCATTAATTCAAGACGAAATTACATGAACTGTAGGTAACAGGCTTAATACTTGCTTCCGGATGGATAGATGGTTGGCTGAACAACCGTTATGCACTTTCTGCATAACCCGAGTCCTAGGCCATTTGATTAGTGCTACGGTCTTTGAATATTGGACTCTCGCTCTTGGATGGAAAATATCTCTAACGGAGCAATACCTCCCAGCTTTAGTTCTCGGTGCATTACATGCAATCACCCTATATGTTGATCCTAACGCTCGGGATTCACCTTGATGGACAGCCACAACATCAAGCATCTTCTTAATCAAGTTTGTCGGACACAAACTGCTCCTGTAGCACCAACAACCTACTCAACTACCATGGAAATGAATCCGGAAGTTTAAAGGTCCCCCTCGAGCTTCCTTCACAACCCGGGCATGCCTGCACAAGGCTTTGCCTACAACCTATTTTTCGTGGAAATTGTATTACTTGCAACCTAAATTAGGAAGTCTTGCAAATAAAAATAAGAAAACAAAAACGGAAAAAAAGAAATTTAGGGTTGCCTCCCTAAAAGCACTTTTTTATCTCGTCGTTTAGTTAGACTACCTCCCCTCATTCTCTTATCGAATTTTTCTCAATGTTGCTTGGCAGTAAACCCTATAATCTTTCTGCCATCTGTTTAGATAATTGCCCTACCTGTCTTTCAAGATTTTGTAGGGAAGTTTGTTGATTCCATATAAAAGTCTTCGTTTGCATTAATCTATGTTCAATCTGTTGCATCCTTTCATCATTGGATTCATGTATCTTCCTATTTGACTCAATCATCTCATTGTTTGAATCCATCATCCCCTTAATCATCTCTTTCATCTCTTGCATGGGATCTAGAGGTGCATTAAAATTTTTAGGTGCAGGCAATGCTAATGGTTGTGTTTGAGGGTAAGGGGCATTTTTCGGTGGTTGATTAGGGTAATTTCTTTGATAGTTCATGCTCCTAGAATTATTTCTCCAACTAAAATTTGGGTGATTATGCCAATTAGGGTTATATGTGTTACCTAATGCAGGTGTTGCGGACAAATTTACTGTAATTTGGAATAGTTAAAATCCCATTACCATTGTCAATTGCGCATATGAATAAGTTGAAGGAAGATATACCCATCTTACTTTGCAAGTTGGAGAAGATATTTCCTCCATCATTTTTTGATGTTATGGAACATTTAATGATTCATTTACCTTATGAGGTAATATTTGGTGGTCCAGTCCAAATTAGGTGGATGTTTCCATTTGAGAGGTTAATGCTAGAATTCACATGTTATTGTTATATATATATATATATATATATATTTTTTTTTTTTGAATAATGTTTCATAAATTTAACAATATCTCATTTCAAATTTAGGTTTCTATATCGTTTGAAAATAAAAGTGAAGAACAAGGCACATGTAGAAGTGTCGATCTGCAATGCATATTTAGTTGAAGAAGCATCAACTTTCTTCTCTTATTATTTTGAACCGCATGTTCAAACAAGACACTCTTCTATTGTTCGGAATGAAGAGAGTGGGTTAGAAGCTAAAGATGTTGGAGGATTATCAATATGTAGTATTCCAAGTAGGAAATTTGGCAAGATTCAATCAACGTTCCTAACAGATGATGAATATAAAGCAGCCAAGAATTACATTCTACTAAATTGCGAAGAGGTGCAATCATATATCGAGTATGTAACTAACTCTTAACTATATATACTCTTTACATTTACTATAAGTTAAAAACTATTATTGAAGTCATTATATCTCACTCAAATGCAGGAAATTTACAACAAGTTTACATGTTCGATCTCCATCTATAAGTCAAGGAGAGATTGATATAAGAATAGAAAATGATTTTGCAAGTTGGTTTCGTTCATATGTGAGTACTCTATAAATTTTAGATAATAATATTTTTCTAACATAATACTTCCATTTACTAACTTTATGAAATTATCTTGATCTTAGGTAAATGATCCACAAAATCAAGTATGCAATGTTTATTTGCAAATTGCAGCCAAAGTCACATGACCAATGAGGAAGATTTCCAAGAATTAGATTATTTGACAAATTCAGATAATTGAGTTTGGGAAAATTATGTCCAAACCAATTAGGAAGCACATCATCAATTCCACATCCAGATAGTTCAATCACGAGTAAATGTGTTTGAGTTCTTAACCATGAGGGGAAATTAGGTCCTATTTTGCAATTCTCCAAATTTAGGTGAGTGAGATTGAAAGGTGGAACCCAATTCGAGTTTAATTCTAAACTCAAAGAATTATGATATAATTCTAAGTGTGTCAACTTGGAGAGATTGTGGAAATGGACCTCAGTTACAGATCCGTGAAAGAATTTGAAGAAAAATCCATTAGCCTCAATTTAGTCAAGTTTCCAAGACTTTGGGGTAGACTTCCACTAAGTTTATTAATACGTAAATCCAATTCATCAGCGGTGATTACAATAAGAATTCTGGCAATTCTCCTTGAAATAGATTTTCACACAACCGAAGGAAGGGTCTCAAGCTTTGGTAGCTTTAGTATACTCGGGGGAATTGTTCCATTGAACTTATTATGAGAAAGATCCAAAAAGTTTAAGGTACTTATGTTTCCAATTGAATTTGTAAGTTGTCCTTCTAACATACTCCAAGAAATATCGAAATATTCTAGAGATTGCATTTTTCCAAAATCATGAGGAATTCCACCAAACAATCTGAATTCTCTTAAGGGTAGTACTATGATTTAGAAGCCAATGGAAACTTGAAAGTTGAATTCCAAAATTGTTTTCTGATAGATCAAGGATAGAAAGGGACATAGAAAAATTAAGCGAAGAGGGTGCAGATTTGGTCAAAGGAATAAGTTCACATCGCTGCAACTTCAATTCCTTTTAAGGAAAGACAACCTATCTATTTCTTGTGTCCAGTCATGAGCCAAACTCAGGTTAACCCCACTTAAATCAAGGTATCTCAAGGAAGAAAGATAAGAAAGCCAGTTGAGATTTTTGACAAAAAGATGACCAAAGCTATAACTAAGATGAAGATATTGCAAATTAGAAAAGTTCAAAAATACGACAAATTGAGATACTTTAATCTTTTTAGTGAACGAATGAACTCCAGGATGACAACACCTTTCAAACCTTGAAATAAACTTAAGTTAAGTACTCCAATTCAAGCAATGAAGGGGTAAGCTTACCTCCAAAGGAACTTAGATGAAGGGTGATTACATGACTAGTCTGGTTGTTGCAGTGCACTCCTTTCCATTTACAACAAGCATCATCGGTTTCCCAAGAGGAAAAAACCCCATACTCATCCTTTACACCTTCCTTAAACATGGCAAGAGCATGTCTCTCCTTAAATAGAACATTGATAATATTAACATTAAACAATTATTTTCCCAAATACTTGCTTTTCAAATTTGATCACAACAGTCGAAAGTATTTCTATGTATTAACTTTAAATAAAACAAAAAAACCCTCCAAAGATTCTTTTCACAAGAATAGCATCAATAAAATTCAAATACTGTTTACATGTTCCCTAGTCTCTCCATCCCATAATAAAGAGTTTTTTTTTTTTTTTTTTTTTTTTGGTAATTTTTTTAGATAGTCAGATTGGCCATAACTAAATTAGAATCAAGATGTATGAGAAACTAAACTTCTTCCACTTGAATCACGGTTCTTGTCTCATTATAAAAAGTGTATTTTTATTTTTATTTTTAGGTTGTTTCCATTATAAAGGGTTGAATTGAAATTACAAGGTTCATATTGGCTTGAAGAAAATAGGTAAAGGATTAAGTTTGTGTGAAGACAAAAAATTGTGGGATCAAATTAACATGAAGAAAATAGTTTAGTTTAGTGATAAAATTAAATAAAAATTTGTCATTCAAAATAAGCATTTACAACTCATGTACATAATTTTACCAATTATTGACATAAAAATCTGCTATAGAATTAAATAGTCCGATTACATTTTCTTTGAAGACTAAAAAAATAATGGTCAATTCTAATTAAGTAGGATGATATTGGGCAAATTGGTCAATTTCATCCTCTAACTTATAAAATTTTTGTGATTTCATTCATTTTCAAAAATTTTGGATAATTTCATCTCTTATCTTTATAATTTTGGCCAATTTTATCATTTTGTTAGTTTTATTATTAGTCAACAGTTATGTTTAATAAAAATAATTTTCTGGTCAATTCACTTTTTAAAAAAAAAAAAACACCAAAATTTCCCCAATTCATATTCATCCACCATTTTCACCTGTCATATTAGAGAGTTCTGAAATTCTGTCTTGAACACCAACCAGTTTCACTCCTAATTCCCTCTTCTCCATCTGAAGTTCTCTGTTCCTTCTCTTCATCTTCATTGCTTCCAGCTCTACTTTTCTTTTATCTTTAAGCTTCTGATCAGATTTTGTATCGTTTCTCGACGTTTCATCCTCCAGTCGAATAAGCTCCAAACTTGTTCCTTCAGCCTCACCAAATGTTCATTCAATCTACCTGAATCGAATTCCATTTTCAGCTGGAGTTCAAGAATTTCAAGTCTTGCACTTTCAAGCTGCTTTTCTGTCAACTGATTCAGCTTAACTTGTTCGTATAGTTCTTCTCTATCGGACTGTAATTTGTTTAGCATGTTTTTTAGTTTGTCTATCTCTGCAATTTTGTCCTTCAATTCCTTCTGCATATGAGAAATTCTTGAGTTTTGCTCTTTCAAACAGTACAATTCAATCAATCCCAGTTCAACATTTTCTCTCCTCTGCTCCATTTCCTTCACAGCTTTCTTTAAATGGTTAATTTCATGAACACTGTTTTCTTATACTTTGGATGCCTCCATTTTGCTGTCAAATTTTTCAGGTTTGTCTGATAAACCGTCAAGTGCAGATTCGCTTCTGAAAGTTTCAGCCTTCTCTTCATTTCCCCTTCTTTCATCCTGCATTTTTGAAGAAAAAGGTAAGTAGATTTTCTTTATTTCTTCTTGTCTGAAAACAAACATTTATACATACGTATATATAGAGAGAGAGAGAAAGGGATGGTGAATTTACATGAGATGCATCAAATCTGCTGTCCTCTTCTCTAATCCTTCTTCCTCCACAAAATCTAGTATTTCCATGCTCTAGAATCAAAACAGAAAAGAAACACAACCAAATCAGAAAAAGAAAAGGAAAATTTTGAGGCGAATTAAGGGGGCAGAACATTCATCAAACACTTGAAAGGCATACTACTATGGGATGAAGAAGAACTTCTCTTTCTTGCACGAAATAGATTAATCTGACCAACTGTAATAGCTGAAACCAGAGCAACAAGAAGAAACCCAGCCCTGAATATCATAGATTAACAGCTCAAGATTCAAGAACAAAAATTTCATGAATCCCACAACTGGGTTTGCAGATAAAAATCTCATCTCCAGGTTTTGGTTGATTTTTATACCACTTCAAGACAATTTCAATTAATGTCTGTTGTTTAAACACATTCAATTTTGTTTTATCATTTTCAAAAAAAAAAAAAAAAAAAAAAAGTCACTCAGAGAAAAAATCTGAATCAGAAAATCCAGAATCCATATATAGCACTATCAATCAGAGAATGAAAGGGAAAAAGCAGATTGGGACGATTTCTATGGAGAATTATTCGGGTCAATTTCATTCAAAGAAAGCAACTTTTGTGATTTGGGGAAGATGGGGAAGATGGTTGAAGATGGTGAAGATGAATTGTATGAATTGGGGAAATTTTGGTGTTTTTTTTTTTAAAAGTGAATTGACATTTTTACCTTTTAAAAAATTATTTTTATTAAACATAACCATTGATTAATAGTAAAACTAACCGAAGTATAAAATTGACCAAAATTATAAAGATAAGGAATGAAATTATCCAAACAAGTATGAAATCGAAAAAATTTTATAAGTTAGAGGATGAAATTGGCCAATTTGCCGATGATACTGTAGTGCAATCTATAAAAAAAAGGTTACATGAAATGCAACAATAGATTAAACCAATAAATGAATTACAAATGTTTTTGATAACCTGCAATAGATAAGTTCAATAAGTTGTCAATAATTTTGACCAAATAAAATAATAATATAATATTAAACATAAGCATAAGAATGAGAAGTTATCAATTTTTAATAAACATTTTATCATTTTTTCCATAAATCTTACTATTGATTTTATCATTTCTTATAAATTTACTATTTTAAGAAAATAAAATTTCATACCATTTTTTTCACAAATTTTACCATTTTTTTTCACAAATCTTACTATTCAAGATTTTAATCACTTAAATTTTTATTAATGTCTCTTTAAAATAACTATTTAGGTATCAAAGTTATTTGGCCATATGTGAAGAGGGGTATATGCTAAATGCAATATTGAACCAAAATTATTTGGGTCCAATCCATTTGAAATTCGTAAATTAGTCGAAAATAACCTTAATTCAGTATCTCAAATATAGATAAACAAAGAAAATAGAAAAAGGACAAAATTGCAAAATAATAATAATAATAATAATTAAACAATGTCTAAACTAAGCCAATTTTCCACAAATTAATCTTCCAATAACAGCCTTATATCAAATTCTGAAATAATTAAATAATAATAATGAAGGTGATCAGGAACGATTTTTCGGTTCTACCCCGTATGATGGGTGTGGGTTCCACTTCCCACCAAGCTTGAAGGCTAAGAGTTGGGGTGTGTTTTTTACATTAGCTCTCCGATGATTAAGTCAGAAATAGAATCGGGAGTCCCAGAGGACCGTTCGGGAAAATATATTCCCTGGCAATTCTCCCCGAGAGCTACACGATAAAGGTAACAAAACACTTGGAGTATTTAGAACTATCTAGTTTTCACTTGTGTGTACCATATATATGGAGAGAGATATCCAACAAGAAAGTGACAAGTGAATTGGATAACTTTATAAGTCTGAATTATTGACTCCAAACAGCTTCTGTCGAATCATGTGCATTTAATGCTAAATACAGAGGGTATCACTCCGTGTTAAAGATCATACCCTTCGCATGGTAGCCTATTCGGGACTGAGTCAATCCTTCGTGGCGTCCACTTTAGATTCCCTAACCTACGTGTAAACGTTTCGATACTTTGATGCCTCTCAAAAAGGATCAATGACCATGTAACTATAAAAAAATAAATAACCATCCCTATTAAACAAAAACCCTTTGCCAGAATCATAAAAGAGAAAAAAAAAATGAAAAGGTGCAAGGTAACGAAACACTTTCATAAAAGGGTTCATTAAAGGTAATTGGAAATTATTAACGGACTTAACTACAAAGGTTTATTCTATCTCAAATACAATGATTACTATGTTTCTCAATTTTATTTTCTTGGTGAGATAAAAATGCAACTAAATAGACAATTAATCTACAAATTCTGAAAGCAAATTGTCTCAACTTCATTCATGGAATACAAAAGAACTTCTTTACCTATAAAGCATAAGAAAACTGCAGATGAATCAAAGGTATTGGCCTGTGTTTCTTTAGAACATCTTGCCAGTACCCTCCTTCCTTTGGATGGATTCATGAATATTCATTTTACCCCATTTGTCTACCAATGGAGCTATATGCTCAGTTTTGTCATACAGACCTAGTAGACCACCAGTGTGTATAAAGAGGATCTTTTTCCCTTCCCATTTCTTTGGATTCTCATCCATATCCTTCATCATTCCATAAGCAGCTTTTCCACTAAAAGAGAATAAAAAATAAAAAATAAAAATAATAATCAGAAAATGATGTCAATGAAAGGAAAATTGATATACAACAAAATCAATTTCTGCAAGAATAGAGCTTTAAAACATCAATCAATAGTCTAAGAGAAGCCCTACAACCCGGAGTATGAAACCTTCTATGTCTGTCTAGAAAGATTCATATAGAAAATTATTGACATGTCACAATGTACGATAAGATCATTTATTAAGCGTACATAAATAGTTATTCTAAGCAACATTAGTACTTCATACATTATTAGCCAACAAGTTTTTTAGTCAGACATTACAGTTAGAAATTTGCATTTCATGTCGACTGCCTTCACATGCATAATCACAATATGGTCAATGTTTGCTAAAATGAGCAAAGGGTTGCTAAAGCATACATCTTTGAAGGAGTGATTTTGTTTCTACAGCATTGAAGGTATTTCCACATCTCTGAGCAAGAAATCCAAGGTTAATATTTGATTTCAACACAGAAAAATCTCAAGATGCAAGTCTGTCCATGAAAGATATAGTAAATGGTATTTTGGTCCTTTGGATTAAGATAGATATCTACATGAGATAGGACTTGGGAGTGAGTGCTCCAACTAAGAAATAAAATAACAGAACATAGCTGAAAGAAAACCTTCCATAAAGCATAGATGTCCAAATGTCATGATATTTTTCACTTTAGACAATTTTAATTTTCATATCCTCAATTAAATCAGGCCATAGCCAGCCACGCTGCATTGAGTTTCAATCAAGATGAAATTTTTGCTTTTTATTTATTAAATATAATACCTATAGACAGGGTCAAGAATTACACCAGTGGTTTCAGCTATTTCTTTAACAAATTTAAGCTCTTCAACAGTGTTCATAGCATATCCAAGACCTTTTGCCTGCACAAAAGTAAAATTCATCACAACTTATGAAGATAAGAAGAGGGGGCTGGCTTCAAACAAATCTAAAAAAATGTGATCAAATGAAAACGATTCAACGAGATTGTTTCTGGAACAAAAATGTTAGCTTACAAACAAAAGGAATAATCAAAACAATGAAAATGTGAATACCCAAAAGTAAAAAGTGCCTTACACTTTGAATGAGAACAATATCACGGGAGCTAACACCTGCTTGAAGTCCATCAAGGAGATTTTGGGTGTACTCATAGAAGTAATCAGGATCATCACAAACACAGAAAGCATGAACCTAAACCCAATTCACCAATCAGATGATAGTTGACTTCTAAAGTTATGCTGATACAAAGAAAATGAGAAAGAGAAGATTTACTTTTGCTCTCAAACTGCTCAACCAGGATCCAATTGACAAGCCCGCAATTGTACCACCGCTGGAATTACAAAGAAGATGGAAATCAAGCTTTAAATAAGAATGGTGGATGATTGAGCAAGTTTCTTATAATCTCAGTTTCTGCAAATCATGGAAACTTTGATTCTGAGGAAAAGTCAGAGATGCAGGTTTTGTAATGTGAAATCCAAATAAAGCAAATTTTTTTCCTTGCTGCAGTACCCTTAATTATAAAACATAGTCTCTATTAAATTTCCATTAAAAAGCTAAAGTTTATAAGGAGCAGTTGAATTTATATTGAACATGTCACTCACATGTGGACTAAACACATATTCTTGATAAGAGGCAAACCATATGAATAATAACAAACAAATGGGTGGAGCCATATTGAACACAAGATCACTCCCTCTCTTATCATATTAAATTTTCACCCACCCTAAAAACTTAAAATAATAGAGATGGGTTGAATTTATACACCTAATAGCCTCAGTGAGTGAAAACTAAGTATAGAAATTTTGATAAGTCTATTTGAGATACGATTTTTCTGCATCATCTCAAGCTTGCCGGTTTGAAGATCATCTACTCCTTCACTGTCATAACAGTAAAGTACAAACACCCATCCTCTCCTTCACTTCCAGAACAATAAACTAAAAACTGGTAAGACATGATAATGTTGAAATTAGCAAGGTTCTATACATCAAGAAATGAAAAAAACCAGAAAAATAACAACAAAAATAAGCAGTAAAAACGAATTCAAATACTGTTATAGCATGCATAAGGTAGCCAAATTGGATATCAACGTGTAAACAAATGTTTATTGTATTCACTAAGAGCAACTTATCAGTCTGAGAGGAGTTATTAGTCTTTGTAGAGAATATCAGTTCTTTAGGAAATAGAATAATTTTGTAATTACTTTCCTAAATTAGAATAGGTAGTTGCTAGAATTATGGGATTGTGATTGATTAGTATTCCTAAGGGATTGGTTAGATATGATTAGGGGACTCCAACATCAACTAAGATTAGGACTCTTCCACCAAGTCTTCCATTAAGACTTGTTCTCATTATCCATCTCTAATTAAAGACTCGAATTGTGTCACTGCCCATCACAGCACAGCAGCTTGACCCAAGCACACAATTCAGACCAATAACTCGTCTGACACACAACCAAACCCCTAATGCGCACCGTTGCACACAATAATATCTTGTGTTGCTAAGATTGTCCAATGCCACAGGGACAAAAGGTCTCATACTAGGCATGATTAACATCTACGCTCTAGTTTGGAGGGGAGTGTTGTAACATTGTAAATTATTCAATTAGTGGAATTGTTACTACTCAATTAGTAACATTGCGATTACTTAATTAGTGGGGACGAAATTGCCTAATTACGGGGACTGTGATTATTATAGATTGGGATTGATTTGATTGTATAGGATTTGGTAATTTCCTATTCCATTAGTCTTACATGTATATAGAGGGGTGCAGTATTGAATGAATGATATCTAGAAATAATTTCTCTTCACGTGTGTACACTCCTAAATAGATTCTAAATCGGTTTCTTCATTACAAACCAACTACAACTTTTATTCCATATTCAATACTAATACTATTAACAAAAAAAAAAAACTATCCAAACTCTAATTTAAAACTTAATTCTAAATACCAATATAAGAAACTATATTCTATAGTATGCCAAATTAAAGCTTAAGCTTTCGAAAATCTTTCTCACTCCTCTTATAAGCCATAGATGGTCGATGTCATTTGTCTCTTTAACCTCATGTTGATGAAATTGGCAAATCCCCTAATATATTTGATGGAAAATTGAGTGAGATAAAAACATTACCAAAATTTACGTGTGTTAGTATCATCAGGGCAGATAAGCATAATTAATAGTATAAAGAAGAAAATATCTAACAATAATTTGGGGATGGAAATACAAACACACAAATAATTACAAGAACAAAAGTAAACAAAAACAAGAAACAAGATTTACGTAGTTTGGTCAAAAGACCAACATCCACTATTGCATTAAAATTATATTTTTTACCCTCACAATTAAGGTTTGTAAGTTATATAAATACGAGTATTTATAAGAAAAGTCAACAATTAGGTCAAACAACATACAAATACTAGGGCCAAAAAGGTAAATTTTCAAGGGTGTTGCCCCTAGAAATCCCCGCAAGGGACTCCACCCCCTTGACTCCCACTAGCTGACCAGAGACCCCCGACAAGGCGGTCACACCTTCGGACTCCCACAAGCAATGGAGCAAACAAGAGTCTCTCGCAACTATCAAGTCTACAAACTCAACATAATATTTAACATATCTTTTCACATGTACGAATGTATTTTGCAGCTTTAGCTTTAATTCCTCTCATCTCAATAAATTGACCAGAACAGAAATGTAAAGCATTGAAATTAATACTTTTGCTTTCCTGTCTCTTTTTGTTCCACTTCTCTATTTCATCTTTATTTCATGTTGCTTTTTAACCTTGACTGGATATTATGGATGTTGAGATATTAGGTTATTTTGTATTCTAAACTATGAATTAAAATGTTGGGTGCTCAAATGTGCATGATGCATACATGTTAGTAAGCCAAAGCAGAAACAAAACCTGCCACATGCTACAACAATGTCATCAAATCCTGATTCACTCTTTGAATTCTGGAGTTGCTGCTCTAGCTCCTGAATTGCTTCAATATAACCCCTGAAAAGTAAAAAGACATGTGAATGCTCATGGGAAATATTGCCTATTTCTATGGGCGTTTCATAGTTTACTAATGCATACAGTGTCATTTTAGTGCTTATCTAGTGATGTGAAGGAAAACAATGATTTTAGGAACTATAACTGCCAACATAATGCTTTGCCCAAAGAGACAGAAATCAATATTTAGGTAATTTAAGAGATTGATAGTATCTGGTTTCCTCATAGAAAAGCTCAAAGAAATAGAGCTGAAACCCTTAGTTTCAGACATGTTCAATTTGTGTGATTGTGTGTGTGACATCTTGGCCACTATTGTAAATCAGTTATACTGTTTACTACAGAAAAAGTAAAAATGGTTCTCGAACAATAACTGCAGAAATTTAATTGAGCACAGAACTCAATGCTTGAAGTCAACTGATGAAAAGTGAAAAAAGCATTTTGTTAGACCCCCGATTATGTTGTGTATGAAAGAAGAGGTAAGAAGAAGATTAATAGCTCTCGCTAGTAACGGGTTGTGTCAGTTTGTACCCATTCAGGGTGGTTAGGGGAAGTGATAATCTGACAGGTTAGTTTTGGTGCGGGAGGGCTATATAAAAGAGGTTTTGGGTTTTGATGAGGTCATGCTTGTTTTGTAACTAGTGGCTGAACCCTTTTGGGAGTGGGAGATAGTGCAGCATCTGTAATTGCTGCAGGGTTTCTGTTTTTTGTATTTATGGACTTCTTCATATAATATTTCTACAGTTTCACTAGTTCTTTTCTACTGTCTTTTACTCGGAGTATTTCTGGTTATCTAAGTGTTAGAAGAATAAAGTTATATCACATTCATATCAAGAAAAGAAAAGGAAGACGTAAGGCTGTAAATATTCATAATAGCCATAGGAGAAGACGCACACAAACACACAAAAGGGGAGAAAAAAATAACAGTACAGACAACTCAGCATATATACATGAACATGAATGATGAGTTAAAACATTTACAGGCAAGGCAGTAGAGAGAGGGATAACTGAGGACAAGCTTTGAAGCAAAAGTTGCCAATAGCTTTCTAATAGCAGAGGAAGTGATAACTCAAACTTTATGCTTTTAACGATGCCTAGTATCCATTTTACCAATTTTTAAAGTGTGGATTTGCAGTTCAGAAACACCTCTAATTTTGAATAACTCAGACAGAAGCTATGAACAAACCAGAAGGTCACACGCTGGACAAAAACAAAAACCCAATTTGATTGACTAAAGTTATCCTTTCACCATTTTCTTTGTTTTTTCACCTACTTCAATCATCACTTCAACAAACTTTGTTAAAACATGCACAAATAAATTTCAGTTTAAGATGCATTTCCTGCTAAACAGCATGCAGAGGAAGATAATATGTCATAAAGCAACCTCACCAGGTTCCTAAAGAATTGGATCCACCAACAGGAATAACATATGGCCTTCTCCCTTCTCTTAACAGTTTTTCTTTTAGAATATCAGTAAGTGCCTGAGATTGCACAAAAAAAAATAAAAAAAAAAAAAAGGATTTAAAAATTAGACAGGATAGAAATTAATCAATTAAGGAACTTTTGAAAATTCATTGCCTAGACTTCCCCTCTTCCTCTATTCTCAATATCCAATCTTTTCATCATAATCAGACCATTAGAGGAATTTCAGGAGAACCAGCAAAAACAATACCGGACTAGGAATATTAATAGCAGCATGGATATCTTAAATAAAATAAGTTGTAATTTGAAATGTTCTCATGACAACACATTGTTTCAACCTTATAATAAAGTTGTTTGCATCATCCAAAACTGCATTATCATTACTTACAAAGAAATTTTACTGCTCTTTGAAAATCCTTAACTTTCAAGCTGTGTGGTTCAATAGATGTGTAGCTTCACGTTTATTAAGATGTTGCAAGTTGGAACTTCCATCTCATATATCTTCTAAGATGATAATACACTTAGAATCAGGGACAAAATAAATAAATAAAAATCCTAACCTAAGGTGAAAATGAACTTTAAACAACCTCTCTATATAGGAAGAAAGAAAAATATGAACATTTAATTTCTGTGATCACATAGCAGAAATGTAGATATTCAATTTTGAACAAACAGTTATAAAAGGTGGACAGCAGAGTAAACCATTTTTTTTTCTTTCTTTTTCTCCTTTTTCCTTTTTATTTGTTATTTTTATTATGAGGGGAGGGGAGGAAGTAGAGAGAAGAAAACCTTTACTAATTCTAAATTCAGAAGTATGCCTAATTAGAAACAAGACTTAGAGACTACTTATAAATTAAGTCATCCCTAAAGCAAGGAATGGCTACACGAAATACAACATCCAACAGTGCGAAATAAACCTTCTAATTATTGTTTTCAACCCTACATATCACTGATATCATCTTAGCCATCTCTCCCAATAAAATGGAAACAGAAATGAGGGCTTTAGGAGAACTAGTATTTTCTTATGCTTTGCAGCACACAAAATATAGAAAAACTATTTTAAAAGAGAAAGACATTACCCCATTGAAGCATTTAAATTTATCTTATCTTAATATTTGATGTAAACTTTTAAACAAGGATAATAAAAAAAGATGCTCTTAAGAATTAATTCATAGTAAGAATTGAATAAATACACTACATAAATAGGTTTTCTAAGAATCCAACAGATAGTGAAGACTAGAAGGAAAGTATTTATTCTAATCACATCCAGTTCCAGGAGCTATCAAAATTAATGAAGGGAAAAAGAAAGGTCAAAGAGGAAAGAGTTGAAATTGAAATAAAATATAAAATAAAGACCTGAAAACTACTTCTTCCCCATACCATCCTATGCAGGCACAGTAACCCACAAAAATTATTTAGCACAACTTCTCTTCTATTTTTGATTGCTTAAGTCCTCCCCCCCCCCCCCACCCCCCCCCCTTTCTTCTAAAGGTTATTTCAAACAACTAAAAGTTGTAATAAAAGCATGTTTAGCATAAGTTATCCAAATCAGCTTTTCTTTCTTTTAAAGGAAAAAGTAAATAAATAAAATGAAGCACAAATTAGAGGACTGTCGAGAATCAAGAATTCATTCCGCAAACTATGATATCATCATTGAATATAAAATTACACACCGCTACAGCATCAAAAGGATAATGCACTGGTCAATCTAATTTGAGAAGGTTAAGTTTTTTGAAGACTCAAACAAATTTGCATGTATTTCCCTCAGAAGTCTGTTTGGTCTGCACGAAAAGTGATTCTGATAATTTTTGCACATGGTTGAAGCTGTAATCAACTAACAGTTGTTGGTGAGATTCCATAAAAAGTATTTCATGTATCTTTAAACTACCTTCTACCAATATCAAGCAATCCCTTCCAATATGTGACCATTGTTTACTCATTAGGTTTTAATATTCTCAAGATCAACCAATGCTGTAAATATACAGATATATAAAAATATACATGTACTTTATATTTTGCTGTTAAAATTGGAGAAATGGTCTACATAAAATTTAAGGATGTTCTTAAAAATAAATACTTTAGTTCATAATTTGTCAATTGAATATCAAAAGTTACTAATTAATCAATGGTAAATAAATTTTATAAAAAAAAAAAAATTAAACTACAATGATTATTTAAAATTTATTTATTAAATGTATTAATTATACTAATGATAATGAATATCGAAATTTCAATTTGAATGTTCAAATTTAAAAAATATAATGTCCCGCCAATGTTTAAAACTACCTTTTTTCTTCCAAAATGACTGTCCATATGCACCCTTAATCTTTTGGTGATAGTAACAGATAATGCATCTATTCAAACCGCAGCCATTCCTAAGAAAAAACTAATTTTTTCAATTTATACCTTTTAACATGATGTCCTAAAATGCATCAAGCGCAGTTTCTTTTGAGCCTGTCAGCTGAGATTCTGAAACGAGCAAGATTAATGAACATATATGTACTGCTCCTCTAAATAAAAGAGATTCTTAAACCCTTCTTTGCCACTTAAAATCACAAAACCAGACCCATCTTTGTAAAGCTTAACAGGGTCTTGAATTTTCCTTCTACTTTTCAGCATCCATACTAATCTAAGAAATCTCACAATTTAATTTGTATGATAGCCCCATCACTTGAGAGTACACAGATAGTTGGCTCAGAATCCCTTCATCATTGTTCTAGCATATAATGTTTAAAGGTTATATGAGAGACTTGAGATGTGTTTTGCTGCGTAACTAGGTGAAGTGTCAAATACACTAGAATATGGTAAAATAACCAATTTTCCCATTGTATGCAGTAAAGTGGAAATAGTGAGCTTGAAACAAAACAGGTTCCGTGATAGATTTGTAAGCACAGAATATAAAACATTTTTTTGTCAATTCAGTTAACTCTTCAAGTGAGTAATTTAAGAAATTCATGAATCTTAAAATAGGTTCAACAAGAATAATATCCTCGTGACCAGTAGCCCAGATTATACAACTAGAAATTAACTAACATACAAAAGAACTTCTTTTGCATTATTCAAAGCATGATTAAATTTTCCAAAATCTTATCTAGTCTAGACTAAGTTCCCAACCCTTGAAGTATCCCCTTAATATCAGTTATCATACATATTTAGATCAAAGAAACCTGCATGGAAAACCCAAATACCACAAGAAATGGCCAAACAAAAATGACATAAAAAGGAAAGTTGGTATACCACAGCTCCAACATTTGCATAATCTTCTTTTGAAACAAGATCAATGTGGGCTCCAACTAAACGTTCAACCAGGAGATTCCCAGTCAATCCAGGATCTTTGTCTGTATAAACCTACAACCTAAAAGAGGTCATTGCGAAAGATACCAACCATTTGCGATGGAAACTTATAAGTAAACAGAAGGCAAAACAACCATGCACCTTCGAAGTACGTAGTATGAGATAACAGTCAAGATTTAAATATCTTGCAGCTACTGCAGTAGCTCGGCAATGGTTACTTTGGATGCCTCCAATAGTCACAACACAGTCTGCGCCCTGTGCCACAGCATCAGCTAACAAAAATTCAAGCTTCCTAACCTTGTTACCACTCAGTTGCATTCCTGAAAGATCATCACGCTACAATGGAAATTTCCAGTCAGGAACAAGTGGGCAAAAGAAATATGTAATTTAGAGAAATTAGTTCCTATCTTTTTATTTTCTATAATCTTGGTCCATACAGTTATAAAGAACTCTAAAATAAAAAATTAAAATTAGAGACTATATTCACTAATAACAGGAAATAATAATGACAATGCATGAGCACATGTAAGTCAAGTGGTCAGCAAATGTTAGATGTTGATTATGTTGTTCTGGCAATTAACATCATGCATATTAGTACTGGAAGAGAATCGAAAGTAATACAGATAACAGGAAAATAAAAAGGAAAGGAAAAGGATTTAGAGGTTATACAAACTATATTATCAATCTATCCACTGAAAATCGAAAGCACTCTTAGTAACATCAAGCATGTAAAGAATAAGAGGCATTTCTGTGAAGATTTAGATATAGAGTCTACTAATATATAAATACATATATATATACATTGTGAACAAAACAAGAGAAAGGTGACTGTTTAATTTGAACCGTGATCCCTTGTCCTCTGAGATCCGATTCTGATGAATTTTTCTAATCAGAAGGAAATAAATAAATATCCTCTACCAGCAATGCTTAACCATTAGATTTATTTGTAAATAAATCATTACAACTATTCATAGGGATTCTATGTTCATTCACTCAGCTACTGCATGAAACCTTACACTCCTCTAAATTTGAGTGTTCCATTTTTTATATTTTGCTGATTAAATTCATATTACAATTGTGCTTTTGTACAAACATACAGGTACCTCCAATTCTACAGTATAAACTGAAAAGAAATTTCAAGAAAGAAAACTTGGAATCTACTCATTGAAATTATCACCAAAAATTGATTTGTTCTTTTTATTGATTTAATTAAGCTTATCCACAAGCTTCATGATACTAATTAACTCCTAGTAATTGATAATTCTCATTTTGTTATCAGTATTTCATTAAAACCTTTTCCACTTGCATTAGTACCTAGAGATAGATTTCTCATGCTTAATACTCATTGTTAATCATCCAAATTTAAACTATGCGTTATCAACAGAAATATGAAGCTCTTTTGCAGTGTTGAAGATCACTTCAAGCCAACAACAATATATATAAATATATACGCATTTGCTTCAGCTTTTTGACATCTGAAATTTATTCAGAAATGTGAAAATTCAACAAACATCCGAAGAATTTAAAAAATAAATGGTTAAATTGGTAATACCTTTATCCAAACCTCCGTGTTATTGGGCAAATTTGGAAGATTCCATTTGTGAATTGGAGTAGGAAACTGATCAAGGAAGTAAACAACATTAACCAGATAAGAAATTAACCTGTTGTAAATTTCAAAAATCAGCAGAAAACGCAAATCAATTTTATAAATTTTCTTACATGTCCAAGGGAATATACATGAGAAGGGACGGGGCTGAGATGGGAGGCCCAAGCAGGAGTTTGATAAGTCTTCTTCGTGAGGAAAGTGAAAGCTGATTCTTGAGGCTTTTCTGCTTCCATATTTATAGCAAGGGAATGAGAAGAGCAAAGTATTTGCCTCCTACAGCAGTAAGCGGCGGTGATCGGGAGAATCCGCTGCGGTGGCGGTGATGGCGGAGTGGTGGAGGATACTATGGTAAGGTTCCAAGTGGAAGTGTAGCACAGCATTCTCTGTACTTATTCCTTCGTGCAGTTGATTAAAATTTTTTATTTAAACTAAATTGATTTTTTATATATATATTTTAAGTTTTTCAAATTCATTCTTTTTATTAGAATTGAAGGTCTCTCCTCCTAATAGACCTCATATTCCATGGATAAACATATGATTGGGTTAGTAGTTTTTCCATTCTTCTTGGGTGGTTAAGGGTTCCAAACTTCACTCCGGGTTTTGATTCGAGATATATTCGCAAGTGAGGGTATACCCGCACGGAAGGGCCTGGGATACCACCTCAAAAAAAAAAATATCTTTTTATTAAAATTGACCTATATTCCATCCATACACATATGATTGGGAGTTATTCTTCGATGGTCGGGGGGCTCCACTTTTCGTTCCCCAAAAAGACTAAATATTGAGAGTGTGTATTTGATATTAGCTCTCCGGACAACGATGTTCAAAATCAAAAAGTCCCGGAGGATTGTCCGGAGAACTATGTTCTAGGCGATTTCCTATATGCTAATAACGATAACAAGACATTTGGAATGTTTAGAGGTATCTAGCTTCCACTTGTTTGTGTGTGGTGTGAGTGTGAGTTACTGTATTTAAAGTGGAGAGAGAGATCCAACTGGGGAAGTGACACTTGGATTAGGTATCTTTCCCGAAGGTCTCCACTAGTGACTCCAAACAATGTGGTTGGGTCAGATGCATTTAATGTTAAGTACAGAGGGAATCTCTCAATGTCGGAGAACATGCCCTTCGTGTGAGTACTTCTAGACACCGGCCAGACTTCGGGGAGCCTATTTGGGACCTTGTCGGTCCTTCGTGGCATCCACCTTGGATCTTTTGGCCTACGTGATTTTTTGGGGACTTCGGTACCTGTCAATGGCCCCTTGCAATGCACGGAGCGAACTCTCGCGTCGTTGCGCTTAGAGTGTGGACCGAAGTGTCGTCATTTCTCTTCATCGGGTGTGAAGCTAAGGGTCATCATTGTCAACCGTCACTTGGGTTTCGTGTCGCTTAGGGTTTTGCGTGTAACGTCCTTTCCTACACACAATGAATGCCCAATACGACGCAAAGGTTTCTTGGGGAAAGAAAATTGTTGTTTTTTCTCTTATTTTCAATTGTCATCATAGCATTTTTTAGACCAAAAAAAACTTTCCTTTTTCTTCTCACTTTTTCTCATACCCACAATGAGGTTTTCAGTTGCTTCTTATGGACATTTTGGCTCGACTCTCCTTTTCTTCCACCTTAGTTTTCTTCGTTGTTCCGGTTCATCCCTGCTAGTAATCGTTTCGATGGTGGTTTCCCACTAAAGTTCTTCCAAATTTGTCGAACGTGTCCTTTCATCTCCCTAAGATAATGGAAGCTCCTTCTTTTCTTTTCTTCTCATTTGCTATTTGGGCCCTTTTTTCCCCCTTCTTTATTATTGATTGCTTGGCTCCTAGGTCTTTTTTCCTTTCGGGACTTTCGGTTTTGTGCCCTCTAGGTTGTGCCCTTGATGTCGTCTAACGACTCTCGGAGTCCTCCAAATTCGGAGTTTCAGGAGGCTTGGCAGGAGATCGATGAATATTGTTCAAAGCTCGGAGATGCGGTTCCTAGCGAAAGCTCTAATCACGATGGGTGTTCCTACCGATTCTAAAGAGGGGGAAGAGGAAGTGCCATGCTCCTTTGTAGAAGAAAGGGTGTTGAACCTCAAACCGCAAAAGAGGGGTCTGCAGCGCCCAACACGTCGGGGAGTGGTTTAGTGAAGACCAAACCTATCTTCGGGCTGAGCACTAACAAGATAATTGAGGCCGAAGTGGTCGAGTTGTATTCGGAGTACAACATAAATCCTAACTTCAAGTTGTTTTGGCCCAAGTCAGCCAGGAAAATGTCAAGGAGTGTGATGCATGCCTCTATAGCCCCACTTCGAGGCCAGCTGCGGCTTCCCGTGGATCTATTTTTTGCCGAGGTGTTGAATGAACTTGCGATCCATTTGATGCATCTTCCCTGAAACGCAATTTGATATGTGGTTTGTTTTGTTGTTTTGAGTTAGACGATTGGAGTCAAGCTTATCCTCAACCTTTTCCGGATGTTCTTCTACCCTTCGTAGATGAGCCCCATTATGATTTCGCTTAGAGTGAGAAAAATGAGAGCAATATTATTTGACTCCGAGTGACATTATTTCGCTCATAGTGAGGAAAATGAAAGTAGGTGACTGTGGAGAGTGTTCAAGGTTTTCCTTCCCTCCCTATCATTTTTGCTACAAGAAGTGGGATGCTCTAGATAGTACCATAGTTTTGACTCCTACGAAGCAACATTTTTTTCTTTTATCGAGGGTTCCTTGGGGTCGAGTCCCAAGGGGCAACAATTGGTATTTCTTTTCATCGACTTGCTTGAAAGGGAAAGTTTTGAGTGGAGTGGGCCGACACTTCACTTGAGAGGAGTCTCCTACTTGGGATGAAGGATGTTACTTATGATTTTTAGGTTCTTCATCCAGGCGAGGTTTTCGAATCGAAGTGTCCCAAGTGTCGAGTGGGGGTCGTTGGTCCAAAGTGCAAATCTCGGGTAATTAGAAGGGGGAATCCCCATCGGTTTGTTATCCTCCCCGAGCTTTTTACTAACCAAGTTCTTTCTTTTTCTTGCTCTTTTCGTTCCCTACAAAACGGTTTCAAGGATAAGGCCAAGTTTCGCCAAAGATGTCTCGACTCCCTAGGGACCAATCAATTGTCTCATGTCGACAAGTCCTCCCATTTGAACCCACCTACGAGCCAAGGCCCGGAAGTCCCAAACGTAGCGATTGTCTCGCCACCCTCAGGTCGTGGTGCAAAACGTCTAGTTAAAGCTGCTCCATCTCCTCCTTCGAAGAGGGACACTTTAGCGGTTCATCCTTCTCAATTCGAACCTACTTTTGTCCCTACCGCTTGTCCTGCTGTTAAGGGGTTGGGGACTTCTGTTACTTCTCCCGCGACTTCGGTCCCTGCAATTCCTTCCGGGAGCGTTATGGCCCCTAGCTCACTGGTGCTTCCCCGCTACGCGAGTGCAAGAGAGGTTCCACTAGCGGAAGTCTATCTCGCCAGGACCTTGCGGATCTAGCTTCTTGGCTAGAGTATTTTGGTTTCTTGGTTGGGTCTTCAGAAGGTAGGATTGCTAGCTGGTTGAAAGAGGGGTTCCAAGTTCCTAAGAACGTGAATGCGCTGCAGAGCTCCGAAGGGAGGTGGTTACATCGGCTCTATATTGTCAAAGCTGAATATTATAATTAATAATAAATATTTGGGAGGTTAAAACTAAATTAGTAAATATATTATAATTAATAATAAATATATTTTTTTCTAAAAAAATAGAAGAAATAACTTAAAATTTTTTATAATATTAAAATTTTGATGCATTACTTCTTTTCAATTATCTTTTACAATAATTCACAAAAAAAATATATATCTTTTACAATAAAATAATAATAATAAAATAATATTTTTTTTTATGTTCAATCCTACAATTTATATTAAGTTAGGAGAGACTTCCTTACGAATTCATAGGTTAACTTTTACATTTTATCTATGATAGTATAATTGTGTCCTTTGTTTCCTCGGATAAGATTTTAAATTTAATTTTTTAATTTAAGTATTTAAAATTTTATAGTTTTAAACTATTATCAATAAAATTATTGATTTTAAATTATTATTTCTAAAATATGATTTTTATTAAATTCACACATTGAAAACTATTTTTACTTAATATTTTAATTAAAGTAAAAATATAAACATTAAATACTTGGGTTTAATATTTGAGAATGGAAAAAAAAAATTATTAAAAGAATTTATGGTTAAGTTTTATTATTATTTTAAAGAGATTTAAGGTTAATGGCGATTCTTTGAATTAAAAGAATTTTTTTAAAAAGTCCAAATGATTGGGCTTTGACAATTACTTAAAAGGGAAAAAAAAGGCTATAATTTAATAATTAAATTTGGTTCTAAATATAATACTAGTATATAATTTTAAATAGTTATATTTACGCCAAAAATTAATGTAATAAATTTTTAATTATATTACATACTTTAATTTAATTTTACAATATTTAATAGTTTAAACATTATTATCTTACTTTAATATTTTATTATATAATTTAGTTAATATAAATATAAAAATAGTAATTATAATATTTTTAGTATTTAAGTTTAAGTGATTAATTATTTCAAAAAAGAAAGTTTAAGGAATTAATAATAATTATTATCTAGTGTTATGTTTTGTTTTGTTTTATATAATAATTTATTATATTTTATTTGAAATTTTATTTATTGGTTTTTTAGGATTGAATATAAGGTTCTTTATATCTAAGCACATTCTTAGGACTTTCTTAATACTCATTATTAATATGATAACTACTTCAAATGATAGTATATATATATATATATTATATATATATTATCTAGAATATTTCTTTATTACGTGTAGTATCAAACTTTATTAACAATTAAAAAAAAGGGAAAAAAACTAAAAGAAGAAGGAAGGAAGGAAGGTAGTAAAAAAAAGGACATTTTTACCCTTTGAATATAAAAAAAACTTTTTAAAATAAAGAGTTGACTAATAATTGATAGAATTATATAAAATGAAATTATTCAAAATTATAAAAATAAGGATAAAATTATAATAGAATTTTAAAAAAAATAAAAAAATTATATATCTAATTTGCCTATTTATCTAAAATAATATAAAAATTAAAAAAAATGAAATTACAAAAATTATATAACTTTAATTGATAAAAGAATTATTCTTAATAAAAAAAGGAAAAAATGCTCCTAACGAATTTGACCCTTTTTCAGCTGAAATTCGCTAATTTCCCTTCCTTTGATTTTTTGTGTTTTGTGTTTTGTCCGAAATTTGTTAGGGTTGAAAAAGCTGAAAGACACACTTAGTAGAAGAACTGCAATGGCGTCAAGAGGATTACTCTCGCGGGCCAGTAGAATCAAAGCAAAACTCCAGTCTTCGCTAGAAGCCGCCATCATCGAAGTTGAAGATGTTTCATATCAGCACGCCGGCCATGTTGCCGTCAGAGAAATTGGGGCAAACGAGACTCATTTCAATGTGAATATTGTTTCTCAGAAATTCGATGGGCAGAGCCTCGTTAAACGACATCGTATGGTCTACGATCTTCTTTCTGATGAACTTCAATCCGGTTTGCACGCTCTTTCTATTAAAGCAAAAGCTCCCAAAGAAGCTGGGCTTAGTAATTGATTGATTAAATTGTGCGATTTCTTTTTCGATTTTTTTTTTTAAAATATCCTACTGAAGAATCCTAATTACTTATGTTTTCTTTTTTTCGATTATCTGCAATTTTCATGGGTTTTTGTATTTAATCAAGCACTGATAAAAGATTATATCAATTTTCTTGTAGCTGTTGTAGCTATATTGAAGTTGATTATGTTCTGAACTTTGATATTTTACTTGGTTATATTGACATTAAGTTTAAATCTGTAATGATGATAATCATGATTACCACATCTTAAAAAGTGTGGGTTACTTGAACAATAATGAATGAATGACCATGTTTATTTATTTATAATCCTTTTTAACAAAGTTTGAGCACTTATTTAGAAGGATTTTCTGGAGTTTTAATATCTTTGAATATCTTTGAATATCTTTGAACTTTGAATATGCAGCTGGTTTATAGCTCTTAGGGATCTCTTGAAATATCTTCTGCTAATTAGATAAATGGCATTCCATAGAATATTGAGGAGGCTGTCATAAAAAGAATCCTTAGAAAACATTGGCTTCAAATTCAGCTATCGATTTCCAGGGCATGGAATATAATCAAAGGAGAGAAAAATGGACTGATTATTACCATTAAATAACATTTCTAACACCTTGACTTTAGAATGTTTTGAGCTCTTTCTTTGGGCATGTCAAAAGGAAAACAGGGAATTTTAGCTTTTAGACATTTAGTTTATAGAGTTCTTTTGTCTTTGTTGAATAATTGAATGATATTGAAAATTTCCCTTGTGTAGAGAAAAGCTGGGATCTCATATCTTTGTTGTAGAAAGAACACACAAACAATGCCCTCCTGACTGGAAAGGAGAGTAATTAATTCATAATTGATAACTAAGAAAGAGCCGCAATCTTTTATGGTTGCTTGCTTGCTGCTATTTCTTTAATTTGGAACACAAAATATATGTGCAATTGTAGTTAGTATTTACATTGAGTAAGGAAACTAAAGGAGCTGCAATTAGAAAACTCATAACATATATATTTGTTGGATGGGGATTAACTAAGATTTGCATAAAGAATTCATTATTATTATTTTACTTCTTCTTTCTGTATAATTTGAATGTCATGATAAAACTTTTGGAGCTAGTTGATGATGATGATGCATCCTTTAGCAAAATCTGAAGTACAGAGAGTTTCCATAGTTTAAAAAGTAGAAATAAGGTCTCCTGTATTAAGTATTTTTCTGTCCATGAATAACAGCCAAACTGCTCCTTACACATTTTGTTGGAAATATTAGTAGAAAATAAAGATTATCTAATTATAATAACATAAAAACGGGATAATAATATGAATTCTCATTTCTATTATTTAATATTAAACAAAAATACCTTTAAGATAGAAGACTTACTTGAAAAGAATTTAAATAAGGTAATAGAATAGTACTTAGTACTATTCCCTTAAGACAGTTTTCGTTCATGTCCTTGGTGCTTAGAGCTTTCGGGCGTCTCATAGAGTAAAACGATCACAATTGTTGAAGAAGTACAACAGTAGCAAGCCCAACGAACTAGCTTTTGTTTATAATACTATAATGTGCAAACGATCCTTAAAAACTCTAGTAGGGAAGCAAAGAGAATAAAAACAAAAACAAAAAGAGAGCTTAAAAAAATTTAACAGAAGGATGAAATTGACCAAAATTATAAAGATAATGAATGAAATTATCCAAAAATTTTAAAAAGGGATGAAATCATAAAATTTTTATAAGTTAGGGATGAAATTGACCAATTTACCTAAATAGATTTATAACATTTCCCTTTAATATCCATTGTACTAAACGAGTATACTATTATTTATGCGTAAATTTCTCCCCGATGACATTAATTCTCAACCTCTTTTAATCGACACAAATCAATTTTATATCTTAATGCAATTATAAAGGCCTTAGTGAATAAATTGATGTCTATATTTTATATCTCAAAAAAAAAAAATGAAACTTAGACAATTAATCTCTATATTTTATTTTAAATTATTTAATACATTGATCTTCAAATTATTTGTATACGGATTATTTGAATGAATTGTTAATAGATTTGGTTATCATGTTATTATTATTATCATTATTTTCTGCCATATCGATATTTAGCAATTGATTTTGATTTTTGATTGTTTACATATTTAATTAATTTTTTCCTCAAAATAGCTTTAAAAATGGATATAAAATTTTATTATTTTAAGTGAAATAAAAGACCAAAAACACTATTATCTACACGATTTTCGACGTCCGAAAGCACTCACAAAACAAATATTTATATATATACTAGAGGTGCAGAATGCGAAATATATAGGTGTTATATTTTTTTTAAAAGATAAATTTAATGTAAATATGAATTTAAAATAAAATATTATAAGATTAGTATCATAGATTAAAAAAGAAAAAAAAATCAAAATATATAATTTGAAAATTATCTACCAATATAATATAATTTTTTTAATTTTTGTTTTTCTCCAACTTCGCTTACAGCCAGTTTCGTCTTGGGCGTTTGTCTTGCAGTTCGAGCCGCAGGGTTTGCGTTCTGCCTGTATTCACTCCTTCTACTGTGGACTGTTCTTGAAGCTATTGGTTGTGCTTTTGCCATAAAAGCCGGTGGTGGTAATTTTTGTCCTCGTTCACGGAACTCAGCACATAGTCTCATCCATTAATTTCTTAGTTCTTGTTCTTTCTTCAATTTTTCAACTTCCTTCGGAGTCTTTCAACTTCTTGAGCATTATCTTCAACATCTCTATTTCTTCTTGAGTTCAACTAGTCTCTCAAATCTTGTGATGCATTTGCTCTTGAATTCAGATGATCTCTCAAATCATGGGTCCTGGTGTTTCTGGATTTAAAGGCGTATTAGTTCTTTGCATGGTTAGATGAGATGATGATGGCCTAGAAGATTGTCTTCTTGGATGTCTGTCTTTAGAATGTTCAGACATTTTCCTAGGAATATTCTTCTTAGAAAATAAAAAAGATGAAAAAGCCCAGAAAATACAAAGATGATGAAACTAAAGATAACAAAATTTACAAACTACCGAAACTTTACTAGAAATGGAAGAACGATGATTTTGCATCGTTTCTTGATAACAAAACCAAATTGATGTTACAAATTACACTAATGAATTTTAGTTGCTCATAAGAGAAAAAATGACTTGAGATCCCCTAAATGATAAGTCTATCCCATTTATAGGCAAAATTACTTATCATTTAGTGAGATTATGTCATATGCTTTGTATCACTTATCAATTAATGAGCATGCAACCTTTAATTCTTAATCATTTGATTTGTTATAGGTCCAACCACTTATATATCCTTTCTGTGGCAATTTCCACTAAGTCTTGCTTATATTTCATCAAGTATCACAATTCGTTAGTTCTTCATAACCACACTTCGCTAGTCTTCAGTCTCCCTTTTAGTATATTTCTCTTCTCTAATTGTTGATTAAGTATTGATTATTTCCACGTGTCATTTTATCCTTTCACATATTTTTTAATTTTATGTCATAAAATGATGAAGGAGCCCCTCCGATGACTGGCCACTACAAGAAAAACTCAAATTTGCGACGAATTTTTGCGACGGCCTCAAATCCTTCGCAAATTGCGACCAAATTTTTGACAGCCTCAAATCTGTCGCAAATTGTGACCAAATTTGCGATGGCCGCCTCTGCCGTCGCAAATTGCGATGGCCTTAAATCCGTCGCAAATTGCGACCAAATTTGGGACGGCCTCAAATCCATTGCAAATTGCGACAGATTTTTGCGACGGCCTCAAATCCGTTGCAAATTTGCGACCGATTTTTGTGACTGATTTTTAGCCGTTGCAAATTTGTGACCGATGTTTCGATGGCCACCTAAGCGGTCGCAATTTGCGACCGACTTTTGCGACTGAATGTTAGCCATTGTTATTTTGCGACCGATTTTGCGGCTGACTTTTGTGACAGATTTTTAGCCGTTGCAAATTTGAGACCGATTTTGCAACAGCCACCTAAGCCGTCGCAGTTTGCGACCGATTTTTGCGACTAATTTTTAGCCGTCGCAAATTTGCTACCGATTTTTGCAATAAAGAAACCTTATATCATACTTTGAAATTTGTTTACTTATTTTAAATATATTTGTAAGTATACTTATTTTAAAATGTGTAAATTTTAAATATATGGTTTTTTTTAATTAAAATTTTAATATAATTTTATTAACAAGTAATAAGTTATGGATTGTTTTATGTGATTATTGATAGCATTAGTGGGAAAGATTGGATGTAAATATTTGATATATTTTATTAGAAAAATAATATAATTTATATTGAATTATTATAATAATATAGTAAAAATAATATAATTTTGAAATGAGGTTTTAGTTTATTTAAAAAATTGTTGGAGGGAAAACTTTAATTTTTTAGTTTTGGCGGGAAAATTTTGAAAAATTTTGAACATTTTGTATTTGTTTAAAATTTTAAGGGATTATGACCAAGACAAAATTTTAATATATAGCATTATTGTAATATTAACTTAATATATAAGAATAAATGAAATAGACGGAATCTTATAACTTAGCGGACATCTCACTGCTATTGCTACTGCTGTAGCTGCCTCTGCCTCTGCCTCTGCAACTGTACCTGGTACAAATAGCTTTTGCATTTGCCATAACATACACACCGCAATCACTTGGATCTAATAGCATGTGAATTGTGATTTTTTAAGGAACATTCCTCATATTCTTTCTTTTTTGATGAATAGGAACATTCCTCATATTCACGTACTTGTAAATCAAGAGAATAAGGAAAAGTGGGATGAAGCTACAATCCAGATAGTTATTGGACAACCCTACTGTGTATGCAACTCATATACTTCCTAAATTTGGTTCTAATATGTTGGAACCAAATTAAATTTGCTTGGATATCGGCATCCTTTCTTCAATTGTCTCAACTATCAATTCTTTGATTTCTGTATAATTTGTTTTCTTTATTTGTTACTCATGTAAAATGTTTAGTTAAGGTCTTCTGACATTTTTTTTGTTGACAGAAATCTTACTAACATTTTAAATTACATATTCAAATTTATTGCAGGTTGAAAAAATTGGTCTCGAGTACATGGATGTTGAAGGTCTGAAGAAGCTCAACACAAACAATAAATTAGTGAAAAAACATGCAATGAATGACATTATTAGAATTGAGATTTTATAAATATTTTATTAAAAGAATGAAATTTAAAATGTATTTAGAATGTTTGTTCATTGAATTTTACATATTATTATTATAATAAAATTTAGAATGTTTTATTATTCGGATGTTATATATATTTTCTTAGAAATATTATTATTTAAGATTTTCATTGTTATATGATTTAATTATATTTAAATAATCTTTTTTGGATATATTTATACAAATTTTAAGATATTTAATAAATAATTTTATAAAATTATAAATTAAATAATAATAATTTTTTAAAAAATAATAGCGACCGCTTAAACAATAGCAAATCCATCGCAGATAGCGATGGCCTTTTCCGTCATAAATCTGTTGCAAATTGTGACGGCTAAATCGGTCACAAATCGGTTGCAAATTGCGACGGTCAAATCGGTCGCAAATCGGTCGCAAATTGCGACAACCAAATCAATTGCAAATCGGTCGCAAATCGGTCACAAATTGTGACAGCTTTTTTCCGTCGCAAATAGAGACGAATTTCTGGTCGGTCGCTAGTAGATGCGGGGTTTTTTGCCACGACCAAATTCGTCGCAAATCCGTCGCTAAACTCAATTTGCGCCGGATTTGGTCATCGCAAATCTTGAATTTTCTAGTAGGGGGCTCTAATGGCGATCATCATCTGTTCCTTTGTTGAGCTTCAAAAAACGGAAGGAATTATGCATGCATGAGGAATTTCTCAATAATAACTTTGATGATTAGTCATACTGACGGACACTTGTCGGTTTCATATATATCATATGTTTTGCTGTGTACTTATTATTATTATTATTATTATTATTATTATCTCATTTCCGTCCAATGATTTCCTTAATGTGATTATAATAATACAAAAGTTTTCTTGTAAGCTTCATATATATATATATATACCGAATGAAATTTGGTTCTTATTTATATCTATACAAATTTGGTGGATGGATATAAATTTGGTCGTCATTTTTCGGCTGCCTTCCTCCATCTGAAGATCAAGATCATTAAATGATTTAAATTATGTTTATAAATGTTGAACTGATTTTGATCTGCGGAGTTTATGTGTTTTTTTTTACTTTTGATGAAGTTAAAAAAAAAAAAAGAAAGAAAAATGAACGCAGAAAGAGAAGAAGAAAGGAATTATATCCTATTTAATTGAATATGCATGCCCATGGTGAACTGAAATAATGGGTTATGTGTGCATGAGCCAGTAATAATTGTTTACGGTTACTTTGTGGTCTAGCTCCCTAATTGAAATATATAAATCACACACACACACACACACACACACACACACACACACACATATATATATATATATATATATATATATATATATATATATATATATATATATTTATGTGTGTGTACTTCAATTATGTGTATAGATTGAGGGATTGGAGGATTTCATATCTAAAATTTTGAGTTGTCATGGGGAGATAAATTGGAAGATGAAATCTTCAATTTCTAAGAAGGTAAGGAAGTTATCATTTAAACAATGGCGGTTACTATTTTTGATTAAGAAGCAATTTAAGTATATATATTGTTTATATTCAATCTCAGTGAGTTTTTGATAAAGATTTGGTTTCTTATTATTTTCTTGAGATCCTTGATAAAAATTTAGGTTCTTAATTCTTGAATCTTGTTTTGATTTCTTGATAGTGGAATCTTTAATGAAAGTTTTCTATATAATTTTTTGAGATAAAAGATCAATAAAGGAAGGTTTAACAAGTATTTAAGAGTGATGTTTTATATAAAGGTATTAGTTTAATAATTCATTAATTTAAGTATGATATTAATATTATTAAATTTAATAATTTAAGTTTACATGATTTAAATATTTTAGTGAGTGCGTTGGTCACCAAAGTGACCCACTCGGAGTTAATTAAATGATTTAAATTATGTTTATAAATGGCATAAATGACCTTTAAGAATAATAACCATTTATAATTATTAACATGTAGTTATACAGTTACCCAAATGTAGAATTATAACATGTAGTTATACAATTACCCAAATGTAGTTTTTAATTTTTTTTTGTCAAAAGGATATATTTCTCTAATAAAAAAGTTTGAGACTTTAAAAGTTAAAAAAATATTTTGGGAATAAAAATAAATTTATTTGAGAGCGAACTCACAAATTATTCATTATTATTATTATTTATAAATATATAAGTGATATTATATATTATTGAAATATTATATATATATCTATTACACGGCATATATATAAAGATTCTTTTAATTTTTTTTTTAAAAACTATGATTTATGATTTTCTTTCCTTAATTTTTTTAATTACTCAAGCAAGGATATCCTTTAATTGAGTAATCATAATCAATTATGATTTATGTGGATTCTTTTTAAATTCTAATACATTGATGGAGAATTAGGGTTCATTATAGATATGTATATATAAGACTGTGGGATTTCAATATTGTAAACCCGTACTTTTTATTTTATTTTTTTATTTTTTACCTTTCTTCTTATAATAATGACCAAGTCCTGGATGCATCTAATGAATCCATAGAGTCCGAACCACCACCAACACTGGCGATTGCCCTTGAATCCGATTCACCTATTAAAACAAAACATTCATCAAAGAAGAAAAAAATCAGAAACAAAAAAAAGGCAAAAACTATAAGGCTACTTGTCGAAACATCATGAACCAATGGTCTATCAACTATTAAAAAAGGTGTGGGGCGGCAACGATGACCTAATTATTGGTAGTAGGAGGATTGCTCAAATTCAACTCTAACTTCTCTACAATCCTCCTACTACCAATAATTAGATCGCCATTTGTCACCACCCCACACCTTTTTTGATAGTTCATAAATCATTTGTTCATGATGTTTCAAAGAAGTAACCTTATAGTTTTTGCCTTTTTTTGTTTCTAATTTTTTCTTCTTTGATGAATTTTTTGTTTTAATAGGCGAATCGGATTCAAGGGCAATCGTCGGTGCCGGTGGTGGTTCGGACTCTATGGATTCATTAGCTGCATCCCGGGACTTGGTCATTATTATAAGAAGAAAGGCAAAAAAAAAAAAAACAGGTGTGAACAAATGGTTACTATAAGGTGTGAAAAAAAAAGGCAAGAACTATAAGGTTACTTCTTCGAAATTTCATGAACAAATGGTCTATCAACTATTAAAAAAGGTGTGGGGTGGTGATGATGACCACGATGACGACCTATTTATGGGTAGTAGAAGGATTGTAGAGAAGTTAGAGTTGAATATAGAGAATACTAAGATTGTTTTGGAAAAGATGAGAGAAGAGAATATGTTTACAAATGCAATAGAGATGTTGAGCATTCCAAGATTCTTTTGAATAAGATGAAGAATTAGTTTGTTTTTTTTATTATTGTAATTTTTATGCTTTAGTTAATGTTATTGTTATATATTTTAATATTGGATTTATTTTTAAAAACAAAATTAAATTAATTTTTTTGTTATTTGAATATTGTTTTTATAAAAAATAAATTTGAGTTCTCATAATTTTCTTAATTTATGAAAAAATCTCTCTAATTATTTTCTAGAGATTGTCAATATCACTTAAATATTTAAGAAAGATTGAAATATTTAAAAATCGTTACTTTCCAATGACTCATTGTCTACAATATATTTTTTCTTTTATTTAAATTTACTATTATAAAATGCCTCTCACTCTCTTTTGAGATTAATTTTTAAAAGTTCAAAAGATTACTATTTTTTATAACTTTAAATTGTTTATATATATAAAAAAAAAGAATTCAACCAATTAACAATTTTTTAAGAATTCAACCAACAATAAATTTTTTTGAATATTATAGTAATCTAAAAAAAAATCAAAATCAATTTTACTTCTCTATATATATATATATATATATATATTTAAGTTGGTTAATTGAATTGTTTCTTATTTGTTTATCGGAATCAGTCTGAACTAAATTCTATCAAATTTAGCCGCAATTTAACTACTTTAAGAAGAAAGAAAAATCACGCATCCATTAGAATAATAGTTTTACTTCTTGAGAATATCTCCTAATGGTGATGATTATGTAATTTTGCATTGCTGACACTTAATTCCTACAAACCATAGTCAAACAATTAATATCAAAGTTTTTTTTGAGAATATTAATAAAGTAAGGTTATGTTTCACTACTCATAAATGTTCTTATATCCACAAATATATCATATGGTCATCTATGATTATAAAGGCAAACTATTTTGCTAACACTTTTTGAATTTTTAAAATCAAGCTTTAGCACTCACCTCAAGTGAATTTTGTTCATAGGTTATCTTCTAACTTTTTAAAAGTCTCACTACATGTCCTTCGATAAATTTTTGTCATTAGTCCTTTGATAACTAGAATTTATATCTTGTTTTTAAGGGTTATTTGTGCTTAGAGTTATAAACGAGTCGAGTCAAGTCGAACCAAATATCGGAATTTTGAACTTGGTTTGCTTAATTTTCTAACACTGTTTGAGTAGACTTGAAAATTAATCGAGCTTAAAAAATTATTTGAGTTTGTTTTGTTTAATAAAGAGCGAGCTCGAATGAGCTTTGTTTGCAAACAACTTGGTTTGTTTACAGCTCTAGGAGAAGGTAAGAGAAGGGGATGTGTCTAGGTACTCATAGTCAACTCGGGGTATCACTTTTGGTACAATGAGAACAATATCATGCCGTTGACCGTGGGTGCTTGCCAGACCCATAATCGCGATATGAGCTTGCGGGTTCGAGTCATAAAAATATTTAAATTAATAAAACAAGTAACTTCGAATAAGAGACTCTATAAATGCAAATTAGTCAAATTTGTAACTTCCAATACATAGGTAATTTGATTGGAGTTTTTATCAAACTATTTATTCATATTCTTTACTAATAATAAAATTATTTATTAATTATTTTTCTTTGGAAAAAAAATAATATTTAAAATTTTTTAATTAAGATATACATAATTTTTTTAAAAAAAATATAAATAAGTAAATGTATATAATAAGAAAAAAATAGAAAAAGTAAAAAAGAAATATTTCAGATCTTCAAAAAATAATTTTTCTATTTTTAAGCTGAAAATGGATAAGATTTAATGAAAATAATTATTTTGTCTAAATAAAAATAAAATAAGATTTTTTTATAAAGAGTTGTCCTGATATACCAGAAATATTTTTTTTTTCTAGCAAGTTTTCTTCTAATAAACCCTACCTAACATCCATCGAATTGAAGAGCTTAGTGTCAAATCAATTTGACGTTACTAAATGATTTATAAATATTAATTGTAAGTGTTATATTGCTTATCAAAAAAAATAAAAATATAAGTGTTATATAAAAATTATGATAAGATAGACTTTATAGATTCAGTTTAATTGAATTTAAATTAATTTAATTAGTAACTAGGGATATATTTTTTTTTTGGTGAATAGTAACTAGGGATATACAATAGTGTAAAAAAATAAATTAATATTATTGTAAAATAACTATAATAACAATAATATAATAAGATAGCACTATAAAAATCAAAATAATATAATACTTGTATATATATTATTATTGTTATTATAGTTATTTTACAACACATCATCAACACGATGCTTGCGATGGAAAAGTGTGTTGTGATCTAAAGTTTCATATCCATCGTCTTGGAGACCTCGAGCAATTATTAAGTAAGAGTCATAAAGCTTTTTTACTTAATGACGCATTTTATATCTGTGAAATTCACATAAAGTGAGACAAAGCAGACAATGTCATGAAGTAGAATAAAAAGAAAAAGAGAATGGAAGGGAGAGAGTATGAGATGTAAAAAAAAAAAAAAAAGGAAAAAAAGTGAATTATGTCACACGTGACATATATATATATATTTATTTTTTCCATTCTTGAATTTCGGTAACTTACCAAATTAACAAGAATAAGAATTTGCAATTGGGTAATTATTGCAATGGGCAACCCTCCCAACAACAGCAAGATTCCGTGTGTTATGATTACTAAAATGGTAATAAGAAGGTCTACATAGCAAAGCATAAAAAAGAAGCAATGTATGAAGCACGGTTGTTCTAAATTTCTCAATCAATTAAAATTCAGAAGAAATCTTACTGCATTTTGTTTTCCTGTCCAAATCGTTTCTACAGAATTTAATTTGTAGAGGAGGCTTTTAGGAGAAGAAAAAGTTGCTATGAGCGCAGTACTTAATCACGATAGGAAGAATAAGAAGCGGCGGGTAAGCGAAGATTGGTGCTTCATCTGCAAAGATGGAGGCACGCTTCTTCTTTGCGATCACAGGTTAACTTCTTCCACCATTGTTTCCTTCTGTTTCTAAATTTTTCCTTTTTCTGAATTCTGCATTTTTTATTTATTTATCCTGTTTTGGGAAACAGGGTTCTTTTGTCTTTTTCAATTTTTTTTTTTTTAAAGAAAAATATTTCTTTAGTGAAGATTTCTGAATAAAATAAACTCTCTCTCTCTCTCTCTCTCTCTCTCTCTCTCTCTCTCTCTTATATATATATATATATATATATATATATATATATATATACATACACAAGATTAGGGAGTGTTGGGTTGGGGCGGGGGAAATGGAACTCGACTCGGGTTTTGGAAGATGGAGAGTAGAACTGGATCATCAGTCAAACAGCTTTAGCGGATTACGAACCCATATCTATTAAAAGAAATTGATTTTGCATTTCAACTAAAAAATGTTCATGTCGGAGTCTTTGATTGTCTTTTTTTTTTTTTTTTCCAGGGACTGTGTGAAAGCTTATCACTCTCGTTGTCTGAAGAGGAGGAAGTTATCTACGCCGACCAATGATGAGTCTTGGCATTGCAGTAAGAACTTTGAAGTGATAATTTACCTTGTGTTGTTTGTGTTCATTATGACTGATGTTTCAATAAGGAAGAAATAGTTATATCAGACATGTAAATTCATTTATCTTATCTGATCTATCTATTATAATTCTTTTTCCCATCTTGATGAATGATCCTTTTTGTCTCTATATCTTCTGCTTCATCTTAGTCTACTTTTATTTGTGGATGTTACTTATTTTTCTTGAATTGAACCATAATATTTCAGATTGGCACACATGCTCCAAGTGTCAGGAGCATTCAACCTTTTTCTGTTATTGTTGCCCAGCATCTGTATGCAATGATTGTTTGGATGATGTACACTTCACCCTGATTAAAGGAGAATATGGATTTTGCCATAGATGTATGAAGCTTGCGCTATATCTTGAAAATGAGGTAAGACAACATGCATATTTTATCTCTTAATGAACTTTGTGTACCGAAATCTGGTGTCTGCATCATTTATTGGAGACTAAAGGGATTGTTATGTTAGATCGATGTAAAACTATGCGCTAGAGTAATATTGTTGAAACATTGTGATGCACAAGTCCAAGTTTCCTTCTACCTATTCAAAGAAGGAGGCTTCAAACATGGTGGCTACTTATTCAAAGAAGAAAGCTTCAACCATGGTGGCTACCACCCCACCTAATATTTTGTATCTATAAAAGGCAAAAATGTGCATGTATTCAAACATCTCAAAAAAATATACAATTCAAAATAATTCTTCTTCTATCAATATTCTCTCCTTTGATTTTGTACTTCATGTGTACATAGTTAGTTATTTTTGGTTATTTAAAGGCATTAAACTTCCAACAACTGGTATCGGAGCACAAGTCGATCAACGGCTGCACCACCGTAGCACAACTTCTGCACAAAATCAAATTCTATATTCGTTGTCATTGCAGCCTCTACCTCGATCTCACACAATCTTGTTCCCGTCTTCAATGGAGAGAGCTATGATTTTTTGAGCATAAAATTTAAAACCATCCTACGAGCTTATGATTTGTGGGATGTAGTGGAAAATGGTATTCCAAAGCCCGTAGAGTCAACTAAAAAAGAAGCGACAACTACGGAAACCACTTCCACTACGACCACAACTTTCGAAGGCTCACCGTCAACGACTAGCTCGATGAAAGAATGTCAAAAGAAAGATGCTAACGCATTAGCCAAAATTCATCTAGCTGTCACCGACACAATATTTCCAAGAATCATGAATTCTACTTCGGCAAAAGAAGCATGGGAGACATTGCGAGATGAATTTCATGACACCGTCAAAGTTCGGGCAATACGACTTCAAACACTTAGAAGAGATTTTGAAAATCTCTGAATGAAAGAAGGAGAAAATATCAAAGATTTCTCTTCTAGAGTGAATGGAATCGTTAGTCAACAAAAGGCCTACGACGATACCATCACGAATCAAAGGGTTGTAGAGAAAATATTGATTTCTCTCACAGAAAAATTTGATTCTGTGGTGAGCATCATTGAGGAGTTTAAAGACCTCTCAAAACTTTCCATCACCGGGCTTGTTGGGTCTTTACAAGCTCACAAGCAAAGAATTTCCCGGCGGAACGAGGTTTCCTCCGAAGGTGCTTTCCAGTCAAGGCACAAAAATAAATTTCAAAAAGGTGGAGAGAACCAAAACTGGCATGGCGGCAGCAACAACAAAGGAGAATACAACAACATCAAGGAAGGTGAAAAGAAGGCAAAATTCTCTCCTTGTGGTGTATGCAAAAAGCCTACACATCTTGAAAAAGATTGTTGGCACAAAGGAAAACCCCAGTGCTCGAACTGTAAGAAGTTTGGTCACACCTATCAAACCTGCAGATTCAAGAAAAATCAACAAGCTGGTGTTTCGAAATTGAAGAAGGAGAACACATGTTCTATGCGTGCCAAGCTGCAACGACAAAGAAAAATGATGTGTGGTTAATTGATAGCGGTTGCACAAATCACATGTAAAAAAACCAAAGTTGTTTCACCAACATCGATTCTACTGTAAAAGTACAGGTAAAAATGAGTAATGGAGCTTTGGTTGAATCCAAAGGCAAAGACACCGTTGCAATCCGGACATTGAATGGTACGAGGTTCATTGACAATGTTCTTTACGTCCCCGACTTGGATCAAAATTTGCTAAGTGTGCCTCAAATGATAATCAACGGTTACTCATTATTATTTGAATGTAACTCTTGTGAAATTTATGACCACAAGAAGAAAGAAATTGCAAGTGTCAAAATGGAGAACAAGACATTCCCGATTCAATGGAACTACGCCATTGAAAATTCACTAGTAACTAAAGCTGGTATAGATAGTTCACTTTGGTACAAAAGATTTGGGCATTGCAACACTCAAAGTCTCAAGTTGCTTTCCGAAAAAATCATGGTGAAAGATCTACCTATCATTAGTGATCTCAAGGGAATTTGTGAAGGATGCCAACTTGGGAAGATGCATCGGAAACCATTTCCTACAGGTGAAGCTTGGCGAGCCTCACGGAAACTTCAATTGGTGCACACCGATGTTTGCGGTCCAATGAGAACATCATCATTGGATAACAGTAAATATTTCATCCTATTCATTGACGATTTCTCTCGAATGACTTGGGTCTATTTTCTCAAAAATAGATTTGAGGTGTTTGGGACATTCCAGAAGTTCAAGAAAATGGTTGAAAATCAAAGTGGCGTCCAAATCCGAGACTCTCGGCGGCGACAATGGCACCGAGTATACTTCTTCCGAATTTAATAAATTCTGTGAAGAAGAAGGTGTACATCATCAACTGACCGTTGCATACACACCGCAACGGAATGGTGTTTCCGAAAGAAAGAATAGAACAAATATGGATATGGCAAGATCCATGATGGGTGATAAAAAGATATCAAACAAGTTCTGGGCTGAAGCAGCTTTTACTGCAGTTTTTAAGTTGTATATCTTTAGTATATCTTCAGTATATCCATGATGCATCCTTTAGCAAAATCTGAAGTACAGAGAGTTTCCATAGTTTAAAAAGTAGAAATAAGGTCTCTTGTATTAAGTATTTTTCTGTCCATGAATAACAGCCAAACTGCTCCTTACACATTTTGTTGGAAATATTAGTAGAAAATAAAGATTATCTAATTATAATAACATAAAAACGGGATAATAATATGAATTCTCATTTCTATTATTTAATATTAAACAAAAATACCTTTAAGATAGAAGACTTACTTGAGAAGAATTTAAATAAGGTAATAGAATAGTACTTAGTACTATTCCCTTAAGACGAGTTTTCGCCCATGTCCTTGGTGCTTAGAGCTTTCGGGCATCTGCCTCATAGAGTAAAACGATCACAATTGTTGAAGAAGTACAACAGTAGCAAGCCCAACGAACTTGCTTTTGTTTATAATAGTATAATGTGCAAACGATCCTTAAAAACTCTAGTAGGGAAGCAAAGAGAATAAAAACAAAAACAAAAAGAGAGCTTAAAAAAATTTAAGAGAATGATGAAATTGACCAAAATTATAAAGATAATAGATGAAATTATCCAAAAATTTTAAAAAGGGATGAAATCACAAAAAAATTATAAGTTAGGGGATGAAATTGGTCAATTTGCCTAAATAGATTTATAACATTTCCCTTTAATATCCATTGTACTAAACGAGTATACTATTATTTATGCGTAAATTTCTCCCCGATAACATTAATTCTCAACTTCTTTTAATCGACACAAACTAATTTTATATCTTAATGCAATTATAAAGGCCTTAGTGAATAAATTGATGTCTATATTTTAAATCTCAAAAAAAAAAAAATGAAACTTAGACAATTAATCTCTATATTTTATTTTAAATTATTTAATACATTGATCTTCAAATTATTTGTATACGGATTATTTGAATGAATTGTTAATAGATTTGGTTATCATGTTATTATTATTATCATTATTTTCTGCCATATCGATATTTAGCAATTGATTTTGATTTTTGATTGTTTACATATTTAATTAATTTTTTCCTCAAAATAGCTTTAAAAATGGATATAAAATTTTATTATTTTAAGTGAAATAAAAGACCAAAAACACTATTATCTACACGATTTTCGACGTCCGAAAGCACTCACAAAACAAATATTTATATATATACTAGAGGTTGGACGAGTGGCATGCAGCCCCCCCCCCCCGCCCTTTCAAGTTTCCCCCTCCCTTTTGTATAAAAAAATATATATACTGTGCAGAATGCGAAATATATAGGTGTTATATTTTTTTTAAAAGATAAATTTAATGTAAATATGAATTTAAAATAAAATATTATAAGATTAGTATCATAGATTAAAAAAGAAAAAAAAAATCAAAATATATAATTTGAAAATTATCTACCAATATAATATAATATTTTTAATTTTTTTTTTCCTCCAACTTCGCTTACAGCCAGTTTCGTCTTGGGCGTTTGTCTTGCAGTTCTAGCCGCAGGGTTTGCGTTCTGCCTGTATTCACTCCTTCTACTGTGGACTGTTCTTGAAGCTATTGGTTGTGCTATTGCCATAAAAGCCGGTGGTGGTAATTTTTGTCCTCGTTCGCGGAACTCAGCACATAGTCTCATCCATTAATTTCTTAGCTAGTTCTTGTTCTTTCTTCAATTTTTCAACTTCCTTCGGAGTCTTTCAACTTCTTGAGCATTATCTTCAACATCTCTATTTCTTCTTGAGTTCAACTAGTCTCTCAAATCTTGTGATGCATTTGCTCTTGAATTCAGATGATCTCTCAAATAATGGGTTTGAACAGAGAGTTGAGGTTGTCGTTGCGGTCACACTTGTTCTAGAACTGGATGCCTTTGTCCTAGTGTTTCTGGATTTAAAGGCGTATTAGTTCTTTGCATAGTTAGATGAGATGATGATGGCCTAGAAGATTGTCTTCTTGGATGTCTGTCTTTAGAATGTTCAGTCATTTTCTAGGAATCTTCTTGGAAAATAAAAAGATGAAAAAAAGCCCAGAAAATACAAAGATGATGAAACTAAAGATTACAAAATTTACAAACTACCGAAACTTTACTAGAAATGGAAGAACGATGATTTTGCATCGTTTCTTGATAACAAAACCAAATTGATGTTACAAATTAGTTTAATAAACTTTAAACAAGATTAAAAGTTGAAATAAAGCTAAAAAATGATAAAATTCCAGAAAAAGATGAATGTTGGATGAATATGACAAACCAATCCTTCCATAGAATGCTCCTCCGAATTTGCAAATAAGTTCAAAATAGAGATATTTTTCCGTTTGAACCCTCCGACGATCAAGTAAGTGAAAGATTTAAAATAACAATAAGAAGAAGATCATAATCTTCTTATATGCTTCTTGAAGACAAAATAAAGCAAGAAGAATACGAAACTCTAACTTGCATGTAAAATACACTAATGAATTTTAGTTCCTCATAAGAGAAAAAATGACTTGAGATCCCCTAAATGATAAGTCTATCCCTTTTATAAGTAAAATTACTTATCATTTAATGAGATTATGTCATATAATTTGTATCATATTAATGAGCATGTAACCTTTAATTCTTAATCATTTGATTTGTTATGGTCCCACCACTTAACCTTTCAGTTGATTTGACAATTTCCACTACGTCTTGCTTATATTTCATCAAGTATCACAATTCGTTAGTTCTTCAGAACCACACTTTGCTAGTCTTCATACTTCGCCAGTCTCCCTTTTAGTATATTTCTCTTCTCTAATTGTTGATTAAGTATTTATTATTTCCACGTGTCATTTTATCCTTTCACATATTTTTTAATTTTATGTCATAAAATGACGAAGGAGCCCCTCTGATGACTGGCTCTAATGGCGATCATCATCTGTTCCTTTGTTGAGCTTCAAAAAACGGAAGGAATTATGCATGCATGAGGAATTTCTCCTCCTTCTCCTCCTTTTGTAAAAATCTTTACTCCAATAATAACTTTGATGAGTAGTCATACTACTATACTGACGGACACTTGTCGGTTTCATATATATCATATGTTTTGCTGTGTATTTATTATTATTATTATTATAATCTCATTTCCGTCCAATGATTTCCTTAATGTGATTATAATAATACAAAAGTTTTCTTGTAAGCTTCATATATATATATATATATATATACCCGAGTGAAATTCGGTTCTTATTTATATCTATACAAATTTGGTGGATGGATATAAATTTGGCGTCATTTGTCGGCTGCCTTCCTCCATCTGAAGATCAAGATCATTAAATGATTTAAATTATGTTTATAAATGTTGAACTGATTTTGATCTGCGGAGTTTTATCTGTTTTTTTGACTTTTGATGAAGTTAAAAAAAAAAAAAAAAAAATGAACGCAGAAAGAGAAGAAGAAAGGAATTATATCCTGTTTAATTGAATATGCATGCCATGGTGAACTGAAATAATGGGTTATGTGTGCATGAGCCAGTAATAATTGTTTACGGTTACTTTGTGGTCTAGCTCCCTAATTGAAATATATAAATCACACACACATATATATATATATATATATATATATATATATATATATATATTTTATGTGTGTGTACTTCAATTATGTGTATAAATTGAGGGATTGAAGGATTTCATATCTAAAATTTTGAGTTGTCATGGGGAGATAAATTGGGAGATGAAATCTTCAATTTCTAAGAAGGTAAGGAAGTTATCATTTAAACAATGGCGGTTACTATTTTTGATTAAGAAGCAATTTAAGTATATATATTGTTTATATTCAATGTCCGTGAGTTCTTGATAAAGATTTGGTTTCTTATTATTTTCTTGAGATCCTTGATAAAAATTTAGGTTCTTAATTCTTGAATCTTGTTTTGATTTCTTGATAGTGGAATCTTTAATAAAAGTTTTCTATATAATTTTTTGAGATAAAAGATCAATAAAAGAGAGTGATGTTTTATATAAAGGTATTAGTTTAATAATTCATTAATTTAAGTATGATATTAATATTATTAAATTTAATAATTTAAGTTTACATGATTTAAATATTTTAGTGAGTGCGTTGATAACCAAAGTAGCCTACTCGGAGTTCATTAAATGATTTAAATTATGTTTATAAATGTTTATTTGACATAAATGGCCTTTAAGAATAATAACAATTTATAATTATTAACATGTAGTTATCGTTACCCAAAAATAAAAATATTTTGGGAGTAAAAATAAATTTATTTGGGAGTGACCTCACAAATTATTCATTATTATTATTATTTATAAATATATAAGTGATATTATATATTATTGAAATATTATATATATATATATATACTATTACACGGAATATATATAAAGATTCTTTTAATTTTATTTTTAAAACTATGATTTATGATTTTCTTTCCTTAATTTTTTTAATTACTCAAGCAAGGATATCCTTTAATTAAGTAATCATAATCAATTATGATTTATGTGGATTCTTTTTAAATTCTAATACATTGATGGAGAATTAGGGTTCATTATAGATATGTATATATAAGACTGTGGGATTTCAATATTGTAAACCCGTACTTTTTATTTTATTTTTTTATTTTTTACCTTTCTTCTTATAATAATGACCAAGTCCTGGATGCATCTAATGAATCCATAGAGTCCGAACCACCACCAACACTGGCGATTGCCCTTGAATCCGATTCACCAATTAAAACAAAACATTCATCAAAGAAGAAAAAAAAAAAAAAAAAAAAAAAAAGCAAAACTATAAGGTTACTTGTCGAAACATCATGAACCAATGGTCTATCAACTATTAAAAAAGGTGTGGGGCGGCAACGATGACCTAATTATTGGTAGTAGGAGGATTGCTCAAATTCAACTCTAACTTCTCTACAATCCTCCTACTACCAATAATTAGATCGTCATTTGTCACCATCCCACACCTTTTTTGATAGTTCATAAATCATTTGTTCATGATGTTTCAAGAAGTAACCATATAGTTTTTGCCTTTTTTTTTTTTTATTTTTTTCTTCTTTGATGAATTTTTTGTTTTAATAGGCGAATCGGATTCAAGGGCAATCGTCGGTGCCGGTGGTGGTTCGGACTCTATGGATTCATTAGCTGCATCCCGGGACTTGGTCATTATTATAAGAAGAAAGGTAAAAGAAAAAAAAAAACACCGGTGTGAACAAATGGTTACTATAAGGTGTGAAAAAAAAAAGGCAAGAACTATAAGGTTACTTTTTCGAAATCTCATGAACAAATGGTCTATCAACTATTAAAAAAGGTGTGGGGTGGTGATGATGACCACGACCTATTTATGGGTAGTAGAAGGATTGTAGAGAAGTTAGAGTTGAATATAGAGAATACTAAGATTGTTTTGGAAAAGATGAGTGAAGAGAATATGTTTACAAATGCAATAGAGATGTTGAGCATTCCAAGATTCTTTTGAATAAGATGAAGAATTAGTTTTTTTTTCATTGTAATTTTTATGCTTTAGTTAATGTTATTGTTATTTATTTTAATATTGGATTTATTTTTAAAAACAAAATTAAATTAATTTTTTTGTTATTTGAATATTGTTTTTATAAAAAATAAATTTGAGTTCTCATAATTTTCTTAATTTATGAAAAAATCTCTCTAATTATTTTCTAGAGATTGTCAATATCTCTTAAATATTTAAGAAAGATTGAAATATTTAAAAATCGTTACTTTCCAACGACTCATTGTCTACAATATATTTTTTCTTTTATTTAAATTTACTATTATAAAATGCCTCTCACTCTCTTTTGAGATTAATTTTTAAAAGTTCAAAAGTTACTATTTTTTTTATAACTTTAAATTGTTTATAAAAAAAAAAAAAAAGAATTCAACCAATAGTTTAGGTTATGAACATGTGGGTAGTAATCAAATAATTCTAAGCTAATATTTATGAAATATGTCAAGGTTTATGATTTTCCTTCTAATTGATTGCAGGAAGAATGTGAAGTTCTAAGGCAGAAAATGAATACTGGGCTACTTAATTAACTGAAGCCTACTACAGTGAGTAGTCTGTCCTTTTACTTGAAGAATGAAAAAAGCATCTAGTAAAATTATATTATGAAAACTGCAATGAACAGAAACAGCTTGTCAGTGACTTTTAAACTTTACCAGAAGTTTTATTTTTTGCAAGAAACCCATGTAAATACGTATGTATCCTTGTACACTTTTCTAAATTTACTGTTCCGTCTGAAAAACAGTTGAATGCATCTTTCTCATATTTTCGTTTGCCTTCCATGTGGTATAATGTCTTCCAAAAATTCATTGCTCATATTTCTTTGATGTGATTCTCAACAGATTAGGACTCTGGAATTTTTTGTATTAATGCTAAAAGATATTTGACCCAATTGATTTAAAAGGTTTTATTTTTATTCTTTTTTCTTAACCATTTTTTCATTATTTCTATAGTTAGTTTATTGGTTCTCTCACAAGCAAATAACTGAAGTTTATAATTTACACAGTTAATGAGAAAGAATTGATGCGTTGAATATAAATTAAAGTTTTGAACCTCATTATTTATGCATACTTGTCACCTCTATTATAAAGTAATTATGAATCAAGGTTAAATAATTTAAAATATATTAAAATGTTATATATTTAAAATATATGTACCAAGGTAGTTTGAAAGATTAAAATGTTTTCTATGTTTTCTTAATATATGTATATATATATATATTTTTTTTTATAAAAAAAAAAAAATCAAATGATAAAAATTTTGTCTCCCTTTTAAATTCAAATTGATAATCATCTTATGACTCAAGAATTCATAAATTGAAAGTCACCATGAAATACAAAACCCTCAAAGTTATATATATATATATATATATATATATATATATATATATATATATATATATATATATATATATATATGAGACGGGTATCACATCTATCACAATCCGGACCTACACGTTCTATAGTCGTGGCACGGGGGCTTGCAAGTCTAAGTCGTGACAATTGGTATCGGAACGGGTAGTCAGCCCGAACTATGGTAACTAAGTGCTACACCTTAGGGGTGAGAACCACCTTAAAAATCTTGAACATCTACTGGTTGATTTTGGATTGAGTCCAATTATGTTTGGTTAGGTCTAACGAGGATGCTACGCCATAAAGGGGAGGTGAATGTGATACTCCATCCCACATCGAAATGATAAGTGAATGTGTAATAATATATAAGAATGAGTTTAAGTACTTATAATCAATTCGATATCTATTTTGGTACAGTAAAAACAACATCAAGTAGTTTTGTGTGTCGTCCGTCAGACCTAATAGTTGCAGCACCGGCCTCTCCTGATTGTGACATCAACACTTACTATGATTATAACATTCTGCTCTTGATTTTCTCCATAAATTTTAATGGTTTATTCTATATCTTCCATATAAAGCACAATGGTCAATCTTTCCATGTTCTATATTGTAGTACCCGAAAGAAAATAATCATTGACCAAACTATATTCTTGGAGCAGGCAATTGAGACCCTTAACCATAAGACCTCTCCCTCTTAAAACGCTCTTCCAAAATATAAGATGACATAGAAGTTTCACACACATTTAGGAAGCATTCATGAGCATAGTAGATAGATTTTAGATTTTGTGTGACAAAAAAAAAAGCATTCATTCAAGGAAAATAACACATCCAACCTAATAAATTGCAATCAATATACTTTCTCCATATAAAGTGACCACTCAATTATTTATTTATTTATTTATTTTTTGATGTAAAGCGATACTTTACTCAAATAATGACATTCGAAATACATGTTAGTGACAAAAATATTTTAAAAATTTTCAAATATATATATATATATATATTCCATTCTTTTACTATTTAGATATCAAGCCCCAAACTTCTTAAACTATCATCCATTACATTCTTTCTTTCTTTTCTTTTTTTTCTCATCAACATTGTTTCACTTCTCATTAGCATAACCTAATCAAAAAAAAAAAAAAAAAAAAATACAATATATATATATATCAAAATAAATAAATATAATGAGAAAGATTCATGAATTTTTATAGATGGAAATAGCTTTTTGCAAACTCGAGAATGCCTTTTCATATCGAACGAAGCCCAATAACCAAAATTCAAAATTGTCTTCTGTCACTATTTGTATGTACTTTTGTGTTGGTTTCTCCACATTCATACTTTCCTTTGCCACACTTATTTTTTTCACTGGTATTATTACCTGCATTTTCAATTTACAAACACATTAATATTCCTCCTTACATTTTTATTTATTTATTTATTTATTTTGCATGCAAAAATAAATTTTTTTCCTAATATTTTTAATTGTACAAATTAATGTTACGTCATTAAAAAAATTTCAAAATTCTCTCCTTTTTCTTCCGCATTCACAAGAAAATATATCATATATATATATTGTAGGAAATCCGAATCATCCAAAATTTAAAATCAATTAAATGTATATATATATACACACTACATTTTTCATATAAAACTTAGTCCTAATTATATTATATTTATTATAAACGATAATAATTACTTATAGTTTACTTTTACATATTACTTATACATTTTTTTTTTGTTGTATTACTTAGGTTTAGATACACGTATAGGTTTAATTTACTTTTTAAAAAATAAAATTTATAATCACAGTAAAAAAGTATTTTAATTATTTGAAATGATAAAATATATTATTTTGAATATATTTATAAATTTTTAATGTGATTTGTGATTAATTTTATTTTAAAAAAAATTACACAAATATTAGGTTAAAAAAAGATAAAAGTATATTCATTTAAAATTAATTAAACTAACACAACATAATTATCTAAATACCCATAAATACTTTAATTAACATTTAAGGATAATGTTTATAAAAATAAAAATTATAATCTAATAAAAATTTTATAAAAACCCAAAATTTTTTTTACTTAGAATAAATTTTATATAAACATTAACTTAACAAAACATACTAATGTCAATTCTTAATAAATTAACATGTGTATTAATTTTATTGGTCTACCATCCTTAATTATTTTATTTTATTCTTTTTTTAAAATAATTCTACCTCAGGTCATAGGTTATGAATGAGAATGTTATCAAATTACACTTTCTTAACAACTATTATTATTATTATTATTATCCCGAAGATTCATCAAATTAATGGTTGTCCATCGAATAATTATTTTTATCCTTTAATCTTGATATAACTACATAATCAATAAGATGTGAAGTATCACATATACATTTAATCTCGGGTGACAAATGGTACCTTAAAATTTATCATTTCCTTTTTTTCATCCTAGAGAGTCTACTCTCTTTTATAAAATCGCACTTAAAAATCATTTTTGAAAATGATATAACAGTATCATCTATTCTCTTTATGATTTCTCTCTTTCAGTTTTATATAATTTCAAAATATATTATTATTATTATTATTCCGTGCCCTCAAAAGACTTATTTATTCAAAGTCCAGCCACCACATCACTAATCAATTCCCATGTTCCCAGCCAGCCACACGTTTTCATCCCATCACCATCTCTACTTTTGAGAAATCTTGTTTCTCAAAACTGTTATCCATACTTTCTACTACTAAAATATAATGAATTAGAATTATAAAAATAATTTTTTTACCCAAAAAAGAATTATATAAATATTTTAACAATTTTTTTATCAACATTCCTTGACTGGAAAATGTTTGAAGAAAGCTTCCCTACACTTTCCAGAACACGTTTACGGAACCCAATTTCGTTCTAGGAATAAAATTCAAATCTTCGTTTCCATAAATTATTATTGAAATAAGTTTTTTTTTTTCTTTTTTTTGGTAAATATTATTGAAAGAAAACACTTGTGTATGTTTTAGATATTAAAAAAAAAAAAAAAAAAAAGGTAAAGAATTAAAACATCAAGCGAATATTTAAAATATGTAGAAGAAGAAGAAGAAAAGGAAGGAAGAAGAAAAAAAACCTTGTATGGTGTTCTAAGAAGGATTCCAGAAGGCGAAGAAGAAGAAGAAGGTAAAGTAATTGGCTTTTCACCGCAGAAAGCAACTTTATGTGTAGAAATGAAGAGAATTCCGGCAATCGGACCTGCTGTTGTTGACAAATAGCATTGAGAAGCTTTCAATAATTTTTCCCCTTTTTCTTCTTCTCCAAATACTTGCTTGAATATGTTTTCCCTTCCGCCTTTTTTAATAATTTTCGCTCCAACACTCAGTTTTCCTTTCACCGTTTCCGATAACTTTTGCCCCATTTTCACTGCAATTTATTGTCTCAATCCAATTAATTTCTTCAATCCAACTAAAAAACTGATGGATAGATAACATAATTCAATAAATATTAGAATTTATTTTGTCCAAACAAAAGTAATTTTTCACGGAATAATTCTTTTAGGGTTTTTTTTTTGGGGGGGGAAAGGAGGAACTACTCACCATGTTCACGAATTCTGTTGACGTAATTTCGAGTCTTCCTCAGATCAAAATTCTTCTTTTCCATCACCGTGGAAGAATCCTCCGATGAAGAAGGACTCAGACAGCTGGAAGTAGTGAGCTCAGATACAGAAGAAGGCCTACGGCTATGGCTGTCTGGAGTTGTTCCACCGGAAGAACTCATGAGAAAAGAGCTTTCACAAAAATTATCATAAAACTGAAATTTTTTATCCTCTCTTTCCTCCATCTTTTCCCTTGTTTATTTATTATTTGGTTGGTCTATTATTGTTAGACGTGGCCAATCCTCACATTTGGAAAATTATGCGAAAGATATTTCACCTACTCTATTAATATAAGATAATTTTAAAAAAATATTTAAAAATAAACGGTAAGAGTTTAAACCCAATAATATATTCAAACCTTTTTCTTCTTTCCTTCCCCTTTTTGGCATTTTGCGATTACAAGTTGCTAGAAGAAACACTTTTTTTTTTTTTTTTTTTTTTCTTCTAACCTGCTCAACCTAGTAAATTTAGGGCTCACAAGTTGAAAGTCCAACCAAGCTAGTTAAAGATATCAGTCTTTCAATTACCTAAAAGGCATAATGTTCAAATCATTAACTCAACCCAAAAAACCTTTAACTCTGTCTCTTCAACTCCTCTCCTCTTTGTTGCCTTCCTCTTCACTGGCCAAGTGAAAATTTTAGCTCCAACAAAAAATTTATCTTGATCGGAAATCTTTTATTTACTTTTTTTTCCGGTTCTTTTTGTTTTCTTTTTCTTTTGTGTTTTTTTTTTTTTTTAATGTTTTCGCTTTTATTTTGTTTATTTTTCTATTTATTTCTTTCATACTATCGCTAACTTTTACTTCTTATATGCAAAACTTTCAACTAGTATTTAAATATCGGTTTTTTCTTATTCTTGTAGAAAAAAAATTTGTTAAACCCAGATTAGAATATTTTCGTATTTTGTTTTCTTTTTAGATATTGTATAAAATTTTTGATATGCCGAAAACTCATTGCCAATGATAGCCGGTGGCCAGTCACCCTTCCCCAACTATTCATAGTACATGCAATGACGAAGCTTCCAAAAATCATTGAGAATGCAAGTGATAAATCTATGAATAACAGGGACACAAATTTGCTTGCTGAAATTCTAAAAATAATAATAATAAAATAGAAAAACTCAAAGGTTCTACACTATAGTATAGTTCTGTCTCAAGTAGATTATTCTAACTAAGTAACTTCAAGTATATTTTCATAGAGAATTTTCCTTTTCATTTTTATTATCCTAATTCATTCAATTCTCAAAGGAAAGTTGAAGAAGAAACTCGACAGTGAAAGAATTCTGAAGTGCCACCTCCACCTGATTCAGCATGATTGAGGGAAGAAGAAGACTAGATTTAGATATGATTTTTTTATTTCTATTTTTACCCTTTTAATTTACTTACTTTTATATAAATTTATTTTATAAATGTTGATTGTTATTTGATCATCAATGTAATGATAAAACTTACCAAATTATTAAGATAAGGAATGAAATAATATACAAATTTTATATAGGAATGAAATCACAAAAATTATATAACTTAAGGGATGAAATTTGCTAATTTATCCAAAAAAATTGAAAAAATTGTAAAAAAATTTGGTTTTAAGCATTTTGATTTTGTCCTGATAATTGGAAGAGTTGGTGGCCTTTGTTGTTTTTGAAACACCAGATCAATCTAAAAGTGATCATTTCTCTACTTCTCTCATCAACTGCCTTGTCTTTCACAAAGATTATCCTACTCCTTGGCAACTACTAGCAATATATGACCCCCTAGCCCTATTAGTAAAAAAAAAAAATTATGTTTAAGATTATTGAAGGACATCTCTACATCATTGCAGCCACCGATTATTTCTCAAAATGAGCAAAAGTTATTGCATTGAAGGAAGTAAAGGAGAATGTCGCGAACTTCATTCGCGTAAACATCATATTCCGGTACAGAATTCCAAGATACATCATTACCGATAACGGTAAGCCTTTCCGTAATAATCTTGTAAAGCAACTTTGCGACAAATTTGAGTTCAAGTAATTCTTCTAATCAATGTATTATGCACCTGCTAATGGTCTAGCTGAAGCATTCAACAAAACACTTTGTAATCTGTTGAAGAAAGTAATTGTCAAGTCAAAGAAAAATTGGCATATGAGGATTGAAGAAGCTTTATGGGCATATCGTACAACGTTTCGAACTCCTACGCAAGCATGTCCTTATGCATTGGTTTATGGTGTGGAGGCTGTTTTACCGCTAGAACGTCAAATACCTTCATTAAGAGTAGCAATTCAAGAAGAACTTACCAACGAGTATAATGCTCACCTGCGCTTGGAAGAGTTAGAAGCTTTGGATGCACAACAAAGATTGGAATGTTATCAAGCTCGTTTGTCGAAAGCTTTCAATAAAAAGGTAAACATTCGTTCCTTCCAAGTTAGTGACATGGTGCTTGAAGTGCGAAGGCCAATCATCTTTCCACAAAAGATCAAGAAGCTTGAAGCAAAGTGGGATGGTCATTATGTTGTGGTTGAAGTATACTCAAGTGGTTCGTATAAGCTCGTTGACAAAAATGGTGTTGAAGTTGGACCAATCAACGGGAGATACTTGAAGCGCTACTATGCTTGGAAGTTTGAAAATAACATCCTCCTTGACGTACGAGGTTAAATTGCATGTTACTTCTTGATATGAGTTTAAACTATCTACAAAGTTGAAGAAGGCTCCTTGACACTAGTGTAAACTGTTTGCAAATTTGAATAAGGTTCCTTGATACGAGTGTAAACTATCTACAAATTCAAAATGCTCCTTGACGCACGAGTTTAAATTGCATGTTACTCCTTGATATGAGTTTAAACTATCTACAAAGTTGAAGAAGGCTCATTGACACGAGTGTAAACTGTTTGCAAATTTGAAGAAGGCTCATTGATACGAATGTAAACTATCTACAAATTCAAAATGCTCCTTGACGCACGAGTTTAAATTGCATGTTACTCCTTGATATGAGTTTAAATTATCTACAAAGTTGAAGAAGGTTCTTTGACACGAGTGTAAACTGTTTGCAAATTTGAAGAAGGCTCCTTGATACGAGTGTAAACTATCTACAAATTCAAAATGCTCCTTGACACACGAGCTAAAATTGCATGTTACTCATTTGATGCACGAGTTGAAATTGCAAATTTGAACTACGTTCGGCTTTATTCCTTTACGGAATACATAAGCAACTTAGAAAAATTTTAAGTTCAGCCATAAAAAAAAAATAAAAAAAAATAAATCCTAAAATAAATAAATAAATAAATAACTGCAGTGATAAAAAAACGCTGCACAAGAGTGAAAAAAAAAATGCCAAAAATAAAAATGAGTTAGAAAAAAAAAAAAGAAGAAAGAAATCGATCAAGGCCCAAAGAAAAAAAAATCAATCAAAAATTGCCCACATAAAAAAACGAGCCCAAATAAAAAAGGGGCAGCCCAGAAAAAAATCATCAGCTGAAAATATAAAAAATATACCGGCCAAGATAAAAAAAAGTCAGGCCGAAATAAAATAATGTAAACATGAAACCCCAAAAAAATGAAGAAGAAAGGCGGCAGAATATGAAAAGCTGGCCCACTCAGACAAAACAAAATTGGCCATCGCAGGAAAAAAAAAAAAAGGGAAAAGTTGGCCCACACATAAAAAAAGAAATATTGGCCCATACAATTGGACGATGGACGATCCTTTGATACTTCAAATGCTGAGGGTCATCAATCTTAAGATCATGACATTACAGCACCTTTGGAAAGATGATATTCGGTCACTTTCTATTAGGAAATTTCGTGTCAAGTCTTAGAAGAAGTTGGACCTAAGCCTGCGTGTCATCAGGAACATCGCCTATCTATCTACAGATCATCTTCTTCTGCTGGGATTGGGAATTTGAGCTTCGTACCTACTCCAGAGACGGTTAACTTTATAAGCAAGTTGGTATCAAATTCAACTCGCTCAAGCACCTCTACTGCTAGTGTCATGGATTATGGTGTAGCAATAAATTTCTTACCTGAAAAGAACCATGTTGAGAAGAACTGCTCATTTTAAGCGCTCAATTATCGTTGAATTCTTGACGTCAATAAGCAGCCTCTTCTCTCATGTATAAAAGCTAAACTTCAGGAGAATAACTATGTTAGAGCCATTGCTTCTCTACACCTCAATGTTGTACACGAAATTGTTGAAAGAATTTCAAACGTAACAGCATCACAGGTTGATGTGGCAGATTTTAAATCTTCATGTAGGGAAGCAAAAGGGGGTCTCTACGACACCCATAATGTCACACACAAGACTATCAACCAATATCACAAATTAATCAACCCAATATTGTCACAATAACTTCACCAAATTAAAATCAATAATATTGCAATGAATACACAACCATAATAAGAATATTAAAACTGTAAAAATACACAATTTAGAGACCAATAAAATAAGAAGTTAAAGAAAAAAATAAAAATTATTAAATATTAAATATTAATTGGAAGTAAGAAAAAAAAATCCAAAAGTTTAACTTAATTACAATGATATAATTAAAAACTTGTATATAATAGATATAGTACGTAAACCGTATATTTGAGTGAAAGGTGTTTTGAAAAAAAAAAAAAGTGAAATTGAAAAAGGCGGAATTTACCTTTTTTTTCAATAGGCGGCATTCCACCGAATTACACAAATCAGATTTTCACGTTCACAGTGATTTTGGAACGGCAGAGAAATCAACTAATAAACACGAAAAGAAAAGAGAGCAAGCAAATGATGAAGAAGGTCTTGCATGTAAGCTTTGGTTGACACTTGTTCAATGATTTACTAAGGCATGGAGAATTGAGAAATATATAATGTGGAGGATGGTGATGCTGCTTATCAACATTTCTGAAGCATTGGATTATTGTCTCCAAAGTGCTGAGTTGAGGTATTGGAATTTGTGCATTATGTATGATGGAAGATTTTGGCAAAACTTCAAAATCAAATACCCGAGTGTGACGGTTTTCCTCTTGAGCTGTTGCTTTGGTTACGCACATCCATGGTTGATTAGAATAACACAATGTTCTAACCAGTACTTCAAGCCATGCGAGTCCAAGGATCATGAAAATCGAAGAACACCTCAAGTATGATCAGAGATAATCAATTTTCTACCTTAACAAACAGCTGCAAAAAAAAAAAAAAAAAAAGTTAGAAAATAAATGAATAAATTGTTTCTTTGAAAATTTGAGACTTGAATGTTTTCAACAATCCTGAAGGAGCCAAACGGTTCTCCAAATCCTGAAGAAGACTTGAAGACTTGAAGACATGGACTTGAATGATAATGTTAGAGGTGGGTGGTACCTCTTTATATTGATCTTCAAAATCACAAGTCATAGAGTCCTTGTAGGACTATATTATATATATATATATATCTTTTATCATTCAAAAAAATGTTTTGGGTACAAACTCTTCACACTCGAACAAGTCCCAAAAAGGAGCAATTTATAGATATACAAATTTTAATTATATATTTAAATATATAAAATTAAATATTATTTATATATTTATATTTATATTTTATATATTTGAATATTGAAAGATTTTGTCCCATAAAGCTAAGAATCCGAGAGATATTCGAATGATACCGAACCTCTGTGACAATTGGCCCTTCTTCTCTAAGTCCATTCCGAGACAAACTCGGATCGAGATCAAGCCCAAAGGCTCTCGACATCGAATCCATTCCGAAATCCAGCCGAAAAAGCCCCTCAGAAGAAATCAAATCAATTGGATCGGGATAAACTCAAAACGTCCCTCGAATCCACGACGGATCGAATCAACAGATCCATAAACTCTGTAATCTTATTTGTTATAATTATTGTATTCAATATGTATTTCTTGTATTTTTGAATTTACAGGAAATAAAAGAAATTATTGTCCACAAATTTAGCACGCCTAGTGGGACCATCTCTACTGTTCATCTCTTTCTATCAAAATACGGTGGAGTCCAAGAACGACAATGTCAACAAAGGTGATGACAATGTCAACAAAGGTGATTCAAGCAATGTTGCTTGTAGGCACAAGCGTTGGTGGTTCGACGTTCGAAAAGGAAAAGGAAAAGGAAGAGTGTTTGTTGATTTGCGGAAGAGATCGATTGACGACACATCCCAAAAATACAGTAATCGGCAGATAGGCCATCCCCCAACCTCCCCAACGGGAGTTCGACACCCACCCTCTTCCCCATGTATAAAAAAAAAAAAAAAATATATATATATATATATATATATATATATAAAATTAAAATTTATATATCTACAATTTCTATTTCAGTTTTAATTTCTTTTATCATTTGTAACCAATTATTTATTTTTTAAGATTACAATATTTGATTTCTTTTATAGCACTCTTTCAATTATTTCTAATTCGTAATTGTTTTTCTTTATTATTTAATATTTTTCAACCTTTTATTTTTTTTGATATTAATATTTTTAATTTTAATTAATTTATTATTTATTAAAACTTTTAAAATATTATATTTAATAAAAATAATTATCTCTTAATTATTTCTAACTTTTTTTTTGGTCCATCTAATAACTATAAGTAATATTTTTAATTCTTAATTATTTATTCTTTTAAATTTTAATGTTTTTAAAAAAAATTATGTAAGTTTATATTGAGTTGTGAAATCTAGTATATCTATTAAAGCGTGATATAATTCAATAATTTTATAATATTAATTTAATAGTTAATACAAATGTATATTATGTATATATTCATAAAATTTAAAATCAATAAAATATATAATGAACGTTTTGTATATAAATAATACCAAAAATATAGTAAAAATTTAAAATTTTAATAGTAAAATTTTTTATATCAACACTTGGGAGCGAAATGTAACACTAGTATTCACTCTTTAGAAAAGACTCCCACTCCTAAATAGAGAAGAGCAAGGTGCGTAGCGGAAATAAAGTCTTTTCCTTCTTTCCCATCGGGATAGGTTAAACCCAAGTTTGGCCAAATTTATTTGTCAAATTACACACCTGACCCATACTTCAAAACCATTGCACAAAATGGCTTCATCGAAGCCAAGATCTGCGTCTTTAAACTGAAGTCGCATTCCGAGAATGCGACTTACTAAAAATAGAAGTCGCATATCCAGAATGCTACTTCACCTTTCCATTAATGGAAAGTTGCATTCTGAAAATGCAATTTCTGTATAAATTTCACACTAAGTGAAACGACGTCGTTTTATGTAAATGAAACGGTGTCGTTTGAGTTCGTTTAACGGATACCACTTCAATATTAATTTAAACGACGTCGTTTTGTGAAGTTGCATTTGCAAAATACAACTTACGTATAAATTTCACAACTAAATGAAATGACGTCGTTTTGTACAATTATTTTTCTTATAAACTATGAAGTATTAATATTATTTTAAAATCTTTAAAGGAAAAAATACAATTTAAGAATTAAATTCATATTAAGACTCGTTTGTTTAATAATTTATTATTTATTGACTACACTCCAAATTTCTAAAAAAACGTGTACTCGTAAAATCTTGTCAAATTATTACTCTCAATATAAAAATAAAATAAGGACAATTCAACTAAAATATGTGTATATTGACTACACTCCAAATTTCTCAAAAAATGTGTACTCGTAAAATCTTGTCAAATTATTACCCTCAATATAAAAGCAAAATAAGGACAATTCAACTAAGATATGTGTATATTGACTACACTCTAAATTTCTCAAAAAACGTGTACTCGTAAAATCTTGTCAAATTATTACTCTCAATATAAAAGCAAAATAAGGACAATTCAACTAAGATATGTGTATATTGACTACACTCCAAATTTCTCAAAAAACGTGTATTCGTAAAATCTTGTCAAATTATTACCCTCAATATAAAAACAAAACAAGAACAATTCAACTAAGATATATGTATATTGACTACATTCCAAATTTCTCAAAAAACGTGTACATGGAAAATCTTGTCAAATTATTAACCTCAATATAAAAGCAAAATAAGGACAATTCAACTAAGATATGTGTATATTGACTACACTCTAAATTTCTCAAAAAACGTGTACTCGTAAAATCTTGTCAAATTATTACCCTCAATATAAAAGCAAAATAAAGACAATTCAACTAAGATATGTGTATATTGACTCTAAATTGTCTTTATTTTGTTTTTATATTGAGAGTAATAATTTGACAAGATTTTACGAGTACACGTTTTTTTAGAAATTTGAAGTGTAGTCAATAAATAATAAATTATTAAACAAACGAGTCTTAATATGAATTTAATTCTTAAATTGTATTTTTTCCTTTAAAGATTTTAAATTAATATTAATTTTGTTTTTTTTTTTAAAATTAATATTAATACTTCATAGTTTATAAGAAAAATAATTGTACAAAACGACCTCGTTTCATTTAGTTGTGAAATTTATACAAAAGTTGCATTTTGCAAATGCAACTTCACAAAACGACGTCGTTTAAATTAATATTGAAGTGACATCTGCTAAACGAACTCAAACGACACCGTTTCATTTACATAAAACGATATCGTTTCACTTAGTGTGAAATTTATACTGAAGTTGCATTTTCGGAATGTAACTTTCCATTAATGGAAATGTGAAGTAGCATTCCGGATATGCGACTTCTATGAAGCAGATCTTGACTGCGATGAAACCATTTTGTGCAATAATTTTAGAAGTATGAGCCAGATGTATAATTTGACAATAAATTAGACCAAACTTGAGTTTAAACCTAGTATTATATATAATTTATTGGGTTTGGGGAATTCATAAGCACCTGAAAAGACGACTCATGGACTTACCAAAAAAAAAAAAAAAAAAAGACGTCTCATGGGTTCGGCAAACATGCGGCGGCCCCGGCAAAAGCCATAATCATTTCAAAATTTTCTTTAATGAACAGAAAATTCGCGAGAGAAGAAAAGGAATAGTGAAATTGTGCAGAGATTTTGCTTCTATTGGATGGGGAAAAGAAGAGCCGGAAAACGTAAAAAGCTGGAGAACGAAGACCGGTGCTTAATCTGTAAAACCGGAGGAGGCCAGCTTCGTCTCTGCTATTCCGGGTAATTTCCCGTTGTTATTCCTATTAATTATAAGTTCTCCCAATTTCTGTACTTGTTTTGGTTAATCCTATTATTAATTTTTTTCCCCTTTATTTAATTTTATTTTTATATTTTACTCTGTGGCATGATTGTAACTCATAACCTCTACATCTTGTTGTGATCTTTGTTGTTACCTTCGCACTGCCAGTGCCAGTTCTAGTTATACCTTTTTGCCATTTCCTATTAATTGAAATAATTCATGCCATGGCCTATGAAGTTCTTTGACAAAACATTTGTTTCTATTTTCAGTAATTGTCAGAAAGCTTATCACTCTCATTGTTTAAAGAAAAAGAAGAAGTTGTATACGCCGAGTAGTGAATTGTCATGGTGTTGTAGTAAGTACTTTCTCAACACAAATTGCCTCACCTCTTTCTTATTACTTAAATTGTTTATGGACTTGGAAGTCTCTTATCTTGCTTGCATTTATATTCTTTTTAACTATGTTGTAAAATTCTAAAACCTAACGCAGGAAGGTATACATGTTACAAATGTGATGAACCTTCAAAATTTTTCTGTTGCTGCTGCCCGATTGCTCTATGCCGTAATTGTGTGGATACTAGGCCCTTTTTTCTAATTGGAAAACACAATGGATTTTGTCATGAATGTAGGAGGCATTACAAGTTTTTGGAGAATGAGGTAAAAGATGGAATTGCAAATGCTTGATCAAGTTGATATCTAAAAATGCCAAAATATGTACTTTTCCAAAATTTTAGTATTCATACTTAGTAGAACTTTTCCCTCTAAAATTTTCATATGATTCAAATTTTAAATTCACTCGTCAGAATAACATGAGGGACTGAATCTATGTTAAATTAAACATTAATTTACAAAACTTTAAGATTTAATCTAATTAAATTTCTTATTCTTGTTTCCAAAATTAAATCAGAATTTCAAATCAAAAGTTGATCCAAATATATCCTAGTTATTACTTTATATTCTTGGTATTGAAGTTTTTGATTAAGATAGGAAGCAAGTGGCTTCAATGATTCATACGGCTTGCATAGTTTAAACTTTCTTTTTCATAGAATAGATTGCATCTCTGCCTTTAATAAACTTTCTTTCTTTTTCAACTTTTAAATCTGTTTTGCCTTAGTATGCTTCAAGAATCATCAACTAGGGCCATGTCTTCTCCTTTTGTCCATGCAGAGAATGTGTTGGAAAAAAAAAAAAATAATAAAAAAAAACCAAATGGACAGCTTCTTTCTTTTTTTTTTCTTTTTTTTTTAGTTGTAGTTTTTTTTTTTTTTAAAAAAGTAGTGTTTGTACTTGGATAGAGTTAGAGTTTTTATGTGTATATTTGTACTTTTTTAAGTGGTAATCAATTACTATGTATATACAAAGCATAAAAAGTTTATTTTTAAACAAAAATTGAGATTATTCACATAAAAATTGTGTCTCGTGGGCCCAAGAAAAAAAAAAAAAAAAAAAGAAAACACTTTTCAATAACTTAACCAAACAATTTACTATATTTTTTTCAAAAAAGTTTTGAATTAAAAAAAAAAAAAAAAGTTCCCTCCAATTTTATAAAAAATAGATTGAATGGTGTTTTTTATTGGGGAAAAAACTCTATCCAAATGTACCCTCAAATACCATAAACAATGACCTTGGTGCACTTGCCTGTTTCTCTACTCAGTGACTTTTAGATTTTGATTTATGCCATAACTTTCTCTTGCATAGGGATTTTACTCTTTAAATATTCTGCAAAGTTTTTATTTTGTCATTTGCTATAATGTTGAAAGTCCTGTCTCAAATGTTTATGTTTTCTGCTTGAACTTTTGGCCTTGGTTGGCTTATAGAATGCAGAAGTGGAACTTAATAACAGAATCAACAGACTATTTGAGGAGTTCTATGGTATGGTGAAGGATGATGAAGGCTTTAGTCCGAAGAATCTTCAATCCCCGGAAGAGCATCATAATAATTTAAGAGGATACAATGAGGAAGTTGAAACTAACTCAGTCGAAGTCGTTTTTGCTTCCATCGTTCCTGACAACATTAAACTGGTTTACTTGAAGAGGAGTTTAATCAAAGAACTGATGCTTAAGGAGCCTGAATCATTTGAGAGCAAGGTAAAAGGATCCTTTGTGAGGGTTAAATCTGTTTCCACTGACAACCAAGGGATTAACTCTTTCCAACTTATGCAAGTCACAGGTATCCTTGAAATTCTTTTATCAGTATTTTTTACCCTCTTTAATGTCAAAAAAGACATAATAAATTATGATACTATGAATTTTAAAGCTTTAATATAAAAAAACAACAAAATATTACATAGGGCTAAAAGTCAATATGGATTTCATAGTTACTAACTTAATTTTATATGGGCTTAAAAAAAAAAAAAAACTTAATTTTATATGGACTCCAGCTTTTAGACAGTTGAGGGGGTTTCTTGGAACAGTTAGCACTTCAGCTTTATAGGATGTGCCAATCTGTTTAATCAGAAGAAAATTCACATTAACAAGTTGTAAGAATGTTCTTATGTTACAGAGACCGACTCCTAGTAACAACTCAGATATCTTTTCCAAAGGGTTTGACATTTCATCTTCTTCGTTTAACCTGCTGACTTGAATTGGTTCATGATTATTATTTATAGCTATGTAGATTTTGTTTTGCCCTCTATTATTTGGTTGATTTCAAATGATTTGATTCATAAGATTGCACATTCGAAGTGTTAATTATGAGATTATTCATCCATAGGTGCTGCAATTTCTTCCAGTTGATGGAGGATCTAGTTTCATTTAGTTTCCTTATAGTTATTTTCTTGGATTTTTAGACCTTAAGCTTTTAGATGCGGTAAAAGTTTAACATTGTACTATACAGGGCTGTCTTATATTTGCTTCTTGACTCTGGCCCATTTACGGGTAATTATCCATGTGTCGGTCCTATTATTGAAAAATTGTATTTAGATTTTCAAGAGTTTAAGGAAAGTCTTTAGTTAGAACATTATTATATGGAGAAATGGGCGTTAGGGAGAGGTTTCCCTGAAAATGGGTTTGATGCTCTCATTTCTGGATTAGTTAGGGCCCTTTTAACATCTATAGTCCATTGTCTCTTTCCATTCTGATTTATTCCAACATAACCCATATTTGATACTGAATTTGGAACTGATTTATTCCAAAACACAACATTTGCAAAACAGCTTGTTTCAACACTAAAAGAAAATTTCAGTATGATTTGGAACTCCTTTCTCTTTCCACACTTCTATTAGCATTAAGCTCTTGAAAAATCTAACATCGGAAAGTTTTCCCAAAATATAGAAATATTAGTACATGGTGTTATGCAATATGATCTATTTCATATGCATTTCTCTTTATGGGGTTATTGATAAGAATATAACTTTTCCGCAATAATATGTGTATTTGATACCTTTGTATATTACTCTCAGGTGTTAGCTGGGTTTCAGGTGGTCAAGATTGTGATGTTAAGCTTCAATTATCTGATATGCCGGATAAAGTTTGCCTCCACTTGGTATCAGATGAAAACTTCTTTGTGGTAACAACATTCAACTTATCCTTTATTCATTATTGTTTCCAGCTGCAAATTACCTCTGTAAATTTAGAGCCACAATTATGATTCATATGACTAAAGACCATAGAATAATTCAGGATTTTTATACTTAACAACTAAGAATGAGTCTATTGAATTTTTTCTTTTCTTAGATCTCCTAGGTTATCTTGACTGATTAATAATTTCCACTGGTTCGTTCTTGAACTTAACAAGTTGCTCATAGAAATTCCGATTTCCAAAATATTCTTTTTACATCTTTTCCTCTTAAATTTTCATTTGCTCTAAAAGTTTTTAAAATGATAGGAATAGCATAAGCCCTAACCAAATGAAAATTCTCAAATAAGAAGTCCAACATGCATGCAATAATCAACAAATGTGGTAAGACTAAGGTCTAAGATGAATATAATATCAATTACTTCTCTAATACAATATCACTTGCTTTAAAAGTTTGAGTTGATTAGATTACATAATCTTTGGGATTTACTTCCTAATGTAACTTGTATCTTTGTGTATAAATTGTAGACCCCTAGAAATAATTAACATATACAAGATCGATTGTCTAGGTTGTTTCCTAAATCTAAATATCATGTAGTGTCCTTTGCGTGTTCTTATATTACTTAGCTTTGGGGACTATTGGGCTAGCTTCGCTTACTGTAACATGAGCTTACTCTATTAAATATAGATGGTAGTAGTGTCATTCAAATTGTGTGTTTCATGAGTGAACCAAGCACATTGGAGTAGATTTTCACTCTATTTGTGATGTTTGTGATGCCAATGTAATTTCTATCCCGCATATTAACCTAACTCTTCTGATTTCTTATGTGTTTACTAAGCCTTTTTGTTCGACAATGACAACAATTATGGCTATGATTTCTCGTACGACATTTAGTGTAGTACCCATACTTATATATTGGCTTAGTTAGTGTAATATGTATACATGTAATTTCTTGCCTTATTTAGTGTATAGATATCGAAAGTAGATTTACAAAATCCTTATTTGATGGACAACATTCTCAAAGTGGAGGTATTTAGCCTTCCACTTAAAATCTGTTCCTGTGTAAGTATTAGAATCCCTTCTCGGGGAATAATTCTGCAGATTATGAAAATTATCTTACTCTAAAGAACGCCAAATCTTGCTTTGCTACTTAATTTGTATGTCTTCTAATTTGAACTGCAAGAACATACAAAGACTTATTTCTGCCTTTTCAAGTTCAACATGTGCATTTCTGATTTCATTCTACCTAGTTTCTTCCACTCGTTTCAGAAAGAATGTGAAGATTTAAGGCAGAGAATGAAAGCTGGCCAACATAAAAACCCTACTTTGGTGAGTAATCTATTCTTAAGAAAATTGCATCTAATCATATAGAAATAGAATTATGTGCTAGATGTTGTATTGTATGAAATATACATCAAAGCAGGAGAGTAAGTGTAGTAAATTGAAGTAATCTGATTTAAGGAGATGTGAAGGAAAGGATAGATATATCAAGTACATTTAATCAAGTAATCTTCTCCCTTGCTAAAAACCTTTAAAATATCCCATGAAAAAACATGGTTAAATTACCATTTGATAGTTACAAGGTTAATTGTTTGGTCCAGTAAGGATTTAATTCAGCTTATTTTGTTGATGAATATAATGGATTTACTGTTCTTATTTCTAAGTTGCTTGTTGGTTCTTGGCTCTTTCACTTGATCATCAAATTTGTCATATATCTTCTCTTAATTTATTGTTTATATATCAAATTCAATTTGAATATGTCAATCTATTGTTTATATTAAATTACCACTTATTCTAAAAACTTAAGTTATAAAGAGAGATTGAATTTATTCACTTAATAGTGTCAAATGCACTTTATTCTTACCAATGCCCGAATTCACTAGTGGCAATTTACCAATTCCCATGTTTTATTCTTTTCAAGTACTTTCATCTCCGCTTTCATTGCATGCTCCCCTTTCTTGTCCCCTAATTCCTCATATAGATTTCTTGGAGTGGGAATTCTATGAAGGTTACTTAAAACTCTATATTTTGGGATAGTTTTTGATAGGTCATGAATAGATAGAGAGGATGTTTAGGACAAGGTCAGTCATGTTCCTTTTCTATGGACTCTTGGTAGATTAGTATCAGTAAGTTCATTTGATTTGTCCAAGAGTTCTGTAGGCTTGGCATAAGTGTCTTTTTTTCGGGAGTATGAACAATAACACGAATAGAAGATTGTTCATGTACTGATTGAGAGACTGGTTTAAGATATGACTGATTTAAGGGAATAGTGGGAGCTTTTGGAGGGAGCTGCTGGAGGGCTATTGTGGGCATGAAAATCTGAAATAAACAAATCTTTTGTCATATCTTCACTCAAGATCTCTCCAAGAAGATAGAATGAAGAGAAAAACTAAAAAGTATTCATTTTCAACAAAAAATTCATAGTCAGAAACAATTTTTTTTGGGTAGGTGGTTGAAAACTGTAAACACTAGAATTGAGAAAGTATTTCTTCATAATATTCATTCAATAATACACTCCTATATATACATGTAAGACTATAATAGAATAGGAAATTATTAAATTACTAAATCCTTTACAATCAATCACAATCTCTAGTAATCATAATTCCCCTAATTAGGTGATTACAATCTCACTAATTGAGGTTGTGATACTCTGCCCTACATCGTAAATATGTAAGGATGTTATGTGGAATATAGGAATGAGTTTGGGTAGTTAATGTTAACTTGAGGTACTATGAAGATGGTGTCAAGTAATTGATCTTGGGTGCCCCCATGCGCATAATAATGATCACAATATCCCTAATTGTGTGATTACGATCCCACTAATTAACTAATTTATAATATCATAACAACAATATTTTTACCTTTTTGTGTAGAAGAGTAGTCAATCAAAATGTATTTAAGAGTTTGTGGATCTTTGTGAGAGTGTAGTGAACAAAGGTAACACTTGGAAAAAAATGCGAGGGACTAGAGTATTGGAAGCTTTGAAATTGGGGAAAAACTTTGTGAGAGTTTCATTTTGACATTTGAAATCAAGAACATTAGTAGGAAGTCTATCCATAAGTTTAGTGATAGTTATAATAACTTTTCCCTAAACTGTTGAGGAATTTTTTTTGTTAAATTGTGACATCTAAGAGATGATTGTTTTTACACTCAAGCAGTCCATTTGATTGAGGGATACTACTAACATATAAGTTTGGTTGAAATAGCTCTGAATGAACCTTACTTCTCACATCAAATTGTGTTTTGATCAAGTGATAAAATTTTGAGAAAACAGTGGCAACATTTGATTTATTTTTCAAGAGATAGGTCCATTTAACTTGTGTGCAATCATCCATAGACAGAACAAACCACTTAGCATCATAAATGTTTGGAAGCATAGATGGCACCCAAATATCACTATGAGAGAAAAAGGATCAAGGGATTTTTTATTGACTTGTTGAAAAGAAGCATATTTATCTTCCTCCGATGCTTAAGACAGGTCAAAGCCGATAAAAAAAAAAAAATTGTTAAAGGCAAGGGGTCAAATCTACAAACTTGGTCAAATGTACTATTAAAATCTTTATAGACATTAATACACAAGAAAGTATTATAAAGTTCCCATGTGGAATTCTTATAACTTTTTTACTTTATTTGTGAGGTGAATTGTTGATATTTTTCTTTGTCCTTCATGAATATTAGTTAAAAATTTTAAAATTGGAAGTTTTAGATATTTACTTAATTCATGTCTTAAAGGGACTTTATTAGATAAATTATAGTGAAATAAAGACCTTAATGGATAAGTTATAGTGAAATAGGGATCTTATTGCATAATAATCTTCAGTTTATGGACCAAATTGGATATTTATCCTTGATAAATATATAATTAAAGAGTCCTATTTGTGCTAATAAATGTGCAGCAGTGTTAGCACATCGTGCACAGTAAGTAACAGTGCAAAGACTACAAAACTATGTATCAATCAAACCTCTTGTATGAGAAACATATTTATGCCTTTGACACTATTAGGATTATGCTACAAAAATTACAAGTCTACCTAACTTTTTCAAGCATTTGAGTGAGATTTTCTTTTTTATTTTCTTTTGTTCTTCTGATTCATTTACTAAACCAACAACAGCCTTTTTTTGTCATTAAGTTATTTATCATCTCATGGTATAGATTTCCTGTCATTTCTATGTTTTCATGATCACGATGAGGTATTTTGGGGGGTCTATTCTAAACTATTGAAGAGTGGAGTGTGTTAGATTTTTTTTTTTTTTTTTGCAAATTCAAAACTTTTTGAAAAAAAAAAAAAAACTCTGCTTTATTTGGTTAAGTTATTGAAAGTTTTTCTTTTTCCTCTTTGACATGATTCGATTTTTTATGTGAAGAGTATCTTGATTTTTATGTATAAACCTATTTTGTCTTGTGTATATATTTGGTAATCGATTACCACTTAAAAAATGCAAATATGCATGTAATTTTATGTCACATCTGAATTGTGTGGTTTTTTTTGCTCCAAAACTCCTGCCAATTTTATAAAAACTCCAACACTGTCCAAATATAAGCACTAATTTTTTTTTTTTTGATTTTTGAAAAATAAAACTTTATTTTAGAAAAGGCTGTCCAAATGGACCCTTAATCCCTCTGTGTACCTGTTACATTAATCTGTTTATATTTACTGTATTGTTTTCTCACACTATCTCATAGACTCTAACTGGATTTTTATTTGCAGGATCAGCTTGAAGAGAAGGCTAGAAGTCTACATAAGGATATGATAGATCATGTATGACTTTACAGTTATAGTATTTTTTCATCTTTCCCAAAATAATTGGTTTTCTAATCTAGTAGACTCCATGTGAATGAAGTCTATATTTGTGCAATATTTTCATTTTAAATTGGCTATAGAAATGTCTCATTTTTCTTAGAAAAAAAGGTAAGATTGGAAAAAGTCCTCTAAGTTTACATAATTTATTTACTCTGTATCTTCAACGGCCAAACTCCAGTATATTTGTTTTTGTACTATTATCAAATCCTTACATGACAAAATTTTCGGCTTTTTACATTTTTTCTCATGAACCCAAACCCAATACTGCTCCTTGTGTGCTTGATTTAAACGTAGGAGGAATGAGAATTAGTTTCTGATCTTGTTTTATTCCCTTGAGTTCTTGAATATTGATGAATTTGTTGGAGGATCCTAAATGATGAAGCTTCTTGAATATTGATATTTATGATTTATTGTTCATGTTATTTCCACTATAATCTTGAATTGTGCTATTTAACATATTTTGGATATGGTTGTTGTGCTTTTAATCATATCAGACACTTGCCTATGAGAAGAGAGCATTGGAAAGCAAAATTGGTTATGCAAATGAACAGGGACGAAGATTCATATATCCCTATCTTCTTTTGATAAATTGAACTATTGCCCTATGAGTAGTTTTACCAGGAATTTATTGGGGCATTGAGTTGTCGTTGTGTTGGACTTCCTTTCTGGCTGAAATATAATCTATAAGAGTTGAGTTCCATAACTTATTCAAGTTTCACGCTTTTCCAATTGTTGGAGAAGAGGAAGCTGCTTGAATCACCATCGCATCGGCTTCAGTTATTAAGTACTCCTCCAAAGGTGATTCCAGAACTTGAAGAGTCTAGTTTTCAGTTGAAAGGTAATGGTTTTTTCTTTTATTTTATATTTTTATTTTTTCATATGACATGAAAGATTTGATTAAAGTTATTAATACCTGTAATTCGGGTTTATGACTCACCTAAGGGACTAGTCAGATTTTCGGGAGTTTTATAACCTAATTTGAAAAAGTACAATATACTTAGAGCTTGTTTAACTAACATCTTCCATAAAAATACTCCTCACCTTAAAACATTTTTCTTTGAAGGACTATAGATGGACATTCATTATGTCGTTCGTGATGTTCATCCTCGTGTTACTAAATTAGATCCAAATCCTTGAAATACATATTATTTGGCTATTCTTGCTGCCAAAAGGGGTGCATGTGTTATTGTCCTAGTCCTGGGAGGTATCTTGTCCTAGTCCTAATTTAAAGAAAACACATCCTACTGTCCAACTTCTCCTCCTACGAGACAAGGAGGATGATGATTTTTTTATATTCACTCTTACATCATTTGTTCCGACATTGACTAAGCTTCCTATTATTCATGTTTAATCTCGTCGGGAAGCTCCTCCTCAGTCATGTCATGCATCGACTCCCTTGTCATTTGATCCTATACATTCTTGTTTCTTCTGTTGCTTGCTACCCTTGACTCTATTTCTCATCATAAGACTGTTCATGAAACCTTATCTCACCCTAGCTCACATGATGCTATGATGGAGGAAATGAATGACGGAATATGGGAGTGACATAAAAAAAAAAAAAAAAAAAAAAAACTGTATTCTGCAGTTCTGGCTTAAACTTTAATGTTATTTTGATCATTCGTATTGTGTTAATTGCACAAGCAATAAATTGATCTTCTGATATATGCAGCACCTATACAAAATCACGCCAGTTGTGTCTCTGCAATAAACAGAACAAAAACTTTTCAAAAGATTTGACTTGAGGAACTATCAGTCATTCTGCATTATGGATATCTGAGAATTTTACTTTCTTTATGCCACTCAAATCTATCTTGAATATAGGCATGAACATATTATTTTCCATCTCTACCTTGATTTCTTTGTAGATGAAGAAAGAAGCAGTTTGGCAATAGTTTCTTTAAAGCAGCATTCACCATGTGGTAATATTATCTCGCATGTATCTTTATATATTACATGTTTTCTTTTCTTTGGTTTGCTTACCTTAAATGTTGACTTAAAAGTGCATTTTTTCTATAGGGGCATCATTTCCAATTGATGCTACTGCCGACTGTGCAGCTCAACTGACTTCTCTTTCTTGCACAGATACCTTCACTAGGGAAGGTCTGAAAGCTTCATCCATTTAGTATAGTTAAATTTTAACATTTTCCATTTCACGTCTCCTTCTCATATAAGGATTTCTTCTATTTCTATATTTCTTTGGTTTGCTTCCTTACTGGTGGATTTCTTGTATAGGGACTTCATCTCCGATTGATGTAACTACTGACTGTTTAGTACAACCAACTTCTCTTTCTTGCGAAGATACCTATTATGATAGGGGAGGTTTGAAAGCTTCATCCATTAATTATTATATTTTTTTCTTTTTTCTCTTTTTTTTTTTTCAATGATTGGATCTTTTTCCTATTTACCACGAACTCTTTTATTCATGGTGTTCAATTAATTTTAAACTTTTAGAGTAAGTAGCAATTTACCATCAATTTACCATGTCTTGATTTAAGGTTTAAGTTAAAATCTCAGCTATTGCTCTCATATATTTCATATATGTTGATATATGTTGATTATTGTGCACGTATTGGACCTTGTTAAAAAAATATGTGATCGGTCTGAGAGGCAATTTACCCCATTTAACTTAACACATGGTTATATTATTTTTCTTAATTTCTATTCTTCATGTTTTCCATTTCTTTGGTTTATTTCCTTGAGTGTTGAATTTGTGCATTTCTCATATAGGAGCTTTATCTCCTATTGATGTTACCCTCGACCATGCAGTCCGATCTACAGACACCTATGATCAAGGAGGTCTGAAACGTTCATCCTTTTACTATAATTACTTTCACATTATCTCTTTGCTTTCACTTGAGGATTTCATTTTTATTTTCTCTCTTGGTGGTTGTTTTGTGATATGAATTTCTTTTCCTGTTTAACTTTAATTCCTTTGTGTTTCATGGAAATATTATGTTGCTTGAATTTTTTTCATATACAGTTTTTCCCTTTCCTTTTGGTTTGCTTCCATGAGTTTTCAATCATTCTACTACAGGGGGCTTCATCTCTAATTGATGCTACTGCAAACTTCTCTTTCTTGCAAAAATGCCTATGAGAATATTGGTTGTTTTAGTCTTTATAGTATTTTCTTGGATAAACGGGTTCTTACACTTTTTTTTTACCATTGAGTTTCTATACTTTATTTCATTTACACAAACTCCTCGTCTTAATGTTTTTCCACAGTAAAATCATCTTCTATGGGCAAGAAAGACCAACAAACTTCAATTTCCGAGACTTCTATGAGCAATAAGGACATGGATGAACAACTTGATCAACTACTGATTAAGCCTGATGATGTATTATCACTTTCTTCAACTGATGGTGATTCTTGTGAGGAAGCATTAAAGGGCATAAAGGAAGGTCTTTTTCTTATATTGAAGCAAGTCCCCATTTCAAATTTCAAAACTATGATATCAGTAGCTAATGGAGCATTCACTTGTCTTCATGAACTTCAAATCAACAACTACAGTTCTTTCTATAACTGTGTCAGGAACTACATTCACAGTTGCTATAAATTATCATCAACTGAACAGTTCAAGCAAGCCTTGTCTGTGGAGGAGTTAGCTGCTCGATATAAGTTGTTGAAGGACTACGAGAAAACGGCTCACAAAGGGGTGAATGAACTTTCAGCTGATGTTAACAAGGTAATGACCACAATTCAAACTCAGGTTTCTGATATCGAGGAGGAGTTGGTTAAATTCGAGACTGAGAAGCCATTGAGAACAACCATGAGAAGGGTGTCGAATATGCTTAAGGAGTTAGAGGATGCTGTAAGGGATGATTTAAAGACTTGTGTCGTCAAGAGCAAAGAGCAATGCTATTTTGAAGAGATCTGGGAAGCTTATGTAAGTTCAAAAGCTGCTCTTTTTGGTTTATAAAAATTATTATTTGAATCTGAATTTTAACAAACTTTTGCAACCTTTTAGTATGTATGAAACCATATGGTGTTTTTAAATGGTATCATAGAATCCTTGTTTCTATGGTTCTCTGATTTCTTTGGTGCAATTTTTGCAATATTTTTATAATCCAAGGATAGCACTGATCCCCAATACAAAAACAAAATGAAGATTATGTAATGATTTGAACTTCATAATTCAAACTGAAGTTTGTACAAGTGATACCCTTGGAGTTTCTCAAAGTCCCTGCAATAACAATTTCTTCTTCTTTTCTTGTTGCATCTATATTCAATTTTAATAACAATATCACTTGGTGCTCTCCATCCCTGCTTCTTATCTACTATTTTCAATTTTAATCCATTCTTTCTCATATTTTCTTTGCAACCTTACAATAAAGGAGAACATGATGATGTTTCTGTTCATTCTTAGAAGTCGTGCACCAAAATGACTATAAATAGAGCCTTTTTCCTTTCATTTGATCGCACCTTTGAGAGAGAAAAAGAGAAGCAAAGCTTCTCCTTTCTTCTTCTTCTTATCTTCTTCATTTGTTCTTCATTAGATTTTAGGGAGATTAAAGAATGAGTTTCTCAAGCATTTTTGCTTCAAAGAAATTTATGAGTAAGAGTTAAATATTCGGGGGAGTAATAAAATAGTGAGGTTTTGTTTAGAGTGTTCGAGAAACACTAGAGTATCACTATTTTGGATTTATCTCATTCCATTCTGGATCTATCTCTAAAAAGTTATTTTCTGGAGAAATCTCTCAATAGTACACCTACTAATATTTTATCAATGGAAGAATTATTTCCTAAATATATATGACTATTTTAATAATTTGACTATCAATATGATTTAAAAGTTTTTAGAATAAAAAAAATACAATTTCGTTTATTCACTAGGCTTTTTAACTCATCCACTCCCTTTAATATTTAGTGATGATGAATAAGTGAATGTGAGAAACTTCATTCCGGAAAGTTGAGCTGATGGCTATTTACTTTGATTTGAGACATAATTTTTCTTTTAGATTTAGTTTTTAATTCTTTTAATAAGTAGGGGTTGTATCTTTAATCTTGGAGGATTATTTCTTTTATCAATTAGAATTAATTTGAGATATATTATTTGAGACTTGTGAATTCTAGTTGATTGGTTGACATTTTCTTATGAAATTTTTAGTGTACTAATTTGATTTTATTTTGAGGCTTTGCATCCTTTAGGTGAAAACTTGGAGGATGTAGCCATGGTATGACCTCTAATTTTGGATTTTCTAATTTTTAAATTAGGCCCGAATTTGGGGTGTGATAAGAACTCGATTTCTACCAAATGAAGTATGAGATATTTTGTGACACTCAAATGCAATTCGGCTTGGAAAGAATTCTTCATTTCATTTCATATAAAGCATATTGACGTGTCGGATTAGGGATGTATTGGAGAAGAAATTATTAGAACTCAAGAAGATCCACATTGAAGAAAAGACTCTTCCAAAAGGAATGTTTGAATATTGTCAACAAACAGTTGGGATAGTGAAGCCCTCCATGTAGATTGGAGGGAGATATTTATTGTGGATCATGTCACATGGTGAGCCCCACTTAATTTGAAAGTTTAAAAAAAAAAAAAAAAAAGACAAAGGAATAGGGCTTCTTCCCCTCATTTGGTTGCACCACCGAGAGAGAAAAAGAGAAGTCGTTTTCTTTCATCAGTTATAATTTTATGTCATAGGTATTTATCTTTAGAATGAACAATTAGAATTTTATCTCACATTTCTGGAAAGAATACATTTTAATATACATTGTGAATTGCTTATTGTTTTACGCTTTCAATTTAGTTCTCAGATTGAGTTTATGCTATGAAATTTTAGTTGATGCATGACACTACAATAGTTAATTAAATTGACAGTTTGTTTAGGAGACCCGGCCATAGGAGATTTTACAAATTTCTAGATTAGGACTAATAATTTGCATCGACCATAATGAAGTTAGGAAGCCTAATAATCTTGAGTTAGGACTCATTGCAAATCTTAAGGTTAACTTATTAAATTGACGACTTAATAATTAATCTACAAAGGTTTATGATTGCTTACAACGACCAGTATTGAGGTAGTCACACTAGATAACTCGGGTATGGTAGTAAGATAATTCGAATTCAACATTTCCTTAGATCCACTTGCAAGTTGCATCTTCGAATAGACCTCTTCCTAATTGAATCATTGGAGTTTAATTAAGATTCCTATTACTTATCATTACTTGCTTTGTTTACTTTCTTTTCCATATATCAATCTCCTTGAATTGAATTTGAGCCTAGGACTAATTCTCAATACACTACACTTTGTCATAATTGATCAATACTATTAAGTTGTTATCAACGTTCATGGGATTAAACGATATAATTTAAAAATTTAAAATCGTTGATACTTCCATGTTACTATCTGCATTCGATAGTCTTAGGTTATGTTTGTTTAAGTGACAATTTTTATCCTAATTAATCATAAACATAGTTGTGTAAATGCATGATAAGAAATTACACATCAGTAAAGGAGTACCCGGATGTATTTCCCGACAAGTTGCCTAGATTACCACCAGAAAGAGAAATTGACTTCGAGATCAACTAGATACCGGAAGCAAAACCAAGAGTTCTCTGAGCGAGTACTAGCGCGATGGAGATTTCGAGGTTGAGATTGGGGTTCACGAATTTGATAACAATCAAGGTTAGTTGAGTTTTCATTCTTGTTTGGATAATTTGATAGTTTTAAATTCGTTTTATTTAGGAAAAATTTAGTTTTATGATTCTTAGAATTATTGTAGAATTTAAGAATTGTTATTAATTATATGTTAGATATGTATATATATATATATATATATAATATATGAATTTTCTGGATTTTTAGAACATTATTCCTATTTTGATTTCTAAATTTTGAACCACTGTTCGTAATTTAAAAAAAAAAATCAAATAAATATATATATATATATATATATCATGTTTTAGTACTATATTAATATATTATTTCAAAACATTTAATCTCCAGTAGTATATTTTATTTATTATCTTTAAAAATATTTTTTTTATAAGTATAAACTGTATTATTTTTTACGGAAGTTTTATTTATTAACTTTAAGAAGATTTTTATTTTATATATAAAAATTATAAAAATCGTTATTGTTTAAAATTATAAAACAAAAATTTGTTTAAAAATAATAAATAAAACTCCTGTAAAAAATAATATATTGTAGGTCATTGGTGTAGTGGCAAAAGACGCTCATTTATCGTGTGGGGTTGGGTTCTAATCCTACCAATGATAATAGATTTTATTATTTTTTATAAAATAAAAATCTCCTTAAAGTTAATAAATAAAACTCATGTAAAAAATAATACAATCTAGAACATTGGTGCAGTGGCAAAGTGCGTTTAGTTTCAACGTGCTTGTTGGGTTTGGATCTTGCCAACAACAAAAATTATTAAGTTTTTTATAAAACAAAAATCTCCTTAAAGATAATAAATAAAACTCATGTAAAAAAAATACAAGCAATGTAATTGGTGGAGTGGCAAAGTGCCCTCAATTTTGGCAGGTTGCATGATCAAACCTTGCAAATAGCAATAAATTAATTTTTTTTAAAAATAAAATTCCCGACTAGTTGAGGTGCAATTGAGATAGTTTACCAAACTATAAGTTCCTAGCGGGATAAACAACTAGGACCGATCATTTCTGTTATGTTGAAAAGAAGTTATGAGTTATAAATGTTTTTCACTCTTCTATTGAAAGTTTATATTTGAAATCTGGATTTTGTTATACTCTTAGTATATTTAAGACTCTATTTTGAGATTTTGATTGCCTTCACGATTTAAAAGTTTTGCTTGATTTAAATTTAAGTTCCATTTATTCACTGGGCTTTTAGCTCACTCCCCTCCCTCTTATATCCCTTTAAAGATACTAGTGAGGATGAATAAGAAGATATGTGAGGAACTTGAGTTTTGAAAGATGAACTATGATTTATTTGTTCTTTTATTTAGTTGGAGTCATGATCTTTATTTGGATTTAGTTTCATTTCTTCTAATAAATTGGGGTTGCATCCCTAAACTCGTTTCTTAGCTGGAGTAATTTCTTTTGATAGTTGGGATTATTTTAAGAATATCTATTTGAGATTATGAATTTCAGTTGATTGATTGATATATTCTTGTGAATAATATTTTGTTAGTAGTTGTTAAGAGACCTTATGTTTTCGAGGGAAACCTTGAGGGCATGGTCATTTTACAACTCGGATTCGAGGCGTGACATACTGCAAGTTACTCCTTGATAAGAGTATAAACTATCTACACGTTGAAAGATGACTCTTTAACATAAGTGTAAACTGTCTACAAATTGAAATAAAACTCATTGGCATGAGTATAAACTATTTACCAATGATGAAGGCTCATTGATATGACTGTAAACTGTCTATATGCCGATACAAAAATGTTCATTGACGCACGAGTTAAAACCGCATGTTACTCAACTTTGAATTACGTTCGGCTTGATTTCTCTACGAGATATGTAGGCAATTTAGAAAAAATTTTAAGTTCAATCATAAAATAACAAAAAAATAATAATAATAATAATTGTAGTAAAAGAAAAGAAACGAGATGGCTTGTCCAAGCAAAAAAAAAAAAAAAAAAAGGAATCAGCTAGGTCAGTCATCAACCCAGAATCAGCCCAAAATAAATCATAACAAAAAAAGAAAGGGCAGCCCAAACAAAAGGGGCTCCAAAGAAAAAATAAACAAATGGAGAATCAATTGTTTATTACAATTAGTAATCTTTTAATCTATTGCGGGTGAAAATGGATATGGTGGATGACAATTGACAAGTCAGGGGATCAAGATTGACCGATTGGTCTCAAGGCATTTCGGTGATAAAGTCCTTTTCACGGTCAACCTGTAAACATGGCGAAAATGGAGGTTGTAGCCATTGATTGCTACTGATTTCAACATTTTTCTTTTAGGGTATTTTTGGTAAAGTTGCTCATCTTGTAGACAACACCAACTAAGTTGATCAATTTCAAAAGGTGTTGACTGCCATCTTTAAGTTTTACATTGTAGAAATTGTAGTGATGTATCCAATCCAGAGAAGAAGATATAGATGTTGGGGTTGGATTTCAACTCAAAGTCCCACATTGAAAAAATAGGCAAAGGATTGCCTACATATAAGAAATTCCCACCTACTTCATTAGTATGAGGCCTTTTGGGAAAGTCCCAAGAACAAACTCGTGAGGGCTTATGCCCAAAGCGGACAATATCATACTAATATGGAGTTAGGTGAGGTAGCAGCCCAACCCGATGCGAAACGGGCCCAACAAGTGGTATCAGAGCCCAAGGTTAAGTGAGTTGCATGTTCGGTGTGGAGGAAGCCCTCTCAATGTTGATGCCCAACGATTATGGTGCCTTGTGTGTCGAAAGTCTTCCTGGCAATGTTGAAGGTCAGGCGGCGAGTTTCGGAGGTGAGACCATGGGTATGTTACCCGTGGTGGTTCGGCGATGCAAGAGGATTTCGTTGGAGGGGAGGATCACGGGTATGTGGTCTTTGGTTTGAGGGGAGGATTATTGGGGTTGGATTTCAACCCAAAGTCCCACATGGAAAAAATAGGCAAAGGATTGCCTACATATAAGAAATTTTCACCTACTTCATTAGTATGAGGCCTTTTGGGAAAGTTCCAAGAACAAACCCGTGAGGGCTTATGCACAAAGCGAACAATATCATACTAATGTGGAGTTAGGTGAGGTGGCAGCCCAACCCGTTATGCCAACAGTTTTATCAATAACCATGGCCATCAAATCTTACCGGCTATCGTAACAAGGTAATATTACTAGGAAGGATCTTGCAAAAGAAAAAACAAAAAAAAAGTCTTGGCTGATTCAAAGAAATCCCGAAGATGCGAAAGAGATTACTGAAGGCGTTTTGAATGCAACAACAATACAACTTGATGTTGCAGATTTTGAAAGTCATCATTATTGCGTGGAAAAGGCTGGTGTAGTTTCCCATGCTCCAAGTTTCTCATACTTTTGATCATTTCACGCCTTGAAAGGGAGCTTTGTAGCTAGAACAAGATGAAAGGACAAATGGAGGGGTATTTATTGGTAGTGATGTGATGGTCTTCAATTCCCACATAAGCTGATTCCTAATGTATTGATGTGGTTTTATGCAGATGCTAGGTATCATTATTCAATGGTTGAGTTCTGATTTCCATGCTTGACCTGATAGAAACATAGGAAAATTCTAACTTGTAATAACTTTGATCACTAGCATACTTCAAAGTTTGTGTTTTTCCCTATCATGCTTCAAACATCATCAGAAATTGCATTTCGGTTAGTCAAGATTGGGCCTCTTGTAGTTGCATCCCCATTCGCCAAGTTAATATGGAATTCCATCATTTTATTACAGATGTGCTTGGGAAGCTTTTGGGAATGATATCTTCCGCAATGTTATATGATTTCCCATCTCCCGGTAAAAAAAAAAATTATATTTGACTTACAAAAGAAAGATGCTACACCTTTAAATGAGCCTCCTAGTTTCTCATACTTCCATGGCTACATAATGTATATGCATATGTAAGGAAAAGCTATCATGTCCTCTTTGTTGTTCGCCACAAAAGGAAATTACAGAATTGAAAAATGTAAAGAATAACTTTTCCTCATTGATGGTGATGTGATACGTCCTAGTTTATATAGGAGTAATACATATATATTATCCGTTGGATAAAGAGGACAAAAGAAAAGAGGGGTAACGTGTCATCCAACATTGATTGGAAGAAATGCAAGTGTAAGTGTGGACACGTGTAGGGTAGGATACAAATAGATACAAAATACTAATGTTTAACATCCCCCCTCAAACTTAGTGGCCTAGGAAGGACAGTAAGTTTGGGTCGAAACTGCTGAAAAAGGGAGGTGGGTAGTGGCTTGGTAAGACAATCGGCAAGATGATTCGGAGACGGTGTATGAAGGAGCTGAAGTTGCCGTCGAAGAACTCTTTCACGGACAAAATGATAGTCAATCTCAATATGCTTTGTCCGGGCATGAAGGACAGGGTTGGAAGCCGATGCAGCGCACTAATATTATCACAAAAAAGGACAGGTGGAGCAGCAAGAGGGAGATGAAGCTCGGACAATAAGGACTGAAGCCAAATAAGTTCAGCAGCACCATTTGCGAGCGCACGGTATTTAGATTCCGTACTGGAGCGTGAGACAACTCTTTGTTTTGTGGAAGACCAGGAGATTAAACTGTGGCCAAGAAAAGTGTAATAACCGCCAGTACTACGACGATCATCTGGGCAAGAAGCCCAATCAGTGTCGGTAAAACAGTAAAGATGATGAGCAGAGGTAGGTTGTATAAAAAGACCAAGATGACCAGTCCCGCGGAGATATCGGAGTATACGTTTAGCAGCTTGAAGATGAATATCAGTTGGAGAATGAAGGAACTGGCACAATTTATTGACAGAAAAGGAGATGTCGGGTCTAGTGAGGGTGCAATATTGCAAAGCTCCCATGATACTGCGATAGGCAGTAGCATCGCTTAAAGGAACTCCATCATGTATCGAGAAAGAAGCAACTGCCATAGGAGTGGTGGTGGGTTTAGAATCAAGAAGACCCGTCTTAGACAATAGATCTCGAATGTATTTGGCTTGAGTGAGATGGAGGCCAGCTGAAGTACGGTGAACCTCAACACCAAGAAAGTAGTGAAGAGGATCCAAATCCTTAAGAAGAAATTTAGAACGAAGATAGATGGTGAGAGCAGTAATAGCAGAAGAAGAGGAGCCAGTGACGATAATATCATCAACGTACACCAAGATATAAAGAGTAGCAGTGGTAGATCGGTAAAGGAAAAGAGAAGAATCCGACCGAGAAGCATGAAAACCCCAAGAGAGTAAAGCATGACCGAGCTTGAAAAACCAAGCTCGTGGAGATTGTTTCAAGCCATAAAGGGATTTCCGCAGAAGACATACATGATCGGGATATGAAGGATCAACAAACCCCTGTGGTTGGGACATAAAAACCTCTTCATGGAGATCACCATGAAGAAAAGCATTGCTTACATCAAGATGTCGGATAGGCCAATTTCGTGAGACAAAGCAATACTAAGGATCAAACGTATTGTAGGAGGTTTGATTACTGGTGAAAATGTTTCATGAAAATCCACCCCCGCTGTTTGATGGAATCCCTTAGCTACAAGGTGTGCCTTGAATCGATCAACCGACCCATCGGATTTCAGTTTCACCTTGTAAACCCATTTATAGCCAATGACCTTGGTAGCAGCAGATCTAGGAACAAGGGTCCAAGTGCCTTGAGATTGAAGTGCCCGAAATTCTTCGGTCATGGCAGTTTGCCAAACCGCAGATGCGAAAGCTTCCTAGTAAGTTGAAGGCTCAATGGGAATACCTGCAGTGACACTAAAAAATGCTTTAGGTTTAAAAATTCCAGCTTTGCTACGAGTGACTATTGGGTGAGTGTTGGTGGGAGGAATAGGGCAGTCAAGAAATGGAGAACATGAAGTAGACGAAGAAGAAGAAGAAGTGGAAGAAATTGTATGAATTTTTGGTGGAGATTCGGAAGTGGGAGGAGAGTGAATTGGAGGAGGAGACAAACTGTTATCATGTTGCAAGGACATAGAAGTTGAAGTGTGAGTTGAAGAAGATGAAGAGGATGAAGTATGAGGTGAAGGCAGAAAAATGGGAATAGATGGAATGATATCGGGAATAGTTTGAGAAGAGGAAGGAGCAGGAGATTGAAAGGGGAAGGAGGATTCATCAAAAATAACATGGCGTGTGATGTAGATACGACCAGTGGTATGTTGAAGACATAGATATCCCTTATGGTTACTGCTATAACCAATGAAAACACAAGGATGAGATCGAAACTCTAATTTATGAGAGTTATAAGGACGAAGGAAAGGGTAACATGTGCAACCAAAAATTTTAAGGTGTGTATATGTTGGGGATTTTTGATAGAGGACAATGTATGGTGTGGATAGTTGTAAAATTTTTGTGGGAAGTCTATTAATGAGGTAAGTTGCAGTAGAAAAAGCATAGGGCCAAAAATTTAAAGGTAGTGATGCGTGAGCCAAGAGAGATAAACTTGTTTCTACAATGTGGCGATGTTTTCTTTCTACCCTTCCGTTTTGTTGAGATGTGTAAGGACATGAAATTTCATGAAGAATACCAGAGGCTGTAAATAATTTTGTTAATGAACGAAATTCACCCCCCCCAATCGGAACGAAAACGTTTGATAGAAGAATTAAATTGATTTTGAACCATTGATTGAAAAGAAAGAAATTTACTATAAACTTCATCCTTAGATTTTAGTAAATAAAGCCACGTGAATCTGGAAAAATCATCTACAAACAGTAGGAAATATCGATCGCCAGTGATTGCTAACGTTGGAGAAGGTCCCTAAACGTCAGCATGAACTAACTCAAAAGGAAAAGAAGCACAAGATACAAATGTGGGAAAGGGAAGTTTGTGAGACTTTCCTAGTTGACAAGAAGAACAGACCGAGATAGTAGAGCGCTTAGATGAAATTAAATTACAAGGAGATAGGGCAGCATGAACGATGGGAGGTGAAGGGTATCCCAAACGCAAGTGCCAAAGTGCTGGGTCATGTTTGGAAGCCGAATGGAGTTGGAATAAGGCAGATGGAGCAGAAGTTGCAGGAGATACACGATAGATTCCTTGATCAAGGATTCCGCGCAGGAGTATGTGTTTGTGGACCCGATGCTTCACCACAAATTGAGAGGGATAAAACTCAACAAAAGCTTGATTATCTTGACATAAACGAGAGACACTTAAAAGATTTTTTTGAAATATATGGAGAATAAAAAACATGATTGAGTTTGAGAGAGAAAGGAGGAGACAGAAGGGATGCGGAACCCATATGAGATATTGGTACTGTCTTACCATTTCCTACCGTGATATGATTTGAACCATTGAGAGACTGTGGAGATTCGAGAACATTCAAATCGGGGGTGAAGTGATGAGAAGCTCCTGAATCAAGATACCATTGTGGATCCGAGACAGTGTGAGGAGTGGTAAGAGGAGTTGATTGGATTGAATTAGCAAATGAAGAAGGTTGTGATTTATTTGTACAGTACGCTTGAAAAGGACGAGGATTTTGTGGCTGGTATTGAAGATTAGTACGATGATAACATATATTAGCAGTATGTCCAACTTTCCGGCAAATCGACATCTAGGACGTTGTGATGAACGAAGATTATGGGAGGTATTGGAAGGAGGAAGAAAAGAAAAAGGAGTTGTGGAATTAGTCTGTGGAGGACGAAACGATGAGGAGTTTTGTTTGGGGTGAAAGGATGAGGAAGGGGGACGGAATGGAGGTTTGGATTTATGAGCAGAAGAATTATGGGAAGCAAAGTTGGCTTGAAGTGAGCTCAATGTGTCTGCAGTATTTTGTCTGTCCAACCTAGCATCATAAGCCAAAAACAAACAGAAAATTTCTTCAATGGAAGGTCTGTCTGTTCGAGCTTGAATGGAGGAGACAAAGGCATTATATTCCCTGCCAAGACCATTAAAAAAATAAATCGGTTGATCACTATAATTTGTAGGATTACCAGTTGCTGCCAAACTGTTACAAATGTTGCGGAACTTTTGAATATAAGCCATGGCGTTCTTTCCATCTTTTTTGATGTTCTGCAACCGAGTTCTAAGATCGGATAGTCGAGCAATGGAAGATGCAGCAAAAATCTGTGCCAATGCTTGCCAAATATCATAAGCAGTGGAGTAACCCACAATCTGCCCAAGTAAAGATTCGTTGATGGATGCATAGATCCAGCTCATTAGCAATCGATTATACCACTGCCAAATTGTATAATCTGGATTGAGTTGTGTGGCTTGTTCTTCAAGAAATTTCGGAGGGCAAGGTCGAGACCCATCGATGAATTCTTCCAACCTATTTGCTATGATGATATTGAGGAGTTGATTTTTCCAAATCTTCCAAATCATGAAATTGTTATCATCAAGTTTGACAGATAAAGGTTGGCTTACAGAAGGTATATTTGGTAAAGAGGGACTGTGTTGAGATCTGTTTTCCGAGAAACCAGACGACTGTTCCGGAGATGCCATTGGCAGTGTCGTTTGCTGGCTCTGATACCAAAAAGGAAATTACGGAATTGAAAAATGTAAAGAATAACTTTTCCTCATTGATGGTGATGTGATACGTCCTAGTTTATATAGGAGTAATACATATATATTATTCGTTGGATAAAGAGGACAAAAGAAAAGAGGGGTAACGTGTCATCCAACATTGATTGGAAGAAATGCAAGTGTAAGTGTGGACATGTGTAGGGTAGGATACAAATAGATACAAAATACTAATGTTTAACAGCCACGTTTGCATCATAAAAGTCTTCGTATTCTTTCTTTTCTTTGGACTTGGTAGTAGTAATGGAAGTGTAAATGAACTTTATGGAGATGAAGCCACTATGTCAATGGTGTGCATTGTAAACTCGATATTCGTGGGAGTCCATTCTATTTGGTAGGGCTACTGTTGCTGAGGAGGTCTAAACCCAAGAATTCCTGGCTGGCGGGTCGGCCTACGTCCGGATGAAGCCCAATTTGAACCAAGTACTGATGTAGCCCAAGGCTAGGTAGGAAATGGGCATGGAGGAACAACACATGAAGAAGGTATCCAGGTCCACCACATGTAGGGTTGTTGCCAAGGTCGGTGTTGCACCGTCGTCTATCCTCCGCCATGATTGCCGCCGTCGGATTGTCTTTACCGGAACGATTGCCACCACCACCATGTTGTTTGTTGCGATGTTTATGGTCAGTGCGGTGCTAGTTGCGGGTTTGATTAGGAATAGCTGCCATCGACTCTTTTGGTTCGTGCGAAGCAGTCACCATGGCTTCATCATCTAGAGCAATCGACTGCTTCAAGCTGGGCTCCTCCAGTGCCAACATCGAGTGATCCCCACAAAAGGGAGGAAGAAATTTCTTATGTAGGATCACCGATGCCACATCCTTGTAAGCAGGTGTGAGTCCAGCCACCATATGAAGAACAGGATGGTGATTTGAGATCCGAGCACCGACATTCCGGAGGTGATAAAAAAGAGTCTTGAGTTGTTGACACTTGACAGTATGCCGAGATGGAAGGAAAATTACTCAAATAAGTGGAATTGAATTCCTCTTCAAGAGGAATGGCACGAGAATTTTCATTGTCTTGAAATAAAGCATGTAATTGATCCCATAAAATCGGAGCCGAAACATCAACCTCAATGACGTATTCAACAAATCTGGTGAAATCGTGGAATAGATCTACTGAACAACAGTGGAATCTAATGTGTCCCATAGTTCCTATTCTTCCGGAGTAAGCTAAGATTGATCCTCTACCATACTATCTTGTGATTTGAGAGGAATAATGTGGTGAAGAAACTTATGGGAACGACAATGAACTTTTTAAATAATTCTGCCCAAATTGCATACTGGACATTTTTCATTGCAAGAATGATTGGAATATATGTCTTAATGTTAGACACAACAAGAGTTGGATGAAAAGAGGATTTGGTGTGTCACCCATACTGACTGGAATAATGGGCAGAAGAAGAAAAGAAAAAAACGTAGAAGCAGAGAAGAAAATTGTAGAAGCAAGGAAGAAAAAATTCTAATGCTCTGATACCATACATGGTTCGCAATATCGGCTGGTTCAGAGACGAATCGGCCGATTTGTATCCGGAATGGCTTCCTCCCATACAAAAACGACACAAATTTTCATATTGTTACCATATCGTCTCGATCCAACCGATATTTACCCGATATCAACTGAAACGACCAATATTTACCAATATTTACCGATATTTACCGATATCGGTGATATCAACATTACATATATATAAAAACATTAAATTGGTGCAAAAATTGGTGAAAAAAAAATAAATTTCAACTATATATACACTCCATTACATATCATTCAATTGCCATTATTGTCCTTCCATTCTCACAATCTTAGTTGGATTTGGGAAGGGAGAAGTCGAAGAAGGAGCCGAAGCCCGAGGAGGAGAAAGAAACAAAAGAAAAAAAGAAAAAAAGGAGAGAGAGAACAGAGGAGCCGAGGAGAAGAAGAAGAAAAAAAAACAAGAGAGAGAAGGGAAGATATGTTAGTGTTATATATACATATATTATATGTACATATACATATATTATATTACTATTATATGTACACCTATTATACATCAATATTGTCGGCCATTTTGTTTTTTAAAGCAACCTTTTTTTTTTTGATAAATTTTAAAAGCAACTCATTAATCATTATAAATATAATATATATAATTATATTAGTACTATATATATATTATCTTTTTGACTAAAGTACTATATATACATTATATACTAAAGTACTATATCTCCCACAAATTTAGGTTAGTTCTATATATACATATATTTTATGAATATTTGTATATCCCTACTTCCACTACCTCCACTATCTTCATAACCTCTAATGTCCATAGTTTTAAAGCTTCCACTACCTCCACTATCTTCATATGAATAATGAAAAGTTATGTATACATTCATATTTGTATGTATATGTGTATATATGTTACATATATGTTATCCCTATAAATAGAGGGTAATTTTGTATGTTTTTACATAACAATAAGTAATATACAAGTATTATGTTACTTTAATTCCTTTTGTTCTTGTCTTATTATGTTATAATTATAGTAATTTTACAACACGTTATCAGCACGAGTTTGCTCTTCGGGAGAGAATTGTTTTGTGATATTTTCTATCAAGGTACGTTATTCTCTATCATGTCGAATCTCAAACTCGAATTTGTTGCTCTTGATATTTCCGGAAAGAACTATTTGTCATGGATACTAGATGCTGAAATTCATTTTGATGCTATGGGTCTTGGAGACGCCATAAAAGAAGGAAATATTGCATCAATGCAAAATCGTGTTAAGGCGATGATATTCCTTCGTCACCATCTTCATGAAGGACTAAAGTCCGAATACCTAACGGTAAAAGATCCACTTGTTCTTTGGAAAAATCTAAAGGAAAGGTATGACCACCAAAAAACTGTTATTCTTCCAAAGGCTCGTTATGAATGGTTGCATTTGCGTTTGCAAGATTTTAAATCAGTTAGTGAGTATAACTCCGCTATGTTCCGTATAAGTTCTAAACTAAAATTATGTGGAGAAGATGTAAATGAAAATGATATGTTAGAGAAAGCTTTCTCTACTTTTCATGCATCGAATGTGCTCCTGCAGCAGCAATATCGAGAAAAAGGTTTTACAAAATACTCACAGTTAATCTCATGCCTTCTTGTGGCTGAACAAAATAACGAGTTATTGTTAAAAAATCATGAAACTCGTCCCACTGGCTCTGTTCCATTCCCCGAAGTGAATGTGACTATGATGAATAATAATGGAAGAGGACGAGGTCGTGGATGTGGTCGTAATAATAAATATGTGTCTACTTTCCACCAAAAATGGAATAATAAAGAGGACAAACAAGAAGACACAAGTGGACATAAAAAAATTATTAAAAATTATGAAACTTCATGTTTTCGTTGCGGGATGAAAGGACATTGGGCAAGAACTTGTCGTACTGCAAAGCACCTTATTGATTTTTATCAAGCTTCAGTGAAAGCAAAAGGAAAAGGTGTAGAAACAAATTTTGCAAGTTTCTTTGATGATCAATGATCCTATCGATACTACACACTTAGATGTGTCGATTTTTTTGACAATCCGCAATAAAATAATAATATTTTGAGTGACGGAGAATACATAAATCAGTTTGGCCTAGTATGATTTGTTTTTCAAGTATTGTTGTTTAAATTTCAAGAATAATTGTTGTTTAGGTTTCAGGACTTGTTATTTAGTTTTCAAGTATTGTTCTTTAGTTTTCAAGAATAATTGTTGTTATCATGAGTTGTACTTTTGTTCATTTATTAAATTTCACATTTTATATGAGTGTTCACTTATCATTTTATTGAAATTTATGTCTATATATACATAATATATATATTTTTTTTTATGTACTAAATTAATTAATGTATTACATAGTCCAATATATAACATGTATAACATATGTATACTTAATATATATACTAATTGCTCTTAAAAGAATCTAAAGTAACATGTATTATATTTTCTAGAGACATTCAATGTGTAATGTATTATATATATATATATATATATATATATATATATATATATATATATATATATATATATATATATATACACACTGTTTATCATGCACAATATTTACACTATTCAGATACTGTTCATACACTATCCAAATTTCCTTTATATGATTACTTTATAAAATATATTTAACATGATTTTGCTACTGTTATTATTATTATTATTCCTTGTGTTTTCATTTATCTTCTTATTCTTTAATTATAATATTTTTTTTTTTTTTTGAAGAATATAGATGAAGATATATGTTAAGTGATGCATATGTCACTACAATTTCGGGTAGTACAAGAATAATTGAAGGCTCCGGGAGAGCAATTCTAATGTTACCCAATGAAACAAAATTGAATATAAACAATGTTTTATTCTCATCAAAGTCTCAAAGAAATTTGTTAAGTTTTAAAGATATTCGTATTAACGGATATCATGTGGAGACTATAAATGAAGGAAATGATGAGTACCTTCATATTACAAGCATTGTTTCGGGTAAGAAAATCATATTGGAAAAATTAAATATGTTTTCTTCTGGCTTGTACTACACAAGAATAAATGCAATTGAAATACATTCAATAAACCAGAAGTTTATTGATTCAAAAACATTTACTATTTGGCATGATCGGTTAGGCCATCCTAGTTCAAGTATGATGCGAAAAATTATTGAAAATTCGCATGGGCACTCATTGAAAAACCTTAAGATTTTTCAATCAAAAGAATTTTCTTGTACTGCTTGCTCTCAAGGAAAATTGATTATTAAGTCATCACCAGTTAAAGTTGAAATTGAATCTCCAACATTTTTAGAAAGAATTCAGGGTGATATATGTGGACCAATCCACCCTTCATGTGGACCATTTCGATATTTTATGGTTCTAATAGACGCATCTAGTAGATGGTCTCATGTAAGTTTATTATCAACTCGGAACTTGGCGTTTGCGAGATTACTTGCTCAAATTATTAGACTACGAGCACAATTTCCAGATTATACAATTAAATCAATACGTCCGGATAATGCTTTGGTGAATTTTCATCTCATGCTTTCAATGATTATTGTCAATCAATTGGTATAAGTGTTGAACATCTTGTAGCTCATGTTCATACACAAAATGGGTTAGCTGAGTCATTTATTAAAAGACTTCAATTGATAGCTAGACCTATACTTATGAGAACTAAACTACTTGTTTCAGCTTGGGGACATGCAATTTTGCATGCAACAGCACTTGTACGTGTTAGACCAACAAGTTATCATAAATATTCCCCATTACAATTGGCTTATGGTCGGGAGCCAAATATTTCCCATTTTAGAATTTTTGGATGTGCGGTATATGTTCCTATAGCTGCACCACAACGCACAAAAATGGGACCTCAAAGAAGATTGGGAATATATGTTGGTTTTGATTCTCCTTCTATTATAAAATATCTTGAACCTATGACGGGAGATCTTTTTACGGCACGATTTGCCGATTGTCATTTTGATGAATCAATGTTCCCGGGATTAGGGGGAGAAAAAGAAAAGCGACTGGTAAAAATATTACATGGAATACTTTGCAACATCTTGATTCTCGTACAAATCAATGTGAACTCGAAGTTCAAAAGATAATACACTTGCAAAGTATAGCAAATCAACTGTCAGATTCATTTACCGACCTAAAGAGAGTGACTAAGTCACATATACTAGCTGAAAATGCTCCTATACGGATTGAAGTCCCAATAGGACAATTTGTAAATGAAATAGCAAATGAGTCTATAGCACGTCAGAAACGTGATAGACCAATTGGTTCAAAAGATAAAAATCCTCGTAAAAGGAAGGGAGCAAATGTTAATAATGAACCCGGGATTGATACTCTAGAAGAATCAAGAGACATAATAAATGAAAGAAATCCATAAGAAGTTCAGGTACCTGAAAAAGCTGAAAATATTGGAAAAATAGAGAATGACGAGATCTCAATAAATTATGTCTCAACGGGGAAACGATTGAACCGAGAAGAAATAACTATCGATAGTGTTTTTGTATATAATGTAGCATCAACTATTATGAATGAAAATGATTATAATGAGCCTACATCTGTTGATGAATGTAGACTTAGAAGTGATTGGTTGAAATGGAAAGATGCAATTCAAGAAGAATTAAACTCACTTGCAAAACGTGAAGTTTTTGGACCCATAATCCGGACACCTGAAGATGTCAAACCTGTAGGGTATAAATGGGTATTTGTGCGGAAAAGAAATGAGAAAAATGAAATTGTGAGATATAAAGCACGCCTTGTTGCACAAGGTTTTTCTCAAAGACCGGAAATTGATTATGAGGTCACTTATTCTCCTGTGGTGGATGCAATTACTTTTCGTTATCTCCTTAGTCCTGGCAAATAATGAGAAACTTGATATGCGTCTTATGGATGTAGTTACTACCCTATTTATATGGCTCACTTGATAGTGATATCTATATGAAAATCCCTGAAGGATTTAGAATGCCCGAATCATATAAATCAAATTCTCGAGAGTTATATTCAATAAAATTACAAAGATCTTTGTATGGTTTAAAACAGTCTAGAAGAATGTGGTATAATCGTCTTAGTAAATATTTATTGAAAGAAGGTTATCAAAATAACCAAATTTGTCCATGTGTATTTATTAAAAAAGAAAATTTAGGATTTGCTATAATTGTTGTCTATGTTGATGATTTAAATATTATTGGAACTCCTGAAGAAATTTTAAAAGCAGTGGATTCTTTGAAGAAAGAATTTGAGATGAAAGATCTCGGAAAAACAAATTTTGTCTCGGCTTGCAGATTGAGCACTTGAAAGATGAAAGTGGAATTTTTGTTCATCAATCAAATTATACTGAAAAAGTCCTTAAAACATTTTACATGGACAAAGCACATCCATTGAGTACCCCAATGGTTGTTCGATCACTTGATGTGAAAAAGGACATTTTTCGACCTTGTGAGGATAATGAAGAAGTTCTTGGTCCTGAAGTACCATATCTTAGTGCAATAGGTGCACTAATGTATCTTGCTAACAATACAAGACCTGATATAGCTTTTGCTTGTTAATTTATTAGCAAGGTTTAGTTCATGTTCAACTAGAAGACATTGGAATGGAATAAAACATGTCTTTCGATACCTCCAATGTACAATTGATATGGGATTATTATATGTCAATAGTACTAAACCACAACTTGTTGGTTATGCTGATGCTGGTTACTTATCCGATCCACATAAAGCAAAATCTCAAACAGGCTATGTTTTTACATGTGGAGGAACTGCTATTTCATGACGTTCTACAAAACAGACACTAGCTGCTACATCTTCAAATCATGTAGAGATTATAGCAATCCATGAAGCAAGTCTTGAATGTGTGTGGTTAAGATCCATGTCTCAACACATCCGAGAGACATGTGGTTTATCTTCGGGCAAAGAAGCTCCGACAATAATTTATGAAGATAACACTGCATGTATAGCTCAATTACATGAGGGGTATATCAAACAAGATCGTACAAAGCATATTTCACCAAAATTCTTCTTCACGCATGATCTTCAGAAAAATGGTGATATTGATGTACAACAGATCCGTTCAAGTAACAATTTGGCAGACTTGTTCACAAAGGCATTACCGACTTCAATATTTGAAAGATTGGTTCTTAATATTGGAATGCGTCGGCTGAAAGATATTATGCAATTATCGGGGGGAGTGTACAATGAACGATGTACTCTTTTTCCTTCACTAGGGTTTTTTCCCACTGGGTTTTTCTCTAGTAAGGTATTAATGAGGCATATTCCTTATACAATGGACATCCAAAAAATGGGGAGTTTTATGAATATTTGTATGTCCCTACTTCCACTACTTCCACTACCTCCACTATCTTCATAACCTCTAATGTACATAGCTTTAAAGCTTCCACTACTTCCACTACCTCCACTATCTTCATATGAATAATGGAAAGTTATGTATACATTCATATTTGTATGTATATATGTTACATATATGTTATCCCTATAAATAGAGGGTAATTTTGTATGTTTTTACATAACAATAAGTAATATACAAGTATTATGTTATTTTGATTCCTTTTGTTCTTGTCTTATTATGTTATAATTATGTAATTTTACAACAATATATTATATATATATATATTATTTATAAATATTTATATTAATAATATATATTATATTTGTGTTAGATATTTATATTCAGTTTAATGGAAGACTGAGCCTTCTAAATTTAAATTTAAATTTCTGTCTTTAATGGAAGGCTGAGTCTCCGGATTTGAATTTGTATTGTGTTTGTTTTGTTTACCTTCAAATTCATCTTTGTATCATTATGTCAACAATCATATATCGGATTCAGAAGATGATTTTGAGCCTCTTTTTATTTCTTTCAATCATGTTTATATACATCTAGTTTAAATTTTTTTAAAAGTTATTTTCTTTTAAAAATATACATTTATGTATTTTTTTATATTACAGGTTGATTAGGATAAATTTAAAAAGTTTATGTTACATGTTATTAAATATGTTATTACATGTAAATATTGATATATTGTATTAATACATTAAAAGTATTATATAAAAATTATTGTAATTTTAATATTTTTTTAATATTTATTATAATATTATAATAATAAATTATATTTTTTTTTATCTTCCGATATATTCCTTATCGTCCGATATTTAACCGATATTCCGAGACCGATATGGAACGGTGCCCTCCGATACTGCGACGGTTAACCATGATACCATATCAGAATGTAATTCCTTGCCTTTTCTCATTGATATTACAATATATATACGAAATGATTCTACCGTTACATAGCTACAATTTTGGCTATAAACAAGATCTATTATTTTTAGATACCATGCATAATCAAAGGCCTATATTATGGACAAAATATTTTCCAATATTTGTAGATTATTTGCAGATTCTAGCAAAGATCTCTTAAAGGCATGGAATAATAAATCCAGGGGATTCTCTGTTTCTTTTTCTTTTTCTTTTTCTTGGGGAATAGAGACAAGAAGGAAGTAAATGATCATAGATGAAATGGAGAAGAATGCAAAAGCTGCTCCAGAAAAGCTTCAGTCAGATTTAATGAAGAAAAAACAAAAAACCTTTGTTGTTCTTGATTGCAATTTTCCCTCCCCAACCACATAAGCCTGTTGAGAAAGCTGAAAAAAAAAAATGAAAGATGGTATAGAGAGGATAACCCTAGAAGAGGAGACGAGGAAGAACAAGAAGAAGAATAAGGGGCAATGGATGTAGAAAAGAAAAAAAAAAAAAAAAGAAAGGAGGGAATAAAAGCTAACCCTAGAAATTTAATAATTTAATAAGGAATAATTAAATATAAACTTAATAATATTTTTTTTTCATGTGTTATAACAAATAATATTATTGACTTATTATATATATCACTTTTCAAAATGTATTATTTTCAAAACAATTTTATATTCAAATATTACATTTTTTTTTTCTTATTAGAGCAAAAATTATTAGATGCTTTAAAACATATAAAACAATCTGGAAAATATTGTCATTTTGTTTAGAAAATTTTATTTGAGTAAAAATTAATCTACACAAATTGACTTAGGTTTGACAAGAAATCAATTGCTTTATTTGTAAAATTTTTAAATTATTAAATATATTACATTATGCAAAATAAGTTTTCAATTTTTATTTATAAATATTTAAATAACATATATCATTTTCCTGATAAATTATAAAAACTCAAAGGTATTAATTAATAAGTTAAATTATTGTCAACATAGGGTTGGCGGAAGGCCCTCCCTCACAACCACACAACCACGGTTCGACACTCCATATTCCCTAATTCCTCCATGTAATCAAAAAAAAAAGTTAAATTATTGGTGATTTATCATATCACCTCTAAAAAGTTTAATAATTTAAATAAATATTAATAACCTATTTTGTACTACATAAATAATTTTAAATAAAGAATACAAATATATTTTACATTTAGTAAAATATTTTGTGAAACAATTTATTTGGGTACAATTTTAAGAGTGGAAGCTTGTAAGAAACTTCAATAGGTAAAAAAAAAAAATTATTATTAATCCCTTTTATTCCTCTTGAAGTAAAATTTACACATTACTATTATCTTTTTTTAAAAAAAAAATTATATTTATTATTTTCCATAATATTACAAAAAAAAATAATTATTTTAGTATGATAAAAATTAATTATAGTAATAATGATAATTATCTTTTTGACAAAACTTAGGAAGAAATTTAATAATGTGTTGTTTAGAGATTTCAAAGTGAATATTTTTATTGAGATATTTTTTTTTTTTATGGGTGGATTAACTTAGAATCTACTATCATGTTCATATGACTTTTCTTTAAATATGTGATTATTATGTATTTAGTATTTTATTCTTATTATGTCAGACAAATAGAGCAAATAAGGTGTTTTATTGTGATATTTTATATTTCTACTAGATTTATTTATCCCTAACTATCCATTTTAGAGCAATTCAAATGTATATTACTAGTTTGTCGAATGTTGGTGGAAGGAGTGGCAGAGTGCCACCCCCACAACCTCCAGGTTGGGAGATCGACTATCAAAAAAATGTATATTACTAGTTTAAATGCATACTTAATAATTAGAGCACTTAATTCGCAATAATTATAGCTATCTTTTTCATTAATAATTATTATTTTTATAAAGAAATTAATTATCAAAATATGGGCATTTAATGTTCAAAATTTAAAAACTACTAATTCAATTATAAAAAATAACCTTGGCAACAATAGAATCAAAACCAATACTTTCTTACACGATCGTGGAGTTTTGAACTATGAAATGTGTTGTCTTTGTCCACAAACTCTTGAAAGAGCTGATCATTTACTATGTTACTATCCACTACCAATTTCAATTTGGACAACCCTTTCATCACACGCTCTTCCAAACATTAAGGAACACCTTTTAGGAAACTCCTCATCACTTAAAGATTGACTAACACCCTTTTCGCATTTTCATGATGGAATTTATGGAAAAATTAAAACAAAAGAGCTATCAAACAAGAAAACTTTGACCATATTCTCAAACTGGCTACTGAGTTCATAACTCTCACTAAAAACTTTTCTGTCACTCGAGCAATTGGGCCTAATTCCTAGCCCTCGGACGTGGTTTAGAAATGGCATTTAGCCTCGGTTTCTAGCATCTTGAGATCAATACTGATTCACATGTATTTACTTAGTCCATTATAAACAACAAGTCATCCCTTAACTTGTCTATTCTTTGTTCTTGTTGTCAAAACTGATGGAGTACTCATTTAGACATGTTTTCTGAGAAACAAATGCAGTCGGTGATCTTCTCGCAAAACATAGATACAATGCTACTACCAATTTTAATATTTACTATTATTCCCCTAGTTTTTCTTTACAAACTTTCAATAATAATTTGTTTGGCACTATATACCTCAGACAAACATGTACAGACTACTTTGGTCTCAATGAGAGCCCATTGTAACCTCCCATCTCTTCCTCCCTAACTATCCATTCATTGTCCTCAAGGATCCTCGTGTTTTTTTAAAAAAAAAAATAAAATTTGATCCTCATGTATTAAATAAGTGATTTTTTGTACTTGAATAGATTTTTCCACACAAAATAAATAAATACTAAGATGCAAAAGGCAATATATATAAAGACCCGTATTTCTAATAAAAACAATTTAAGAAATAATTTAAAATTAATGTATTTTTTTAATCTTTGACAACTTAATAAAGTTTAATAATTTATTTCCAATTTAAAGCAAATAATATATATATATATATATATATATATATATATATATATATATATATATATATAAACTTTGATGGTTTTGTATTTCATGGTGACTTTCAATTTATGAATTCTTGAGTCATAAGATGATTGTCAATTTGAATTTAAAAGGGAGGCAAAATTTTTATCATTTGAATTTGATTTCTTTTTAAAAAAAAAAATATATATATATATATATATATATATTAAGAAAACATAGAAAACATTTTAATCTTTCAAACCACCTTAGTATTAACTGTGCAACGGACACAAAATAGTTCACATGAGTTAATGTGGTTTAGTTTAACAAAAAAATAGTTCACTATTTGACAAATTTGAATTCAACTCAAATTACATTGAAGAGTTAAACCACTCTTGTTCGAAAAGAAAAAAAAAAAACATTAATTTTTACATGACATTAAAAGCAGAAAAGTGAAAGAATAAGTGACTTCAATCCATCATCTATTTAACTTTGTAATCTACTGAAAATAGTAATGCTAAATTCCTAGCACCTAACTCTAAAACTCTATTTTTTCTTGTCCATCTCTCTCTAAGAAGCTAAAATATGGTCATCTAATGCTCCCCTTCCTATTTTATGCACAAAGAATATGAAACGGAATCGAAAAACAGCAATAACAATTAAATAAATAAATACAACAATTGTATAAACATGATTTTCCTAAGTTGGAAAACCTTGTCAGTTTATAACCTCATTTTATTTTATTTTATTTTATAACATGATACTAATACAGATGTTATAATTGGCTGGCAGGTCTTTAAGTAGGTTCTTGACACTCTCACTACTAGCTATAACTTTTAGTCGAATTGGTATCGGAGTCAAACTTAAGTCTTTGTGCTTCGTAAGACCCGAGTTTGACTCCCGACTCCTGCGAAAGGATAGTTGGGTTTCCGAACATAATTGGGCGTCACGTCAGCAGAGCGTGGTGGGCTAGCAGGTCTTTAAGTAGGTTTTTTGGCACTCTCACTACCAGCTATAGCTTTTAGTCTACCGATAACATTACAGAAGGATCCTTTTATAGAGGGGATCCGGACTTCAAACATATAATTCAATCTTGCCTAAAGACAAGAGGAATCTAAAGGACAATAATATACATAACACGTCGAAAGTAATACAAGACATAAAATAAAGCACGCTGACATAAAGTAAAGCACGCTGATATAAAAGTAAAGGTGATCATAAAATTAGTACATTTCTAGTTCTCATTCCCAAGGTCTATTAGTAATATGTGTAATGTCAAGTATAAATCATTTTCAAGATTATGTGTAATAAATTGAAGATGGTAGTGCATCGTGTGATAGATGGAACACAAAATACTTTCTTAAAATATTGTTAGATTAAAAATCACGGATAATATTGTTATTAAAAAAAAAAGAAATTTTTCATTCTTTTGATACGACTTAATTTAAATTTGTTATCAATTGAGTTGTCTCATGTAGATAATAAAATAAATTATTAATTAACAAAAAAATTACCCTAATCTTTTATATGATTAATGGATTTTTCTTGAAAGAAAAAATATAAATCATTTAACATAGATTCATAATTACTTTATTTTAAATAGAGGTGATAAGTTTACATAAATAATGCAATTCTTAATTTATATTAACGTATCAATTCTAACTCAACTATTTAATAATTATTTACTTATTTAAATATCTAACTTACTTAAACTTGAAAACGAAATGCTACAGATATATTAATATTATGTATATTAGATATTAATTATTCATCAAAGTTATCAAATAACAATTATATGTAAAGATTACAAAGTATTAAATAAATGTTAAAAAAAATATATAAAAATAAAACCTTTTAAAATTTGCAATTAGGTTCAAATATGAGCCTTAGGCTCTACAAAGAAATATCTTTATAGCAAATAATTATTATGAATATTTGTATGTCAATTACCTTCACTATCTCCATACCTAAATTATCTCCATTATTTTCAATATTTTTATACCTAATTACTTCCACTATCTTCATACCTAATTCCTTTCACTATCTTCATACCTAATTCCTTTCACTATCTTCATCCATTATTGTTATTATTTACATTATCTCTACTACCTCTTCATCCCTATAAATAGGGGTTAAAATGTGTAGTTTTGTACACACAAGAATATATATGAAATATACAAGAAAGCTTCTCTCAAGAAAGCTTATCTTCCCTTTGATCTAAATCTTACATTTTGTGCTATATTTCTTTTAGTTTTGTTCTATATTTCTTTTAGTAACAATTTAGTAACAATAGTTTTATAACACGTTATCATCACGATGCTCTAACCAACTGAGACTAGAGGCTTTACTACCGAGTAAAGTGTTTTTGAAGTTTATTTGAAGAATAATAAGGTACGTTATTTGCGATTTGAATTTGCGATCTCCGTCATCATCTTCATGATGATTTGAAAAAGAATATCTTACCGTGAAAGATCCCCTTGTTTCGTGGGAAAATTTTTGAAAGAAAGGTTCAACCACCGGAAGATGGTCGTCCTCCCTAAAACACGGTATAATTGGTTGCACCTGAAGTTGCAAGATCTTAAATCCAACAAAACAATGAATTGTTGATGAAAATCACGATACTTGACCAACGAGTTTTATTCCATTCCCAGAATAAATGATTTTATAACTCATGATCCCAGAAGAGATCGTGGTCGTGGTTATAAGTATGATCATGAATATGTACTCGTGATAAATTTGGCCATTAAAATCATAATTATCAAGATGATAATTCATGTGCTAAAAATGATGATGACTACCCGAAGTGGCCAAAAGAATTAAAACATTATATTATATATTATATGTTTATGTAATATATTATCTTTTGTTATTTAATATTTTAGTTATCTTATATTTAATGTTATTGTTTATAAATATTTTTTTATTATTATGATTAACTCACAACCTGAAGTTTGTGAGATTATTTGCCTAATTCACAACCAGAAGTTTGTGAAATTATTTGTTTAATTCACAACCAGAAGTTTGTGAAATTATTTGTTTAATTCACAACCAGAAGTTTGTGAGATTATTTGCTTAATTCACAACCAGAAGTTTGTGAAATTATTTGTTTAATTCACAACCAGAAGTTTGTGAGATTATTTGATTAATTCACAACTAGAAGTTTGTGAGATTATTTACATTGAATATTATTAACTCACAACCTGAAGTTTGTGAGATTACCAAATGGCTATGATCCCCTTTTATGGGTTGAATGATGACATTGAAAGTGTATGTCTAATTGACAGTGGAACTACACACACCATACTGAAATACGAGAAATATTTTTCTCATTTGAATGTGGGAGAAACAAGTGTTACCACAATAAATGGTAGTGTAAAACTTATTGAAGGCTCCGGAAGAGCTAATATAATATTACCGGGAGGAACTATGATTGCTATTGATAAAGCACTATTTTCCTCGAAGTCTCGAAGAAATCTATTGAGTTTTAAGGATATCCGACATAATGGATATCATATTGAGACTATGGAAGATAACGGTCATGAATATTTGGCTATTACGAAAATGACCTCCCGGTAATAAACATTTGTTGGAAAAGCTACCATCTTTATCCTCCGGCCTATATTATGCTAAAATTAATAACATTGAGGCGCATCATTTAGTAAACCAGAAGTTTACTAATCCCGTTACTTTTAAAATTTGGCATGATCGTTTGGGTCATCCGGGATCAATTATGATGCGAAAAATTATCGAGACAACGCACGGTCATCCTTTGAAAAATCAAAGGGTTTTGACTGCCGATAAACTTTCTTGTGCTGCATGTTCTAAAGGGAAATTGATTATAAGGCCATCACCATTAAAAGTAGGAGTTGAAAGTCCTACATTTCTAGAACGGATTCATGGAGATATATGTGGACCGATCAGTCCACCTTGTGGGCATTTTCGATATTTTATGGTTTTGATTGACGCATCGACCCGATGGTCACATGTTTGTTTATTATCTACACGCAACTTGGCGTTTGCGAGATTACTTGCCCAAATAATTCGCTTGAGAGCGCAATTTCCTGATTATCCTATTAAACGAATCCGTCTAGATAATGCTTGGTGAATTTTCTTCGCATGCATTTGATTCTTATTGCATGTCGATTGGCATAATTGTGGAACATCCTGTAGCTCATGTTCACACACAGAATGGGCTAGCTGAATCATTTATCAAAAGGCTACAGTTAATTGCTAGACCATTATTGATGAAAACAAATCTCCCTACAGCAGCCTGGGGGCATGCTATTTTACATGCTGCAGCACTTGTGCGTTTAAGGCCATCGAGTTATCATAAATATTCTCCACTACAGTTGGCTTTTGGTTCGGAGCCTAATATTTCTTATTTGAGAATTTTTGGGTGTGCTGTATATGTTCCTATTGAACCAACTCAACGAACAAAAATGGGTCCTCAAAGAAGATTGGGGATATATGTTGGGTATGACTTCCCATCTATTATAAGGTATCTTGAACCTTTGACAGGGACGTTTTTACGGACTAGATTTGTTGATTGTCATTTTGACGAGAATTTGTTTCCCAAATTAGGGGGAGAAAATAAATGGCATAAAATTGAACTTGCGTGGAGAACATCATTGAATCATTTAGATCCACGTACAAATGTGAGTGAACTAGAAGTTCAAAAGATAATTCATTTGCAACAAATTGCAAATCAACTGCCAGATTCTTTTGCTGACTCCAGAAGAGTCACTAAATCACATATTCCAGCTATAGATGCTCCTATACGAATAGAAGTTCCTGAAGAACAAAATGTAAATCCTATAGTCGTTGAATCAAAAGCACGTCGAAGCGTGGGCCGCCCCTTGGTTCTAAAAATAAAAATCCTCGAAAGAAAAGAGGATTAAATGATCCAGAAGATCATGATGAAAACCAAGGGACAACCGATGAAAAGATTCCAACTATAAATGATGAAGAGAATTCAGAAATCTCTATTAATTATACAACTTCGAATAAAAGTTGGGATCGAAGTAAAATTACTATTGATAATGCTTTTGCATATAATGTAGCCCTTGATATTTTCAAGGATAATGAGGATTTAGATCCTTCATCGGTTGAAGAATGTCGGCATAGAATTGATTGGCCTCAATGGAAAGATGCGATTCAATCCGAGTTAAATTCGCTTGCAAAGAGAAAAGTTTTTGGACCTGGTAGTCCAAACGCCGGATGGGTAAAAAACCCTTGGGCTATAAATGGGTGTTTGTGCGAAAACGAAATGAGAATAATGAAGTCGTAAGATATAAAGCACGACTCGTCGCACAAGGCTTTTCACAAAAGCCAGGAATTGATTATGACCAAACTTATTCACCCGTTATTGATGCTATTACACTCCGATATCTTATAAGTTTGGCAGTTCATGAAAATGTGGATATGCGGCTAATGGATGTTGTTCTGACTTATCTATATGGAAGCCTTGAAAAGGAAATTTATATGAAAATCCCTGAAGGATTAAAATTACCAAAGGCTTCTAATGGCCCTCGTGAGAACTATTCTATAAAATTACGAAATCATTATATGGGCTTAAACAACTGGACGCATGTGGTACAATCGTCTTAGTGAATTCTTATTGAATTCGGGATATAAAAATAACCAAATCATGTCCATGCGTATTTATTAAGAAATCAAATTTTGGTTTTGTGATTCTTGCTATATATGTTGACGATATTAATCTCATCGGAACTCCGGAAGAGCTCCGAGAAGCTATAGATTGCTTGAAGCGAGAATTTGAAGTTAAAGATTTTGGGAAAACCAAGTTTTGTCTTGGGCTTCAAATTGAACATGTGGAAGATGGAATTTTTGTTCATCACCAACATATACAACTAAAGTTTTGAAAAGATTTTTCATGGACAAAGCATATCCATTAAGTATTCCAATGGTCGTAAGGTCACCTGGATGTAAATAAGGATATTTTTAGACCTCGAGATAATGATGAAGAACTACTTGGTCCTGAAGTACCATATTTAAGTGCTATTGGTGCATTAATGTATCTAGCAAATAGCACTCGACCTGATATAGCATTTGCTATAAATCTATTGGCAAGATTTAGTTCTTCACCAACACGACGACATTGGAATGGTGTTAAACATGTCCTTAGATACCTCCAAGGAACTATTGACCTCGGATTATTTTATTCAAATAAAAATGATCCAATATTAATTGGGTACGCGGATGCCGGTTATCTTTCCGATCCGCATAAGGCACGTTCTCAACTGGCTATTTATTTACATATGGCAATACTGCTATATCATGGCGCTCTACAAAGCAAACTATAACAAAGCAACTTCTTCTAATCATGCTTGAGATAATTGTCATTCATGAAGCAAGTCGAGAATGTGTATGGTTGAGGTCAATAATACATTATATTAGAGAGAGTTGTGGTTTATCTCCCAGAAGTGAGATTCCAACTCCTCTATATGAAGATAATGCAGCTTGTATAGCTCAATTGAAAGGAGGGTATATCAAAGGAGATAGGACAAAACACATTTCACCCAAATTTTTCTTTACTCATGAACTTCAAAAGAAGGGTGATATTGATGTGCTTCAAATTCGGTCATGTGATAATCTTGCAGATTTATTCACTAAGGCTCTTCCGACTGCAACCTTTGAGAAATTGAGATATAAAATTGGTTTGCGTCGGTTCAAAGATTTCAAGAGTTCATCTCAACAGGGGGAGTGTTGAGATTAATACTTGCAGATGTATGGATTATTCATATTCCTCGAGAATGACCAATGAAGGAGGCGTAATTTTAGAAATTATGGTTTCTCACCTGCGCATTGAACGGAATTATTACTACAATCAAACAGAAGTTCAGAATGTTCTTCTAGCAACAGTACTTATGCAGAAGTAAAATCTTCCTTAAGATTCTTCTTGTGGAAGACAATAAAATCAATATGATGGTAACAAAATCGATGATGAAGCAGTTGGGTCACGACATAGAAGTCGTAAATAATGGAGTTGAAGTTGTGCGTACATAAAAGAATATTGTACTCTTTTTTCCTTAATCAGAATTTTTTCCCACTGGGTTTTTATCCGATAAGGTTTTTAACGAGGCATATTCTTTATGTAATGGATATCCAAGGAGAAGTGAACCATGAAGATTCATCACATTGAATGGTTTTCATGAGACATATTTATTTACAATGGACATACAAAAAAGGGGGAGTATTATGAATATTTGTATGTCAATTACCTTCACTATCTCCATACCTAAATTATCTCCATTATTTTCAATATTTTTATACCTAATTACTTCCACTATCTTCATACCTAATTCCTTTCACTATCTTCATACCTAATTCCTTTCACTATCTTCATCCATTATTGTTATTATTTACATTATCTCTACTACCTCTTCATCCCTATAAATAGGGGTTAAAATGTGTAGTTTTGTACACACAAGAATATATATGAAATATACAAAAAAGCTTCTCTCAAGAAAGCTTATCTTCCCTTTGATCTAAATCTTACATTTTGTGCTATATTTCTTTTAGTTTTGTTCTATATTTCTTTTAGTAACAATTTAGTAACAATAGTTTTATAACAATAATATAATAAAGGCCTTTTAAACTATGGTATACTGTTATTTCCTTCTATTTAAAGCAAAAGAAAAGTATGGAAGGCACCAGCAGATTGTTACAAAAAAGCATTAGTTATAAGCAAAAAGAGCAGCTTTTGCATTCACAAAATCTTCCCATACTTTTTCAAAACTGTATTGATTCTTCTGCTGCCTCATTACCATAGGTTCCTCGAATTCTTTCCTCACAGAATCCTGAGTACTCTTCAGCTTCATTAGAACATTCTGGAAGGTTTCAGAATAATGCTGATCCTCAAATCCTCCCAGAGATTTTTCAACATCAGAAACCCGATTTTGCAGAATCGTTAACTCCTGAGTAAGGCAGGTTGACAGTTCCTTCACCCTAGTGTGAATCATGGCTTTGTACGCCTTACTTGAATCAAATTTGGCGGATAATTCCTCGACAGACGAGCATTGTTTGAATTCCTCTGTGGATGATAATAAATAAGAACAACGGATGTAGTTTCTGACACGCTTGTAGATAGAAGTGTAGTCAATGTGCCGTTCGTTTAGATTGTTGAAGACTTTGTTAGTCACTGCTATCATACTTTTCAACTCAGAAATTTGAACCTGCTTCAGCAAGAGGAGACCATCCTTTAAGTACTTTGCTGACTCCGGTTCTGGCACTGAAGAACCACCAAACGGATAAAGCAATGATACGTCAGGCTTGATTAGTTGATCAAGCAGTTCATCCAAATGCACGTCTACAGCAGAAGCCATTGATGCTGGATTCTGTGGACTTTCTTTGCAAGGATTGCAGGAAGATTGCTCAGCTGACAAACAAACGTCATTGGAATCAGGTTATGGATTGTGATCACATAAACAGATAAGAGGCTGAACAAATATCAGCCATTTTCCAACTTTTCCATTTTACTATTTAAGGTAAAAAAATTAAAAAGCATTGATCCAAAACGTGCTCATAAAGGATAGCATTTTCCAAGTAACTTAAATTAACATTCTTTAGTGGATACCTGAACCAGTTCCACTGGCACCACACTCATAAACGGTGACGGCTCTGGAGAAGCCGCTAACCTTGTATTGTTCATCAGTATCCTTAGAAACGGACTTTATTTCTCGTGAACCTGAATCTACAATTAATCAGCAAGCTAATATCTAAACATTATAATTTCAAAATGTCCCAACCAAAATTAAGTTTTATATAGAAGAACAATGTCTTGCAGGGATCAACTAATTCTACCATATACCTGAACCTGTTCTTTTTCCAGCACCCTCTTTGTCAACCAAGATGAATCTTTTGGAAACGTTGCTCTTCTTTTGTTTGCATCTATCTTTACAAACAGACACGGTTTCTGCTGTCAACCAAGTTTCCAAAGTTAATATTGCAGCAAAAAGCATGTATATAAGAAAGTTTGATCAACAAAAGCATTATCGTATTCCAAAGGATATAATGATTGGGGTGAATTCTGGACTCGCTGAACATCCCTTATCATGTTTCACTTTAACATGTGAGTGAAAGAGAATTGTTCTTCAGACCAAAACCAAGCTCATTACCTTTCAAATTAGTTTGTGACTCCGGTATCTCTGGTATCACCTTTGGAGGGGTATTCAGTAACTTAAACCGATATTCTGGTGTTTCAAGAACCCTTTTTTCCTCCCACAATTGATAAAACGTAAATTTCTAGTAGGTTAAGGTCACTAATCCTTCCTCTTATTCTTGTCTAACTTGAGACCAAGAGAGATAAAACATGCATCTTTGACAAACTTTTCAAAAGTGACATATTCAAGATATATAGTTATAAAGATTTGAACTCAAAATGAATCATGAAATAACACATACAAATTGCATATGCTACCAGACATACGTCATGAAAGGCGCAAATTCTCATATAGCGAAAAAAATTATAATGAATGAGATAAGTATGATCAATAGATACCATGAAAGGAACATTCTTTTAGGTAAATAATTCAACTAATCAACACCATAAAAGGATATATAGATCTCCATCCTTTTTCATTGGAAAAATCAATTCTGTTTTGCAACCTTATCTTCTGAGTGGCAAGTGTCTGAATACAAAGGAAAAACATGCACAACCATATAAAAATGTTAAAATACAAGCATTTTAGAGGGCTAAAGAGAAATCACATTGACAATGTACACAACCCAGAAATGGAAAAGTAATAAGAAACCCAGTATTAGAGAACATCATACCTGATCTAATAATAAGTTCAAGCAAATGAAGACAACTTAAAAAGAAAAGAAAATCGAGTGACTTTAACCATGTATGTATACAAGGAAATTACAGTACATAGGTCTACAATGGGATATCCTCACAACACATCAGTGGTCCTAAAATGTCTATTTTGATGAGTTGGGAATCACTCCTTTTGTGTAAAAGATTATTACATGAATCAAAGAATCAAAATATTTCACTCTACTTATTTAATTGAATCTATAAAGCATTTACCCAAGCAAGTTTTTCCAGTAAAAATGTTTACTCAGATACTAAATATATTTTCTATAGTCAGAGATAGTCGCTAAGCTCATGCAGATTGGAGTTACCCCAGATTAGGCAACCAATTTCTACGGAATTATGAAGACAAAATGATTTCATACAAAGGAAAAAAAAAAAAAAAAAAAGGATTTATGTCCTGAAAACATACATGATCTGTTATATCCTTATGCAAACTTCTGGCCTTTTCTTCAAGCTCATCCTGTAAATTATAAACTTCAGTTATTTGCTTGTGAGAGAACCAATAAACTAACTATAAAAATAAGAAATGGTATAGGAAAAAAAGAGATTGAACAAAAATTCCAGAGATCCTAATCTGTTGAGAATCACATCAAAGAAATATGAGCAATGAATTTTTGGAAGACATTATACCACATGGAAGGCAAACGAAAATATGAGAAAGATGCATTCAACTGTTTTTCAGACGGAACAGTAAATATAGAAAAGGTGTACAAGGATACATACGTATTTGCATGGGTTTCTTGCAAAAAATAAAACTTCTGGTAAAGTTTATATCCAATAAGAAAAAAAAGGGGTTAAGAAAATAGGCTTGAAAAAGTATTCTCAATTTCCATGGGTTAAAATAGAACATAGGGAAAAAAACTTTTTTTTTGTAAAAGTTTAAAAAAAGAGAAATTTTAACTCTTTCTTTTAAAGAGTTTAGAAACAGGTTTAAAAGTCACTGACAAGCTGTTTCTGTTCATTGCAGTTTTCATAATATATTTTACAGAGCTTTTCATTCTTCAAGTTTTACAATCATTTGCTAGCATGTAGTGAAAGTTTCACCATCATATCATATCATATCATGAAAATCACTATGTAAAAGACAGACTACTCACTGTAGTAGGCTTCTTAAGTAGCCCAGTATTCATTTTCTGCCTTAGAACTTCACATTCTTCCTGCAATCAATTAGAAGGAAAATCATAAACCTTGACATATTTCATAAATATTAGCTTAGAATTATTTGATTACTAGCCACATGTTCATAACCTAAAAGTAAATGTGTAATATGAGAATTTGATTGTTAATGCATTTACATTAAATATAGCTATTATTACATTTATTTATGAAAATATTATTTCCTAATAAAAAACATTTATCAATGAACGTAAATTAATCGAAAAGGTAACAAAAGATAGAAATAAAAACAATTTAAAAACAAAACAATACAAAATAGACATGCAAATTTAGATGTTAGATGCATTCTTACTAGAAAAAGAATAGCAGTATACAATTTGTTTGTTGTCGAGCTGAAAATTTGGAAAACTGATAAAGTACACTCATGCAATCATACATGCATCATGCTAGTCTATCTAACATCACAAACCTCATATAACCTAGGGAGATATATCACATTCTTATTTAAGTACTATATGAACTGACTTTATTTCAATGGTATTATGCTTTATTTGCTCTAATGTTATTGAGGGGATTTTCCACCTAAAAGCAGAAACAAAGACGTTAATGTTTTTTTGAAATATATGCAAAATATAAGATCTCAAAAGGACAATGGAAAGCAATTCAAGATCAATTTTCTGGTCACCTCAGAAAAAATTCCCTCTGAGAGTGTGCTGATGGCGATGTCATTTGGCCAATCCAATGACTGAAGCTTGATATCTGCAGGTTGATCACTTGAATCCATCTCAATGCCTAAGAGAGACAAACAAGAATATCAAGGCAGAGGTGTTAATGGAAGAATTTTATACATTTATTGACAGTTTTTGTTACAAAATTTGAAGAAGAATTAGACCACTTTACATTAGCAAAACAAGTTTAAATGCTATCTTTTAGTTGAAGTAGGCCCTAGTTTAAGTATGTTGCTTAAAAAGGCAAAACGGACACTTTTAGCATTTCACACCTTAAACCTGTTTTCAATTGATCTTCACTTTCCTTTCAAGATTCCTTCTCAAAATTTCTTATTAATGATCTTAAAAATTAAAATGTAATCTAGAGGATTCGAGAGTACCTATCACTTGCACAAGATGGTAAGTTTTTCCCCGAGAACCATTACTAGACTCAACCCGAACGTAGGATCCTTTTACCTTGTCCTTAAATGATTCAGGTTCCTTCAGTAGCTCCTCAACTAAGCTTCTCTTCAAGTATACAAGTTTAATGTTGTCAGGAACAATAGAAGCATATAAGACTTGAGGTTCTTTGCATGCAGCTGCCCCATTTCGAGATTTTCCACTGCAGTTTAACTTTATGTTTCCTTGTCTCTTGAATCTCTTCAATTTAATCTTTTCCTCATTTCGATCCAGACTTTCCATACTATCGCAACTACTAAAAGAATTAGAGTCAGATTTAGATTTCTGTTTTATCTCTGATTTCTTTTTTGGGGATGGAAGATCCTTCAGACTAAAACCTTCATCCTCCTTCACAAAATCTAAATACTCCTTGAAGTGTATCTCCCTGGGCCAAAGATCTTCTTCATTGACCTCCTACAAGCCAAAGCAAAAAGATCAACTAGTTGGACGACAGTACGTAATAAACTAGATGAAAAATCAGGCAATATGATCATATTTTATCATGCAACAGTTCAACAATCTCCACTGAGTGGAAGTTGATATTACTCTAGCGCATAGTTTTACATCGATCTAACATAACAATCCCTTTAGTCTCCAATAAATGATGCAGACACCAGATTTCGGTACACAAAGTTCATTAAGAGATAAAATATGCATGTTGTCTTACCTCATTTTCAAGATATAGCGCAAGCTTCATACATCTATGGCAAAATCCATATTCTCCTTTAATCAGGGTGAAGTGTACATCATCCAAACAATCATTGCATACAGATGCTGGGCAACAATAACAGAAAAAGGTTGAATGCTCCTGACACTTGGAGCATGTGTGCCAATCTGAAATATTATGGTTCAATTCAAGAAAAATAAGTAACATCCACAAATAAAAGTAGACTAAAAATATAAGATGAAGCAGAAGATATAGAGACAAAAAGGATCATTCATCAAGATGGGAAAAAGAATTATAATATATAGATCAGATAAGATAAATGAATTTACATGTCTGATATAACTATTTCTTCCTTATTGAAACATCAGTCATAATGAACACAAACAACACAAGGTAAATTATCACTTCAAAGTTCTTACTGCAATGCCAAGACTCATCATTGGTCGGCGTAGATAACTTCCTCCTCTTCAGACAACGAGAGTGATAAGCTTTCACACAGTCCCTGGAAAAAAAAAAAAAAAACAATCAAAGACTCCGGCATGAACATTTTTTTATTTGAAATGCAAAATCAATTTCTTTTAATTAGATATGGGTTCGTAATCCGCTAAAGCTGTTTGACTGATGATCCAGTTCTACTCTCCATCTTCCAAAACCCGAGTCGAGTTCCATTTTTCCCCGCCCCAACCCAACACTCCCTAATCTTGTGTATATATATATATATATATATATAGAGAGAGAGAGAGAGAGAGAGAGAGAGAGAGAGAGAGAGAGAGAGACTTTATTTTATTCAGAAATCTTCACTAAAGAAATATTTTTCCTTAAAAAAAAAAAATTGAAAAAGACAAAAGAAGCCTGTTTCCCAAAACAGGATAAATAAAAAAATAAAAAAATAAAAAAAAATAAAAAATGCAGAATTCAGAAAAAGGAAAAATTTAGAAACAGAAGGAAACAATGGTGGAAGAAGTTAACCTGTGATCGCAAAGAAGAAGCGTGCCTCCATCTTTACAGATGAAGCACCAATCTTCGCTTACCCGCCGCTTCTTATTCTTCCTATCGTGATTAAGTGCTGCGCTCATAGCAACTTTTTCTTCTCCTAAAAGCCTCCTCTACCAAAATTAAATTCTGTAGAAACGATTTGGACAGGAAAACAAAAATGCAGTAAGATTTCTTCTGAATTTTAATTGCTTGAGAAATTTAGAACAACCGTGCTTCATACATTGCTTCTTTTTTATGCTTTGCTATGTAGACCTTCTTTTTGCCATTTTAGTAATCATAACACACGGAATCTTGCTGTTGTTGGGAGGGTTGCCCATTGCAATAATTACCCAATTTTACTTCATCTTATTCAGGCAAATTCTTATTCTTGTTAATTTGGTAAGTTACCGAAATTCAAGAATGGAAAAAATAAATATAATATATATATATATGTCACGTGTGACATAATTCACTTTTTTTCCTTTATTTATTTATTTTTTAATATCTCATACTCTCTCCCTTCCATTCTATTTTATTTTTATTCCAGTTCATGATATTATTTATTTTGTCCCACTTTATGTGAATTTTATGGGTATAAAACACGTCATTAAGTAAAAAGACTTTATAACTCTTACTTAATAATCGCTCAGAGGTGATGTGAAACTTTAGGTCACAACACACTTTTCCATCGCAAGTACCACGCTGATGACGTGTTGTAAAATAACTATAATAACAATAATAAGAAATATACAAGTATTATATTATTTTGATTCATCTAGTTGTATTTTATTATGTTATTTTTATTATAGTTATTTTACAATAATATTAAATTTTCTTTTCTTATTTTTTTAAGACTATTGTATATCCCAAGTTACTAATTAAATTAATTTAAATTCAATTAAATTGGGTCAATAAAATTTAACTTTTATTTTTTATTTTTTTAAAAAAATTATCATAATTTTTATATAACACTTACTATTAATATTTAACTCGTAATTTTATATAATATTTATAAAACATTTAGTAACGTTAAATTGATTTGACACGAGTTCTTCAATTCGGTGGAGAGGTTAGGTAAGGTTTATTAGAGGAAAACTTGCTTAAAAAAAGTATATATTTATGGATGGTACATTAGGACAAGTCTTTATAAAAAAATCTTATTTTATTTTTATTTAGACAAAATAATTATTTTCATTAAATTTTATCCATTTTCAGCTTTAAAAAATAGAAAATTATTTTTGGAAGATCTGAAATATTTCTTTTTTACTTTTTCTATTTTTTTTCCTATTATATACATTTATTTATTTATATTTAAAAAAATTATGTATTTTAATAAAAAAAATTTAAATATTCTTTTTTTTTCAAAGAAAAATAATTAATAAATAATTTTTTTATGAATTAATTAATAAATAATTTTATTATTGGTAAAGAATAAGAATAAATACTTGGATAAAATAATTGTTATGTCCCACATAAGGCCAAATATTTGACTCTTTATTAGTGAATTTACTTAAACTTATTCAGGCAAATTCTTACTGTTCACTCCGGTGGCCAGAATTTAAAATAGAAAATATATATATATATATATATTATAACTGTGACGTGACATATATCACATAATACTTTTTTCCTTTTTTTTTTTCATCGGACTATCTCAAAAAAAAAAAATCTCTATCTTTTCCAATGAATAATTCACTTTATTCTCTTTTATTACACTTCACTAATAAAATTAAATAAAAATAAATAAAACTCCAATCAAATTACCTTAAAATTTTGTTTGTTAACACTACTATGTATTGGAAGTTACAAATTTTGTTTGCTCTGATATCACTAAATATCACGACTTAAATTCGGGCCTAATTTAAAATTTAAAAAATTATGAATATGAAAACGTAACACGATTACATCCTCCAAGTTATTACCTAAAGAATACAAAATCTGAAAACAATATCAATAAAATACATCAAAATTCTTTAATAAAAAAAAAATATATATATATATATATACTTAACTCTAATATCTCAGAAATATACATAATTCTAAAAAATAATATTTTACGCAAAATACGTAAAATCAAGTCAAATATCCAAAACTCATAATCTTGACCCACCAATAAGAAAAATCCAAAAGCACAAGAGATCTCATAGATCTATCAAGACTTGCAAAAGTATTTAAACATAGGTGGTATGAGTTTATAAAGCTCAATAAGCAATTCGACCCTCTTTAGAAAAACATTTTGGGCATTTAAGATCATATTCAAAAATTTTAATAATAACATAAAACTTTCAAAATATAACAAATAAAATCTTTTTAACAAATACTTTTCAAATCAAACTAAAAAAACAAACTTCCTACTTATACTTTCAAAACATAATAGAAAGGGATAAGAATCTTAAATCATATTACTAATTCTTTTTCAATGGGCTCAAACAACATAGTCATTTGTTGGTTTTAATCGAAATTGATCCTAGTTGTTTATCCCACTAGATAGGCTAGAACTTATAATAGTGGAACTTTTTCACCATGCTCAATGGGTTCAAAACTTATAAATTTGGAACATATTCTCCAACTCATTTCTAACTAACTTGAGCCAAAACTTTTCATTACTTTACTTTTTCGAGAAGGCTTTTCAAAACTTTAACAAACAAAAATATCTTCAAAAAGATAAATTTGAAATCAAAATTATAAAATTACGAAACTAATATCTTTTTAAAAAATAACAAAATCTTTTATCAAACTTTAAAGTCAGAAAACTAATATCTTTTTATAAGAATGAAAAATCGGAAAACTACATCTTTTATAAAAAAAAATCAGAAAACTATATCTTTTTAAATTTCAAGAAGAAAAGTCAAATTTTACCGGAGTTTTATGCACGCGAAAACTATATGCGCTTTGCCATTGCACCAATGTTTTAAGTTGTATTATTTTTTACAGGATTTTAATTTATTATCTTTAAAAAGATTTTGGTTGATTATTATTTACCATCTTTATATTAACCGTGTATTCGGGTAATTGTTCAATATTATAATTATCATAATCAATTCTAGGTATTCTAGAAGTGGATTTCTCCAGAGTCCATTGCTCTGGGACAAGAATTTCATCACATCTTATTCTCCTTCGTGTAGTAAGTTTAGATTTATCAAAATTAGATTCAATCAAAACAATCTCATTTAACTGCTTATCCATAATCCTACAATTAGGATTCAAAGTATGCATCAATTTATAATAGATTTTGTAACAGATAACTATAACTTCTGTAGCAGGACTATAATTATAATTGTGCGTCTTAATATTAAGAGTTAATGCCTGCAGAATATTAACATCAGACAAAGACAAAGACAAATTGTGATAAACATTAAAATATACAACATCATGTGCTAAACTGGATTGTATTAAACCCATAAGAGATTGTTTCCAATTCAAATCACGTGCATCACGTAAACAAGCCATAAAGCTTTCAGGTAAATCCCTGACAGTCAAAGGTTTAAAAGCAATTTGCACCAAACCAATATGAATAAATTTATAATTATGCTTATAATAATCAATATCGGATTTATGCAATAAATGAATTTCCATCTCTTCTCCTTCCAAAGAGAGAGTTTCTTCAGTTGTTTTAACGACTTGTTTAAACCGAATTCGGTCAAAAGTACCATATTTATATATGGTTTTAATATCAACTTTGAGAATAGACCATTTATTAAGGTCTTCAAGGTCTTATGGAATTTCTAGTTCCTTTTTCTCAGAATTTTTAAGAATCCTCTTCCGATTAGAAGTGAGAAATAGATTCATAGAATCAAAATGTTTACTATATTGACAAACATCATAAATAATTGAATATTAACATAACTATCTCATTGACTATGATACCAACTCAACTAACATGCAAATAAACACAAAAGAGTCACGGACAAATAATCACAGAAGAGTCACAGTCTGTCAAGATATACATTAATTAATATAATGAAAACGAGTGAAAATGCCCTAAAATGCTTGTCAGCTTAAAAATTGGCAAACTCATCAAGTATATTAATTAATATAATCGTATAAATTCCTATTAAAAAATAGATAAAACATAAATTACTATTCACTGATATAACATGTATTATATTATATAGTACTCATATAATATAATATAAGATATACATGATATAATATATAACTATATACATATTATTTATATATTTTTAATATATTTAAGCATATAATATATATATGTATATATATATATATTTTTTGTTTGAAATATGGATATAGTTTTTATATATATATAAAAAGACTAGATACTAACAAAAACCACTGAAGCCCAATAAGAAGCAATACGATACAAGATTTACAAACGAAGTCTAAAAGAAACCCTCCCAAAAATAAACCACTAGGGATTCCTATAGACTTTTTTACGACTGTACATATGTCCAGAGAGACTGATCTCGCACAAAAACAGGTTGACTAGAGTAAAGTTGAAGAGGGCCTGAAGAAACCCTAGTCCCAGCAGCAACACCACTGCCTTGTCCCGCTTCCCTGCCGTCATGGTCTCTGTCGATGAAGAGGTTATCGTCAGACTCCCAAACCTGGCTAGAACATCCGCCAGCTTGTTCTGCTCTCTGTAAACAAATTGCATGTTGTAATCCTGAAGCTTAGAGAGAAGAGTTTGACAGATACAAGTAAAAAATAGACAGATCCGAGGATGTATGTCGCAAATAGGGCATCTAACAAAATCACCCAATTGACTGATAATGTCTATGTTTGCCGCTTTGGATCGGTAAATTAACTTTTTCTTTTAATTAATGCTAAAACTGTTCTGTGTTCCCTAGTACATGTGACTGTGTCGATATTCTAATTGTTGTTTGTAAAAGAGTATAGTTTCTTTTATTAATGATATGGAGATTTGATATATGCAACAATGGTGTATTTGTTGTTCATAAAATCAATGGATTCTATCAATTGAGTTAATCTGCTTATGTTCACTATCAGGTTTTTTAATTTGAATTCTGGAGCCTTGTTCTTATTAAGATTGGTCTTTTTGACTTCTTACTAATTATTACTCTTTTTGTTTATTTTATTTGTTAAGAATTTGAAATCATTGAAGATTAATTTCTACCCTTGAGATAATTAAATTCAGTTTCTCACAGTGGATTTTGATATCGATGGTGATGTCAATGGCGAGGTTGTTGGTAGTTCTATTGATATTGAACGTAGGAGATACTCGTGGGTAATATTTGGAGCAATTAAAAACAATTTAATTGCATTTATAATTTGTAGTATTACGATGGATAATTGAGTAAACCTGTGTGTTTCTTTCATTTTCTGTTTATTTAACTTTTAGTATAGGTCTCAATGTTAATTGCTGCTTTTCTCTTCAGCTTCTATTTAGCATGAACTTGAGCTGTTCTTCAGTTCGTACTTTTGCTGCTCCTAAGGTACATTTGTGTTACCCAATTTGGTGATTATATTAAAATATTAATGATATTTGCAGAATGTCTTCTCCAGTAAATTTTGCAGCCAAGTGAAACTTTTAACATGAATTCTACATAATCAATGTGTATTCAATTTGATGGACAATTTGAGAATGTGTTGGAACTTTTTATTTGTAGTGCTTTAGCTTGAAGATACTATGTATTTTAATTTTTCTCCATTTAGATTTTGTGTCATAACTATTTATCTAGGAGTTATTGTTGTTTGAATCATTGTTATTTAAATGAGTTATTATTTTTTGTCTTATTCTTAACAATGTTCTTCTTGAAATAGTGACGTTGTTCATTAAAATCATTTTTAAATATATAATTCTTAATTGTTTAAATCTTTGTGATTTAAAAAGCTTTTCGTTGTTTGTCTTATGATTAGCAAGGTTCTTGATATGTTCACATTGATTTCATTAAAATAATTTTTAAATACATGCTTATTTGTTGAAAATGAATTATTAACTTCACTTACATTTGTTTTTGGTCGTATCTTGAGATGTTAATTCTAAGTTCCCTAGATAGAACAATTAGACTACCATGGGTGACATATTTGATAATTATATTGATCTTTAGATTAGTGAGATTATTTGATACTATGTTTCTTTGGATAGCTTTGGGTGGATGATCTATGAATGTATTGGAATGTGGTACTTTAACGTGATGGTACTATCTATTTTAAATTTTTCTATGTTTTGATTGTGTGTCATTAGTAAGTAGTGTAATTGAAGAGCTATAATTAGTTGTTTCCTTTGTATTTGTAGGATTTATTTGTTCGCAATGTGCGTGATAAACAAAGTTCTCAAGAAGAAACAACTACAAATTTCATATATCAACAACAACGTTTGGAGAAGTTTTACTGAAAGTAAGACACATTTTCATCTCGAGGGACTTGGTGGGGAAGAGGGAAGAATTATTATGATTATTTTTGGCTAAAGATTGACAATACATTATGAATACTATCTATTATATCTTTTTTAGACATTTGGATGCTGATTTGATAAAGAAATATGTGCTTATATTTTTTTTTAATATTATATTATTTAATAATTATATCATATGATTTATGGTAAGTTTAATAGAAAAATAACAATAGTAAAATAACAATAGTAAAATAGATATTAATTGGATACATGAAATTTGTCTCAAAAATCAAAATTACTATTATGGTCTCGAATTTGTCTCTAATTTATAGTCTTTAATATTTGTCTCTATATTTGTTCAATATAGAGACGGAGGAAAGTCTCTATTACGCCACAATGAAAATCATAAATCTAATCTCTAATTTATCTGTATTGTCTCTAATATTTTTGACACTAAATTGTCTTTGTATTATTTCAAAATAGAGTCTATGTGGTGACAACTCATCTCTATAATAGAGACAAATTTTCTTAAGACATATATTGAGTCAAGTAGAGATAAAATTTCATATTTTTGTCTCTAAGTTAAAAAAAGGGAATGGAGACAAAACAAAATGACTCCATTTATATTTGTGTCGTTTTTGAATCGGCCGAGATGAATCGGTCGATATTGCGAACCATGGTTTGAATTTAGTGTTAAGGGTAATGTTATTGGTATTCCTGGTGATCTGTGTGGGGGTGTATAATGCTCGTAGTTATTTAGATTACTCACAAAAAATTACTTCTTTGGAAAAAATTTGCATTGAAGTTCGTAGGTGTTCTTTACAGGTGCTTGATCACTAGTTGAAATTGAAGAGATAGAAAGGCTATGGAGGTGCCTTGTATAAATGACTGCAGAGCACTATTATCAGATATAAAGAAGCAAGATAAGTTGCTCAGACTCAAAAGAAGGTCAGTTATGTTTTGTATTCTTATGTAAAATTTCAGTACTTAAAACAATTTTCTAGTCTAATTTAAATTATATGAGAAGGTTTTTTTGGATAATCAATGGAATTTTTTTTTTTTTTATTGTGTTTGTTTCTTCTTTAGTATAGTGGTGGCTGCTATTTATTTTGGGTAAGAGTATATGTAATTAACTAGAATGGAGATTTCGAACACCTTGGAATGGTAATGTATACTTTGATTAATATAGATGTTTCTAGTTTGAGTTTTTTAGTATGTGGTGTATTGGGAGACAGTGAAGGCCATTTTTAACAAATGAATTCTTATCCTATTAAAGCAGAACCTCTACTACTATGAAATTGGAGATAATACCTATATTTGAGTGGCTTTAGAGTCTGCAAGTATTATTTGTTTTAGTGTCTCTACTATTTTCTTGCCTTCACAGCTATCTTGGGAGTAGAAGGGAAGTTCTCTTTTGTCTGGGTGGTATTTTTTAGGAAGTAAAGAAAGGAAAAGAAAGAGGTATTTAAAAAAAGGCTTTTTTTTTCTCCACAAGTGAAACAGATAGGAAACTTGGTTCTGGTTCTAAGTATAGTTTTGAACATGCTGTTTTTTACCTTTTGGAATTTTTTGTAGTGGATTTTATGTACCACCTTTATTACAGTAAAAATTCTTTATTTTCTTTTATCTCCAAACATCCAAACAAGAGATTTTTTTTTTTTTTTTTTTTCCCTAAATTTCTAAACAAATTTATTTTCTTTTCTTTCCCAACTTAAACTTTCTTTTTCTTTATCTTTTTGTCCCCTAAACTCCCAAACTCTGCATTAGGGTCATTGGATGATTTAAAACATAAGCTTGGAGATACAGTAGCTGGTAAAAAATTGTAACATAACGAACCCCCTTTTATGGCATGGCTTTATAAATGAAGTTCTGTCTTTTGCAGGCAGGATTGTAAGTCTAATATCTTGATCATTGATTTGTCTACAGGAAAGAAAGGAGCTTATTTGTCATGAATTTATGATTCTTTATATCCTATGTTGACAGCTATCATAAATAAAATAGAGAGTTTTCTTCCTACCTCTCGTTCATTGAAATAAAATTCTTTCATGCCAAATGGTTCATGGTAATAAGCAAAGCCTACGAGTATATTTAGAGCTAATCCTTTCAGTCTCATTTCTTCCCTTTAATTTAAATAGGGCTGGTACCTACTGAAGGAAAAAAAAAGAAAATGGAGAAATCCCCGGATATTGAATTTTCTCCTCTTACCGATACCTTGAAGTCAAGTAACGCCCTATGCTTCCATAGTCCCAACTGAATCCTTAATCCAAACTGTAAACAGCTTAGACCGGTGTCAATACTTTTCATTTCTAAGATATATAGTGCTACTTTGAAAAATTTATACTAATATGGAAAGTTATAAATACGTTAGGGAGAGATGTTAATACTAATTTGGAATGTTAAATATTTTATAGAAGTAATAATACTAATAGGGGTGGTGGGGAAATACTATGTCTAAGGGTGGGGTGGATTTGGTGAATACTCCTTAGTACAAATGGGTCATGTTTCCTGTATTTATCTATTCTGGTCTCATTCAGCAACAAAGATAAGACATTACTTCAGCTTTTTGAGAAATAAATATTATGGAAATTGGCCCCTGTAAAGAGTTCTCTGGAGCTGATTCTACTTTAGAGAGGTAGTCAATCATGTCATGTATCAAATGAGTATCTGGACACTAATTTTGGGACACTGTAGATACTTAGTATTGATGAATTTTATCACTGTTTGAAAGCCCAATTATCCTGCATTCTATTATCACTTATTGCCTATCACTTAAAAGTACTTTCATCAGCCTTATTGAACATAAGGTTCAAATCTGGCTTTTGGTAATAATGTTGTAATTAGATTTCAGTATACTGATTTCTTGGTATTGCCTTTATTTTCCTCAGTGTTCTTGTTCTGAGTTATATTAATACTTTCAGAACAAGCAAGATGTCAAATTTGGCATGGCCAAATTGAGCTCTATGATTCGTTTGTTGACAAATGCACCTTTTTTCTGTCGAGTACGGACTTCTATTTAGGTGGCAAATATGTTATCTTTTTTTGGTGCTGCTCTTTAGATGAAGTTCTGTTTTGATTTATGGATAACTATCTTGTCCAAAGTGTTTTCATGTGCTATGTTATATGTACTATTACTGTTTTTATAATTTTCATTTTAAGTCATTTTTGGCAAAGTCGGTAATTTATAACTAAATCAATCAGTAATATTCTATATCATTTTTAATGAAAAGGGATCTACAGTTTGTAGATTGTAAAAATTACATTGTCTAAATTTTTTTTAAATCGATCATTAGAGTAGCATACTAACATTAAAAACTTTGGCAACTAAATTTGCTAATTTTCCTGTTGACATTAATCCTGAACAAAAGCTCTTTGAACTTTCTTATGTTTTGTGGTTGAGTTGTTTCATATTAATTCGTGCAGGTGGGTAATGGATTTACCTCTTTCCAACACTGAACAAAAGCGGATGAAGAAACAGAATTTTCTTATGGACAAGTACGTTAATGTCTTTATCGATTTTTGTAAAACTATTCTGGTCAAGGTTCTTTATCATTTTCCGTAGAAACCTTTTGTATGTTAATTATATCTTGGGGAGGGGGAGAATTAAAATATTTGAAACCTCAAAGTTGTTAATTTGTATCTCCATTTCAAGAAAGGAAGTTGATACCTTCAATCAGATGTTTTAATACTTAATGCTTTCTATATCATGATACTTATGTTGTGCCAAGACCTTATTTTAAGATTATATATGGATAAGGCTCTTATTCTGTATATGATACAGCTGAATTTGAATTTTTCAATTGGACTCTTATTTTTTCCCTTTTATATTATACCCTGAGTTATCATAGGATATTCTACGTGGAATATCTAAAGGACCATCGCTAAACTTTTTTGTTTCAACTGATCAAAGTTATTCATGTTGTTTTTACTGTCTCTCTAATTTAGGTCCAATTAGTATAATAACAATTTATTCCTTTCTTAGTTGCATTATTTTACAAAAAATTTAACTTCAGATTTTTTCAATGTATGCAGGAGTATACCTGAAACTTTAATTAGGGAAGACGATGTAAGTGTCTATCTATGTCAAATGAGTTTAATGATTTTTACTATATTGCAGTATTCAATTAAGAAACTTTATACAGATAGGTGTATCGGACTGTTGGAAACAATTCATGTGTTGTCAATCCAAATTATGTGGCACCTTATCAACATTATTCTTTATTATTATAAGTCAATGTCTGGTAATAAATTTCTTTGCTTAATTGGTATACAATAGTAGGCATATTGTTCAAGGATAATTGATTTTTAAAGTAATATAATACCAGCGTTTTTGGATCAGTTGTGGTATTACTGCATACTGCACTATGGTTGAGTTGGGATTCCACTTGTCTGGCTTCCATCATGTTCTAACCTGTTTCTTAGTATTATTATTCTTCTTTCTGTTTTATACAATTTTCTACTTTAAGTAAAATTATCAAATCTACATACAGAAAGCTTAAAGACTTAAGTGGAGTTATCCCTTTTGAAAATAATGCTATTCAGATGGAATTTCCTTCATTTAGGTCCCTTTTCCCAATTCCTCTGTTTTTAAATCTATTCAAAAGTGTGATACATGCAAGTATTTAAACCAAAGTGAGAAAATTTCATTCATTAGGCTATTTCTTTCACTGAATGTTTTTTGGGTGAAGAGTGATTTTGAAGTGTATTTGACCAAGTGCTGAATGGAAGTTTGTTTTGGATGACTATGTTCTATTAGGGTGGTTTTTTTCCCCAACCATTTGTCCATAACGGAAGCATATTCTGTGTTCTGAAAAAAAATCTCATCAACTTTGCTGTGATTTAGATGCAATACTTGATATTTTTATAAAAATTTTATTTATTATTATTATCTATTCTTATTCTTATTATTATTTTTCCAGCTTAGTTTTTGTAGTGTATGGACATGCAATTTGAAATGGTTTCTCACTTCACTAAACATAGCATCCCTCTATACTTAAGATAAACTGTAT